>OW971944.1:0-600000 GCA_943193695.1 Acrobasis suavella | reverse complement strand
GACCGTAGGTAGTGAATCATATGATTGAATCCTTCACCGCTTTTCATTTAAGAAACAGGGTTCTTATATGTACACTCTCTTCATAAACTGTCAGATAGATCATAGTGTATTTATGTAGTATATGTAGGTATTGCTTATCATAGTATATACTTAATAGTGTCTATTATTTGTAAGTAGTTTATTGTTTTGATGATTATTTTTACATTTAGTCTTTCTTTTTCGTCACATACCCATTTCAAGTTTTATACTACTCCTGTCATTCTCCACATCACCCGTTTGGTTGACTGGTAGATAAGGCCTTAGGCTTTAAGTCCGCCATTACACTTATATTTGTGTATAAAGTTAAATAAATAAATTAATCCTGAGGGACGCGAGTAATTTATTGCCCTCGATATAAATCCGTTTATTTTTTCAAGCGTTGCATACCATACTTTACACCATACTTCGAGGGCCATAAATGAATACAAATAAAAAATACGAAAAAAAGAAAGATTTAAGCAAAAATAGACATTTGATGAAGAAAAAGGAAAGTTAAATTGTTTAATTGCACATTAAAATTTGAACTAACTAAAAATTCACTAAAAATAGGGATTTTTTTAATTCAAGCATCAAAATAGTTATTAAAAGATGCTTCATTAATGATGCTTTTTATTCCTGTTTTCAGTGTATAAAATATATTACCAATATAGTGATTTAAAGTGCTTTTTAATCACTGTTTTCAATGAATAAAATAAACTTTAAGATATTTATGTCTATACAAGCGTCATAGCAGCCTTAAGGGCCATTTCATCACAGTCACCTGAGTGACGTTATTCGGATTTAATGGTAGGTTTAAAAACTGATCATGTTGTTTTAGATATTTGTTTCAAAAGTTTGTAAACGGGACTGTATCATTAAGTGTCCACTGTCCATCTAGCGGTCCATCCGTCTGTTTATTGGTCAGCAGGCTGCAACTCAAGAACCAACAGTGACAAAAAGCTGACAGGTGAAATTTTCAGTGTTTACTTCAAAGGCCGCTTTAACTACAAATGAAAATGTAAAATTTTCAAATAAAATAAATACGTATAATAAATAAAACGTATAATAATATGATAACATAAGTAGAAGAAGATACGAGAACCTTTGCCAGCAGTGGGATAAGGTAGGATTAGAAAAAAAAGGCTTTATATAATATACCTACTCGTAGTTATCGCGTTATGTTCTTAATTATTTCTAAAAAGTACCTACATTATTATTTGACAATGACGTAGTCTTAAATCTTTGCGGCTATGTGCCAATTTATATATGCTGTACATGTACAGTCTCTTCCTCCCCTTACCTCTTAATTCCTTTTTGGTTCGAGTAGCTAAGGTGTGGAATGGACTGCCTGCGTCTATATTCCCAGAGATGTACAGCCCCGGGACATTCAAAAGTAGATTGAATGGGTATCTTTTGGATAGGCATGCTTCATACTAGTCTTCATCGTCGCTTACCATCAGGTGAGATTGAGGACAAATGCCTAAACCAATAAATTGTAAAAAAAAAAAAAAACCTCCCCTTTAGGACTGACTTTATGTTTTGTTTCACATACAAAGGAAAACTTACGACGACCGGCGAGCTTTCATTTTCAAATTCACGAACTTTTGACGGCTTTAAAATTTGAACATTTTGAAATAATATAATTGACTAGCTTTATCCCGCGAGTTCGTCTGCGTAGAAGTCGCAAATTTTTCTAATAGGACTTTTAATTGGATTTTTTACGTTATTAATTGGAACGAAATTCCTTACGGCAGGCTTGGAGGAGATAGGGATTTTGCTGCGCGACCGAACTGAAAAAAATGTGATAGTAAAACCGTAAGGATGACCTCGTTAAATGAAACGTGCGCAGGCGCGACAGTCGTATACACATTGTTTCGATTCTACATTAGCCGAAGGAACTTCGTTCCTACCTGGTGTCCCACGACACCACATTTTCTTTTTTGTTACATATGAATTATTACGTTAAAAATTTAAAATGTTTGAATACTTATTCAATATAACAATCTTTATAATAGTGTAGGGATTCAAAGGCCTAGCGGAACCGACGAAATTTGTTCCGCTAGTTCCCATTCCCGTGCGACAATACCGTTCCTTTCATACAAACGGCTTTACGTGCCTTCCAAAGTATTTTTTATGCCCCTTATGGTCACTCCTCCAAGTGCCGACAACCGGACCCAAGAGCTCCTCACGGGTCTTAAAAGTAAGAAATACGAAAAAACAAAGCAAACATTCAGAAAATTTAATTAATATCCCCTTACACAACATACGGCAACTCGACACACAAAGTTTCCAATTTAAATACAATAACGAACATTCGACATTCCATAGAGAACGCAACAAGGCAAGAACAACCAAAAAGAACAGCCAAAAACAGCGAAAGAATCGCTGAAAACAAACACTTTAATACATTTTTATCAGAGATTGCTTTCGTTTCGCGGTGTCCGGAGCTAACGAAACTTAGTGAGACGGCAATTATAAAATGTTCAAATTTTTAACCGACTTCCAAAAAGGAGATGGTTATCAATTTGTCGAGATCTTTTATTTTTTTATGTATGTTCACCGATTATTCGAAAACGCCTAGACCGATTTCAATTTTTTGTTTTATTTGAAGGGGTAAACTTGTCAGGTTGTCCCATAGAAATCTTATTAAATCGGTTGTTTTGAAAAATTATATGAACAATGTGCATTGTCTTCAAATGTCAATCTGTGCTGACTCTGTGACATGTAAACTTTCAGATCTCAAAGTCACCTATGGGTCCCTACAACTTCAAGGGGTCCTTGAAGTTAAAAAAGTTGCGTCTTAATAAGGGTAGCCAAAAAGGTATGACTTTTTTCAGACGAAATGACCGAGAAATAATATTTTTTTACTTTTTTAACTTTGTGAAATTTCCAAAAACTTTATCGACAAAAAAGGGCGGTATGATTTTATCCAACCTCACAAAATTTAACGAGAATTAGGTTTTACGTCTCCGCGCTCAGTCTGCCCCGTTAGACATGAAGATTTGACAGTGTATCCGAATCAAAGTTAAAATTATTTATTGTATAACTTCGGATATTTTTACCATGTTGGATTCCCTCTAATATGGTTGAGTTTAACGATGGCTGATCCGTGCGTCAACTCGTGAACGGGTGCCGCCGGGAGGGACTGGTCAGCTCGGCTTCGCTTTTTTTACTAATTAATATTTTTTATTTTTTATTACGCTATTTATGTTTGTTTACTTGTTCGCAAGCATTACATGTTATAATGTGTCAACATTGTATTATAAGTATTTATTAATTGAAAGACAATTATAATAATATGACAAAGCCCTTCTGGCGAGTAGGCGACCAATACTGTGAAAATGAGTTTCTTTCGGCGTTTCTTCTCAGCAGTGGTCGTTACGAAGCGCTGGTATCGGTAGCTTTTCTTTAAGAATAAATTAAATTTTAATATACTTTACACGCAACATAAATTATACTCATTGTCGTGTAAATGTGCCTGTAAAGGTCTAATTACTGAATAAACATTTGAATCTTTGAATCTACTTGATAATTTTGACAATTTTGTACATCATCCTCATATAAATGAATTAATGAAAACTCTTTATTGCACCAATACAAAAAAAATAACACAAAAAGGAAGTTTTGCAATTTAAAATATTTGTTGACGTCAGATCATTTACTAACAGCTTAGTTCAGTAGCGCTTCCAAATCATTTTACATTTTAATAAAAATCAAAAATCTGACACATCCGACCAATGGCCAGAAACCGATTTACCAAAATTAATTACGGATAGCATGACTAAATAATTTTCCACCACTAAAATGAGGTTAATCACTGGCCGCATTTATCCCAGAGATTGAAAACGATTCAACAAAATACGTATGTTGATTTTCATATGTAAAGCAAACTTAAGCTCGTTAGCTAACTCCGTTACCCTCAAACTTATCATAAGGGCATCAAGTCCTCGTGGATGTGGATTTCGCGAAAAACCATCAAACTTTTGGGCACTGACGGACCCTAAGTACGTCATAAGGGAGCAAACAGATTTATTGTGAAGATATATTGTGTGTTGCATGATATATCGTTGAGTTTGTATCGCATGATATAAGTTTCAACTGACTTTGAGGCTAGTCCAATTAGTGTCATTTGTCCTTAAGAAAAAAGTTTGGCGCTACGAATCAGACATAACATAACAATTGCTATGCAAGTATGCAATCATGATAGACAGAGACAGTTGGATAAAATGAGTGGATCTGCGATAGCCCTACGTTCGACACACACAGATGAGTAGGAACGTTATATTTTTGTATGTTTGACAATTCGGCTCAAAATTTTTAAGCTTTACATTACAACATTGTTTAAGTAGGCAACCCTCGTCGCACAAAGGTAAACTCTATCAGAACAAAAATTAACTAATTCCTCCGCGCAGACAGACTGACAAATCATATTCCAGCAACTCGTCCGTTACAAAAACACTGAGATATTTAGCATAAAGAGATTACGAGGTTCGCGCTTACTGCTGAATTTACAGGATCGCTAATTCTGACAATACAGTTCGTTAGCCGCGACAATGGATTCCAATTTCGAACGATACGCTCTGATAGGGTTATTTTATTATTTTCGAAAAGTGAATTACACTTTTTATCCAATCATAAAGAGAACTGTCGATTGTGAAAAGTAATTTTAATATTCCAAACTTTTTCACAATTTTATTAATATTTACGACGCTAAATGTCAGGTGATTAAAACAAATGAGATGTCTGGAATTTGTGTCTGAAATCTATCGGTTAATGGATTTCAAATTCACAATTCTACGGAATTCCGAAATTTTACTTTATGCGTGTTAGTGGCCAATACTTGATAACAGCACTTCAATCGTGATAACAGCGCCAAAATACTTTTGCCTTTTAAAGCTCAAAAATGATCAAGATAAATTGCGGACTTCTATGTCACTTTATGTCGCCCCAATATATTCTTCAAAAGACTCATCCACCAAATTCCTTCAAAGATAACATTTCACTTACACTTCAATAAGCATTTGGTAGGTCACTTTAATTAAGTGAACAGTCTCCGTTAGTTATGGCCACAAAGTTATTCGATCCATTTTAAGTTGGACCCAGCCTGTCCGTCGAACCCGTATTATCTCGACATCATAGCTAATTACAATATTAGTTTATGTGTGACGTATTAGTTAAAAACGATCTCGAAAATATATATTTACTGTGAAATTTAGTTTCATTCCTTACACCAAATGACAGACACAAATATTTTCCACTAACAAGTCAAAAAAAAAATAGTTTTTTTTAAATGTTAGAGATGGTAAGTGATCACCGCTGCCCATGGACAAATGCAACACCAGGGTGTAATAGAAGCGTTGCCGGCCTTTCAGGAAGATACAGACTCGTTTTTTAAAGGTTTCAATGTCGTATCAGTCCGGGAACACTGCTGCAGGCAATTGATTCTACAGTTCGGTCGTACATGGTAAAAAGTTCCTTTTAAAACAGATTGTACCAACGCTTATCATCTCGAAGATCCCGGCGAATTGATTAACTCATCCTTTTTGAATTCTGTTAAAAACCAAATTATTTAAGGCTCCTATGCTTCGTAGTCACGTCAGATGGCGAATATGTTAGATACCTTTAGGCAGCTTTAAAAACTTGACACCAGTAATGCTATTCGCCCGATTACAAAGTGAGTTCAACAACATTACCTGATCCAAAATTAATTACCAACGCTCCTCATTAAAGATGCAAACGATTAATGGTGGCAAACTCCTTGGGTCCTCCGGGATCGAACCATCACTGTTCAGGACAAAATAAAGAGCGTTCGAGGTACAACTCATGTATACTTAAGTTGTCCTCCGTATTATTCTCTCAGTTACAACGTCTCAATGCATAATAGTCAACGTGGACGATGAGACCTACACTGCCGCAACACAGTTTCTACTAGTGCGGAGAGTAGCCGTCATTACCTGCTGTTGCCACTTATCAAAAACGATCTTATACTACCATCATTTAAAATATGAAGTAGCTAAGCTTAATAGTAGCTAAGAATAAGCTTTTAGTTGTACTTTTGTTGCACACACACACAAGTTTATGTTACGTACCTACTTGTTTTACTTTTTGTTGTTATTCTTAGTTTAAAAACCCTACTGTGTAACAGTTGTTTCAAATACTTATATCAATAAATACATTTTTATTTTATTTTTTTATATTATAAAATGTACTCGTACAGTGTCGTAATAAGGCCGCATTTTGTATGTATTTATTTCTGTCATGTTTTGCTCTTTGTTTTAAAGAATAACATACAATGTAGATGGTCCATCCGTGTAGTTGCTTTCTAAATTTTAATATGAGATTATTGGGAGACCTATGAAACTATTTAGAGATCTCAGGAAAGAGATCGACAGGGAAAAATCAGTAGAGTTAAAAAAAAAAACATCAACATACAAATACTAGTCTATCACAATATTTTGTTTCTCAGAGAAAAGAAAAAAATACGTGTATAATATTTTTTTAAATCTAACTGATGAGCTAAATATAATTTTTTATTCTGTAGATGACTGGGTCAAAAATAAATTATTCTGTGCAATTCATAAAACAAAACGTCACAAAATAGTGTCACTTTGTATTGATCATACTAATTTTCAACATGATTTAAATTTATTAATGCTGAAAAACTGATATTGAGAACGCTATTTGACTTCAAAAAATTACATCACGGTTAGGATTTTCATACAAATCCCATAGTGTCCGTTTTGACGTTTAGAAAAAAGTGTCTGATTTGATTTTTTGTCATCTAGTGGATTGTGTGAGGTACAATCAATCACATACAATTCGAACAGTACGATGTGTGTGCGTCACTTCCGTTTCCCTTTTTAACTTGTACTATTCAAGGTTGACGCTAGAACAAACTTCCAAGGAACATGTCTCGTCGCTACTTTATTGAATTCTTCATGTTGCTCAGCAGTTCCTTCACCTTAGAAAATCCCTTCTAGCGTATAACTATGTATAAAGCGATTTAGATAAAGTTTTTGTTTGAAACAAAACAAGTTATTATTTAAAACAATATTTTTAAGACAAGCTTTTATCTTTAGTACTCGAATCAAACGAGCCCAAACTCGATGGGGTTGCGTCGTTTCATTACAGAGTTCCTATGGCCACCTTCCAGCTCCATCATCAGATCAGGTCCATGTCATCATAATATTGCATTGTCACGCGATATACGTATGTGTGCAAAATTTCAGCTCGATCGGAAACCGGGAAGTGGGTCAAATTTAACTCGCAAGATTTAATTACAGACAGACAGACAGACCGAACAGGTGAAACTAAATAAAAGCTTGTAAAAATCTGCTAAAAAAACTATGTTTGTTCAACCGTTTACAGGATAGGGGTGCCTGGAATAATTTTGACTTGCTTGTAAGTTAAGAAAGGATATTTTGGAAATATTATTGTTCTGGACTTGTAAAACGGGTTATTTCGCCCCATTAAAATCTACAAAAAGAATATTGATGTAAGGAGTAATTATAACCGGAGAGCATGCACGATAATTTTTAAAATCTAAAAACCGTCTTCACCCCCAAACTGCACAACCGATTTTGATAAAATTTGTATGGAACCACCTGACAAGTGTACCCTTTTAAACCAAAAAAGAATTCTCCAAATCGGTCCAGGCGTCCTCGAATAATCCCCTGCGGCCGCTTTCGGTGAACATAGATAAAATAAAAACGATCACGACGAATTGATAACCTCTCACTTTTTAGGAGTCGGTTTAAAAAGAGTAATCAATGTTGACGAAGCAAAAGATGTTTGCAAGGATCGTAGCAAGTGAAGATCTTCCAACTTTCATCTTCATTGGTTAAGTAGTTTTCGAGATTTCGTGATGAGTGAGTGATTTTCGCTTTTAAATATATAGATGTATTCAGGTCTACAAATTTATCAGGCCGTAGCGATATTCACCGCCCAGTATTTTCAGGCAGGCGACGTTTCTAACGATCGGATCGTTGAATTCTATACTGACTGATTTACGAGTTGACACGACACGCGCCATGGGCCACTTTTACGACTAACCCTTTGTGTGTATAACCCTGTTAGATACACTTATGTACAGGTATAGGGCAACGCGGACAAAGGTGAGGTCTTTGAGTGTACTGCACTATTCACTATTACGCCTTAAAACCTAACGGGGCACAGAGTAGTTTGAGTCTTGCTGCTCTAAGCATTTGTCATCGGGAATGCTTTGAAGAATTGTTCGACTTAATACCTGCTACAAAATTTCACCACCACACCACCCGCCTGAAATTAAAATTTCATCCACACCACTTGGATAGTTGGCAATCAACCACCGTACGTTTTAAAAGGAACTTTTTACCACGTACGACCGATGTGGAATCAACTTCCTGCAGCAGTGTTCCCGGACCGATACGACATTGAAACCTTCAATAAACGAGTCTATATCTTCCTGAAAGGCCGGCAACGCTTCTGCTACACCCCTGGTATTGCAGTTGTCCATGGGCAGCGGTGATCACTTACCATTAAGTGACCCGCTTGTTCGTTTGCCGCCCTATAACATAAAAAAGCAGACAGAGTCTAAGGCCGTAAGATCCAAAGGTCACTTTCAGCGTAATTGTGGGCGAGCGAGAAGATGGAATAACCGGACTCGCGCACGAATGGTACCGTACCATTTGTTGTATGGATTTATTTTATTCTGTTTTTAGTATTTGTTGATGCGGCTAGCATAGCAACCCATCACTACACGCTGAAGTGGCTTATGGACCTTGTGGTCCTGAGCTTGGTCTGCCTTTGGTCCCGGCTGTCATCATTGTATGGCAGTCGTCGAGCTATGCCAGATGCTTTTAGGTACCCTGAAAAATCTGACACCACTTTAACACACTTGAAAAACAAACTTTGAAAATGGTTTTTTATTCAATTACGACGCATTATACAAAACTAGCCCTCTATAAATCCTCTGTAGCTCTGCTCAGGCGGGGTTCCAACACATTTGCATTTACGGCGATCCTTTGGGCCGTACTATCTCATTACCTCCTTAATCGCCCATTTTGCGCCGATCAGTATAAGAAAGCACTATTTACTTTCAATGAAGATTGAAATCAAGCTTTCTAAGCAAGTCTTTATATTTTCACACGCTCAATCAAGAAAATTGAGTAAATTTTTGCAAATATTCACACTAAGATGAGAAAATTTGTTTGTTTGTTAAAGCATACGGAGCGATATCAAAGATTAATTGCTGTTTTCGGATGCAGATACTTTAGGTGCCAAAAGGGTCTTTTGGTATTTAAGAATAGATTCAGTGTAAAATACTTGCCAATAGCGTTGCATTACTATAGATAGTTGACATTGAAAAACACGTCACAATATCGATAGTATTGAATACTGTCGATAGTATCTAAATTCAATAGTATCGATACTATCGATATTATCGTTATTAGATACTATAGAAAGTCTAATCGATATTGTGACTGTTTTTCAAGGCCACGATAGTATCGATACGCTATCGATATCATACTATTGCTTGCAACACAAGTTGCCAACTTTCACCGAGAGAACATTTAGCAAGATATAAAAATCTTGTCTTCCATACAATTTGATTGATCGAGTTTCCTAAGGGTAGGTATGTTTTTTATTATTTTCCGATACATTTACTTACATGAATAATGTTCCTAAAGGGAAAACCTTGAAGCGGGATGATGTTTTTGCTACAAATAATTTATTCCATACAAGCCGCGTGTAAAAAATGATACAATTACTTTTGCTTATGTTTATTTGTAAATTGAATTACAATACCCAGCGCCCTCTACAGAAACAATATGACACGGTGTAAATTATGAAAACGAGCGAGGGCTCTGGACTTTCAATTAAGTTATCTGCGGCGGGCCGGCTGAACTAGGACCACCGAAACTTAATTACGTCCAACAGCCGGCCACAAAACATATTGTGTGCAACGGAACGTCCACCAAGATGAACAGATTTTATGAAATCAACAAACATATCATTGAAATCGTGTTGATGGTACCGGTTTTTTTCAGTGCAACACAGACTTCGGCATCCTTGGGTGAACATTTTTATGCATGTCAATTTTGAAGATGAAAAAACCAGAAGTTGTGCTGCTGAATACTAAAGCGCTGGACATCCTGAAACTAAGACGCAGACGGGGCGCAGACGTGTGGTAACGTGATGATATGCAGATTACCTGCATATCAAGTTAACGTGAAAATATGTGTTACGTGATAATTGCACCTTACGGTAAACGTTGGAATCCTTGAGGTATCCATCATATTTATAGTATATAAGCTTTAGATGTACTCAATAGAGTAAGAGTCATCACCATGTAAGGAATAGGTTTAGGAAGATGGAATAAAAACAATCAACGGCTCTCGTGTTTCCATCACCACTACGCTACCCAATGAACACCAACATCAACCCACAGAGTGACCACATATCATTTGTTATTACAAAACATTGTCTCCTCCGCGTCTTTTCCACACAGAAAGGAGCATTGCCCGTCTTTTCTGTGTTTTGCGTCGCGACGCTTCTGTACATTTTGTATGAACGGGACGCGGTGTGTCATTATGTCTGCATCCCGTCTGCGTCTTACGTCTTATCAGTATGTCCAGCGCTGAAGAGTAGTTTCAAGTATCGAGAAAAACCTCGAGTAATTTTATCAGACTTATTGTTACAGCAAATAGCGCGAAGAACCGACGGACGATGAGTCTGAAGGGTTCTTGCGTGGCGACCAAGTATCGGGGCGCACAGCGTAAGGTACATACACTATCTACCAGGTTAACAAGGTTGCAGGAAAACGCTGGATGCTAGCCGCTTTCAATCGGTAGTTTAGAAAAACCATGAGGGAGACCAATGTCCAGCAGTGGACTTCCTTTGGCTGAAATGAATGTAAATATGAAGAAAAGCGAGAGAAAGAGGTCTTTGCCCAGCATTAGAGTTCAAAATTTAAATAGTTCTTCAGAAATTATACCTTTGCAGGCACTCTTTCACGTCTATATAAGTATAATTTCCACTACGTGTAGTGTATTTTTTTTTTTATAAACCTGCCATTACCAGTTCTTTACAACAACCACAGCTGAGAAGATACGCCGAAATAAACTCATCTTTACAGTATTTGTCTCCTACTCGCCGGAAGGACTTTGTCATATTATTATAGTCTTTTGATAATAAAATCTTATTTATAATATAATACAATGTTGACACATTATAATACGAGTATGTATGCTAGCGAACGAGGTAACAAACATAAATTACGTTATAAGAAATATTAAGTAGTCAAATAATTTTTCAAAACTAAAAACCAACTTAATCCCAAAACTACACAACCGATTTTAATAAAATTTCTACGGGACCACATGACAAGTACACTCTTTCAAACAAAAAAAAACTTTTCAAATCGGTCTAGGCGTTTTCGAATAATCGGTGAACATACATTTAATAAAAGACCGCGACGAATTCATAACCTCCTTTTTTGGAAGTCAGTTCAAAAGACTTGTTATAAATATTGTTAAAACTTTACAGTCAATATCCAGTCCAAGGCAGTCTAAAGGCCTCCTTTATTGCAACATAATAGAGAAATTTTGGCGGATTTTTATCTTCCAAGTGGAACGGGGCGACGATCGATGTTCGTTTCCGTGATGGTAATGAAAAGTAATAGCCGACCCAGTCACGATCGATCGGTCGGCTGTGACTGTTCTTAATCATTCTGATAATGGATGACAATTATTAAAAATTAACGCTTAAATTACTTTTACTTAGGTAAAATGTAAATAAATACTTAATAAATAAAATAAATATATACGGATACGGTGCAAGCTGATCAGCGGGAGATGGAAGTTGTTGGCTGGCAAGATATCGCTCTGAACTGAAAATTGTAGCGTTCTTTCGTCTCGGAGGCCAAGATCCACTTCGGGTCGCTGAGCCAGCGGAGTAAGTAAGTAAGAGCTAGCCCCAAAGTAAGTTCGACGCTTGACTGCCGAACGATCAACAACTTGTTTGGTGCCTGAAGATGCCTCGTGGAGAGGCGAAACACGTGTCGCGTATGCGGTGTCCGATATTGCTGCAGCCGCAGCGGATGCAGCAGTATCGGAGGGAGCATGCATCAGCTGTTGGTGGCGGGTGCACACGGGCTGTTGGTGGCAGGTATGCTAGGACTAACAGTAGTGGGTGAGCGCCGGCCGGCAATAGTTTGCATGAACTAACTGGTGGCGGAATTGCACAAAGTAATTCAAATCATGTAGTTTGTTGGATACTTGTGTAATGGGATATAATTCAATGATACTATATTTTAAAACAAATACGTATGTATATAGAAAAACATCCAAGACCCAGGTCAGTCTGAAAAAGATCATTTTCCACGTTAACCTGACCGGGGATCAAACCCCGGATCTCCAATGTGACAGCCTGGCATGATGATCACTAAGCCACAGAGTTCCGTCAGTCCACTAAATGTGTTCTTCGAATCTTTGCGCGTTCCCTGACACATTTCGAAAGCACCTAATGAGCATTAAATGGTCTATTGGTCTACAAAGTAGTACGAACGGGGTTCTCGGTGGACGCATGTACGGTAGGCCTCAGAAGTGGAGTCCCAATTTGTCATACTAATTGTATGAAAAATTGAGACTCCACTTTTGAGACTTACCGTACATTATGAGTGCTAATTCGGAGCCCAAGCGAGGTTAAAATACAATTATACCGGATATTTTTTGTTCCTAATGAATGCTGAAATATGGCAAGACAGTGAACTATATATTATACTGTAACATCTATAATATTTGTACATATATTTGACATAAATAAGGTGAAAAACGTTTGACAAACCTATGATGTTTAAGTTTGCAATCTCTTCTTGTCTCTTATTAATATTTGACATAGAAAAGGCAAGACGAAACATTTAAATAATTTAATGATGAACAGTTTTTTTTTAATTATCTAAGGTTAGTATTCTGCACGCAGTGACTCGACAAAACTAGCACTAACTCGTCACATTCCTAATATCTATCATGTTTAGTCTCATAATTAATCTCCCCTAAATCCTCTTCAGGAGTCACGACAACTTGACATTTTGCAAACGACGCCTAAACACTCACCGATTTTTATTTCGACAAATTTAGCCTTTGTTTCGAAGGAGCAAGGTTTGTTTTTGAAGGTCGAGGGTGTGGAGTGACATAATGGGGAGAGTTGGAAAGGCGAAAGTTGAGGGACCCCGGTAGCATTTATTCTGGGCAAACGGAGCCAATCTGCGAGGCGTCATTGGCGACGTGCGTCCTTGAAGATGCCACTTTATGACGATGTTTTGGTCCTATTTTTATTAACCTCCGACACAGATTATAAGGTACAATGTAAAAGGGACATACCCGTAATAAATCGAAATTAAAATAACATTCAAACACACACAAAAAGTTCGGTATGGAAATGTCGAATATTTTTTTGGCGTTTTGATTGTTATTTCAATTTCATTATACTATAGTGATCTATGTAGATAGGTATGGCCTTTCCACGTTGTATAATAGTGCCCCCGTCGCTGTTACTGGAGTGTTATAAGTTTAACGTGTCTGTGTGTCTGACTGTTCCATCGTAGCTCCTAAACGAATGGAACAATTTTAATGCGATTTTTTTTATCGAAAGCCTTTTTTCTATCGATTTTTTGTCTGTCTAGATGATTATTAGCTGTTTTTTGGGAATCGGTCCAGCTGTTTAAAAGTTATTGGGGGTGAACGCTTGAAAGTCGGGGTTTTATTTTAATTTGCCATGTTTAGAAAATTGTATGATTTGTACATAATGTTTTTTTTTTCTTTGTCTACAATTTATTCGCTGGAAGGATTTTGATTTAGGGTTCAGACAGACAAAGGACAGCTCAGCGATCGTGGCACGACAGTTCGTGACATTAGTGACAGTGCAAAATCACTCAATCAGTCACTCATCTGTTACAGCCTTTACATACGTAATCCGTCTTATTATAAAAACGGGACTTACTTTGTTACTAGGTTTAAACCATTATCCGCCTAAAATGAAGTTAAGATTGACAGGTGAGATAGTGTGTTATTACTAGACGTCAACTTGATTTGGTTTGATAATGGTTTAAACCTAGTAACAACCTTAATCTGGGTTTTATAATAAGACTGAATAGCGTCATCGTAATATCATTAGGTACCTACCTAATAAACTTTTTTGTTTGAGATTCCACCTGTTCACCTGATAGGACTTTGGTTTGGCGGCCCTTGGCTCTGCCTAGCCCGTGTGTGGAACACACATTACTGCTTCCATATTATTTTGATTGTGATAAAACAAAACACTAGAATTCCATAGCGGACGGTGTACCAGGCCCCAATAGGCGCCGCAGAGTATGAAAGCCAATATTTATCCGATCTAAGGCTTGTGTGCGCAAGCCATTATGCAGAGAGGATATCCACACTCGCTAAGCGGTGTGTACACTGGCAGTTGACACCGGAAAATTGGGCTCAAGTGTTTGCTAAATATAAATATGAGTTTTGTTATTTTAACCAGTCAATCGCGACAAAAATATGACAATTGTTTAGTTAACTTGTGTCGCTGTCTTTTCGGACCTCGGCCGTGAAGAATCTGACAGGTTAAATTATTAGGAGCCAAAAAATACACAAGCCGCCGGTCTGTGATATTTTGCCAAGCACTCCGCACAATTGTGTTTACAAGGGTTTTACTCAACATAATAGTCAGCAATAATATGAGAACACTAAAAGCGCAAAAAAAGGCCTTCATCTACAATCAGGTCGATAATGGGTGTGATCAATGATAAGTGACATTATTTTGTGACGTATTATTATCTTAATTTATAATTATCTACTCTATTAGAGTCTAAGCATGCGGCGTATTTTAAACGCGCAGACGATGCGCTGACGACCTTCGTATACGTGCTTCAAACGAGATTCGAACGCAAACTTGTAATTTAAACACGGGGCGATCATACATCAGAGATACAAACGCGCTGTAGTCACACGCAGCTTCCGCGTTTTTATCGAGAAACTCGTCGTCACGCTTCTCCTCTGCCCCTTGGTATTAATATAAACGCGCATATTCGCACTTCAAACGCGTTTCGAATGCGCTACACGCGCGGGTCTTTATCGCGTTTTACGCGCGTTTGTACCGATACAAACGCAACGATTGACATCTACGGCGCCGAAAACGCGCATTCCAGGATCGCGCGTCGTCTGCGCGTAAAATACGCTGTGTGCTTAAGGCCTTAGGTCTCACAAGATTTAACTTTCAAACATTACAAGTCCACTAATCAAAAGTTTTATCAAGACTGTGGCACCATTTCAAACTTCCGTACTTTTTAAGCCAAAGCTGTAAGTGCAACGCGATAAATCAAGTAATTTGAATCCCATCTCGATACGTCGAACTTTCCTCACTTATTATTTAAGGGCAAGTCGGGTGTGAGAGGAAAAGTTTGTCCTTGCAATAAATTATAAGGACGGAATTGCTTGCCGTCAATTATTCAATTCAGGTCCGCCCGTGGACTAAAGATGTGTTAGACAGAACAAACAAAAAGTACATCCACCGGTTAAATACATGAATTTTTGGAGTCCTGCGCTGCCCTCATTTGAAATAAATTATTTGAAAGGAAACGGAGAAATTTCATTTAAAATGTTGTCGTGATCAAGCCCCAGATACCCTTCTAACTATTTTATGAAGTACTGTATACAGTTCAAAGTGATAACGTAAAGCTTTTATTGAATTTTTCGTTCAATATACTTCACACATTTGCGATAAACGGCAACTTTTGGGTAATGTGAGTAGAAAAGCTTCACGTTAAGGAGTCAATGTGCCTTTTTACGATATCGGTTCACATTTGAATTATAAGTCCAAATATAAACGTATTGTTGGGTTGGGACATAATTAGATTCAATATAATGAAACCCAAACACTATAACAAAATCTGAGCCAATTTATTTCGAAATGAATGCCATTTTCATAATTACCGAATCCACTATTAAAGTATGCTCATACCAATTTTAATCCGTATAAATAAAATATGAAATCGCGACACTGATAAAGCTTCCCATTCATTACATTCCGATTCCCAAACAAAGCGGATCGTGAATGCGCCACCATTTGTTACCGTTTCTGTATTTCTCGCTCTTTAAATTAATACCTCTCCGGGGAGGAATTCCGGAACAGTTGCTCTGTACACTCGAACAGGTAACAAATACATTTTTAAGCAACGTCGGTAGATTCATGAGCCTTGAGCTTTGAGTTTCGATTCTTCCAGTGAATGAATTTGAAAGTATTCATTAGTAAAAGCGTTTTAAAAGGGAAAATAAAATTTAGGTTTATTTCAGACTAGCTGATGCCCGCGACTTCGTTCGCGTGGACTTTATGACTCCGGCGTATAAATATAAATAAAAACTAATGAGAGAGAGTGAGAGAGAGAGAGAGAGAGAGAGGAAGAAAGTACTTGTAACAGTGTTAGGAGTTAAAAGTCAATATTATTTTAATTCTTTCCTTCGGGAGCCAATATGAAAAGAGCTGAAGTGTTACTAACCCTGGAGAAAGCCACAATAAGTAGGCCATGCGAAAAACCAGTCCTTAGATCGACATCAGCAGCTTTAAGCCTCTAAAACTGTGACTTATTTTCATAGCAAAGCAAGTTAACATATGGAACTGTGTATTTTCAAAAGTAAAATTGTTGGGGATGAGTGGCATACGCGGAATAAATACAGTTTCACTGGTATCACTCACTTACTGTGAGCTTTAAGTGTCTCAGCAGACTATGCCGAAGTTTAGTGGCTAAAGTTCAGTGTCTAAAGTTCGGTGGGGATGACACACTAAATAAGCTGAAGTTCAGCTGCTGAAGTTCGGTGGAAACGCCGGACAGTAGTGATGTGCCGATATGAGAATTTAATCTTCCGTCTTTGGCGCGTCTGCGGCGAACGGAAACGGGAGCGGAAGAGGGAACGGAAGTGGAAGAGGGAACGGGAACGGGAGCGGAAGCGGAAGCGGGAGCGGGAGCGGTAGCGGAAGCGGCAGCGGTGGCGGCAGCAGCGACGGCGGCGGCGGCGGCGGCGTCGGCGGTGGCGGAGGCGTCGGCAGCGGCGGCGGAGGAGTCGGCGGCGGCGGCGGCGGCGGCGGCGGAAGCGGCGGCGGCGACGTCGGCGGAAGCGGTGGCGGCGGCAGCGGCGGCGGCAGTGGCGGCGGCGGCGGCGGCGGCGGCGGCGGCGGCAGCGGCGGCGGCGGCGGAAGCGGCAGCGGCGGCGGCGGCGGAAGCGGCAGCGGCGGCGTCGGCGGAAGCGGTGACGGCGGCGTCGGCAGCGGCGGGTGCGGGAGAGGGAGCGGGAGCGGGAGCGGGAGCGGGAGCAGGAGTGGGAGCGGAAGTGGGAGCGGAACGGGTACGGGTACGGGTACAGGTACGGGTACGGGTACGGGTACGGGTACGGGTACGGGTACGGGTACGGATACGGGTACGGGTACGGGTACGGGTACGGGTACGGGTACGGGTACGGGTCCGATTCAGGCAAAAGCATCGGAAGTTCGGCGTTGTGTTGCTAGTAATGCAAATAACATTGCAGCCATGCATTGGCTGAAATTCAGCCGCTGAACTTCGGCATACAGTGCTGAGACATTAAGTTGGGTTCCGTTACACAGTTTCGGCGGAGTCAATTTTCGCATCAGCATTATTGGCCCTCCGACATTAAGACTTATTTTGTGAGCCGTGAGTCCATTTGCTGCAAGTGAATTAAGAAACTCAACTGGATAATGGCGTCGTCAACAACACTATCCAAGAAATCTAAATATATATCTAAATATATATAACTCAAAGGTGTCTGACTGACTGACAGCGATCTATCAACGCACAGCCCAAACCACTGGACAGATCGGGCTGAAATTTGGCATGCAGGTAGATGTTATGACGTAGGCATCCGCTAAGAAAGGATTTTGATCAATCCTACCCCTAAGGGGATAAAATAGGGGATGAAAGTTTGTATGAAACTTTGTCAATTTTAAACCGATCGGGCTGAGACTTTGCATGCATAAAGCTACTATGACGTAGGCATCCCCTAAGAAAGGATTTTGATAAATTACACCCCTACGCGAGCGAAGCCGCGGGCACAAGCTAGTTAACAATAATTTGCGTCATAAGTTCTTTATTAATTGATTTTTAATTTTTTGGTGTCAATATGGCGCGTTCACATAACCAAGAATTTTCTGGTGTGTTATGCTCTGAAGGTCCGCAAATACTGAACTTATAAGTTCTACTTCGGACGAAACAACTTTTTTTTTGAAAAAATTTCAATGTACAGACACATTTTTTTTACTCTTTTATTATAGTATACATTTAGTATGTTTTAGTTCAGCGGCAACAAAAAACATCATCTATAAAAATTTCAACTGTCTAGCTATAATGGTTCATGAGATACAGCCTGGTGACAGACAGACAGACAAACAGTCGGACGGTCTAAGTAATAGGGTCCCGTCTCTACCCTACCCTATGGAACCCTAAAAATCGAATAAAATAAGTATTGATGGGGGGCTCCCATACTACAAACGTGATTTTTCATAGATTATGGTACGGAACCCTTCGCGCGCGTCCGACTCGCGCTTGGCCAGTTGTATTATAACTCAACAAAAAGTTCTCATCAGACTTAACAACTTTTGCTAAGGCGGCATTTTAATATTTCTTATAGTTTAGCTGGACCATTATAGTTCTGCATCATGTGTTCCATTTTCCAAAATCAATTATAGCCTATGTGGTGCCCAGGCATCACAGCTATATAACAAAAAAAGTTTCATTCGAATCCGTCCAGTATTTCCGGAGATTAGCGTGTACAAACAGACAAACAGACAGACATTTTTTTTTATTTTCTTACTCTATTACTATATCTCCATCGCCCCAAATATTTTTTTTTGAAAAATTTTCAATGTACAGACACTTTTTTTTACTCTTTTATTATAGTATAGATGTTGAAAAGACGTAAGACGCAGAAATATGTCTCGCTACGTCCTCTTCATATAAAATGTATAGAAGCGTCGAGACGCAGAACACACAGGAAATACGGATGCCCCGTCTTTTCTGTGTGTTCTGCGTACATTTTTTATAAAAAGGACGCGGAGGAGACATGTCTGCGTCCTGTCTGCGGCTTACGTCTTTTCAGTGTGTCCAGCGCTTTAGGGCTTAAACGAAAAACAGCGAGAGGCTGCGATCCTGGTCAGCGACCAGTCTCGATAACGTTGTCACACGATGGTCACCGACTGTCACTACTGTCGCTCTATCGCCGGCCGTCTTTAAGAGCCGACTCAAGGCGGCCCTTCCCGGCCGCACTATCGTCAACGCGAGCATAGTTTGAAAAGCTTGTTTCATCCAGGTCAATACTAGACAAAGAGGCAAAGCAAAAAGAGAGAGAGATAGCGCCTGAAGGCTTTGTTTGCGAGTTGATACGTTTTCTGCTCGCACTCGCAGAAAATGTATGAACCCGCACTAATCACTAATCAAAGTGTAAAGTAGCCTTTAAAGAAAGAAAACGAAGAATCAAGGGAATGAGCGAGAATCTGAATAATACTATTAGATCGCCTAATAAGCGGCTAGCAACCAGTCACCATTTCGATTCCCTTTAGCAGTGCTTTTTCTGTACATTCGTTTTTACTGTTCCGTACGCAAAGGGTAAAAACGGGACCCAATCACTAAGACTCCGCTGTCCGTCCATCCGTCCGTCTGTCTGCTGTCTGTCTGTCTGTCTTTCTGTCACCAGGCTGCATATCATGAACCGTGATAGACAATTCAAATTTTCACAGATGATGATTTATAAAGTAAATATTTAAGTGGAGCTCCCATACAACAAATGTGATTTTTTATAGATAATCATAAAGAACCCTTCGTGCGCGAATCCGACTCGCACTTGGCGGATTATTTTATTTGTTGAAACTGCATTAGCCTGCGTTACTTTATATCATGGACTAGCTAGTGTAAGAAGCTAGCTTATTGTTATATTTACAATAAAAGAGTCCTCTTTCATTCTCAACTATTTGCAAGTCAAAGTGGGACAAAAATTAATTAACTGCGAGCCGCATCAGGTCCCGTCCAAGACTCACTCCACTCTCACTATTCAGTAAATATGTATAGAGGGTCTTATCAATTAGTGCGGCCAGTGTGGCTGGCGAGGGCTACCTCCACTCCCATATCCGTCTAACCACACGCCGATAGTTTCTCTGTTCAAGAAAAATCTTCTACTCAATAAATTTGATACGTTTTCGTGTCGTGTGTAAAACTGGCCAACATTGGTGCATTTTTAAGCTTTCTAAAGGAATCCCAAGAACGTCAACGTTGGCTCCAGTTATTGGTAGGCTGACGATGACAGCCTGGATCAACCATTTAACATTTTCATGCCAATAGAGAAGATGCATCATGAGTATTCTATTTCTATTTTTAGCCTATACTGTTCCACTGCAGGGCAAAGGCCTCCCTTCCAGCACTCCAACTATCACGGTCGAGGGCCTTTGATAGATCATCATGAGTAGATTTTGATAAATGTCTCTGATTTCGTAAGCATTTACTTACGTAAATAAGGCCTATAAGCACAATTATATTTTTTATCGATTCAATAACTTAGATTTTTAGTTGATTGAAAAAGTCAATTTTAGAAATAATAAAAATGTTTAAAAATAATATCACCATAGGATTTCCCTATAGAAATATAGCAACTTTTGTTATGAAGCCAATCCGGTAAACGCAATATTTGACATAGTACCCGAATAAATGTTTTTACATTACGCCCTCAAATGCGACTTAAGTGACGTCACTAATTTCCGGTCTTGGCGCTCCGAGATCCCCGACGTCCAGATGTGATTTTGTAAATTTTATGACTTAAAGATTTTTTGGGTTAGCAAGGTAGTTTTTTCTTGGACGTGCCTATTTTTTGGGAACTCTTTCCATAGCACAACGAAAAAATAAGGTGCATCTTCCCTATTTTGTTCTGGTCACCAATCTTAGAGTGAACTGAACCGCGGGTTGCTTTACATAAGTCCTGATAGAGCTGACGCCCTCTGGCGATCGAGCTCTCTCGGCCATTTCTTTATGAGTTTTTTAACAGCCATTCTAGTAAGCTTTGTTTTTACATCGGTGTTTTTAGGAATACGAGTATTCTACACTTAAAATAGAAACAAGGGTTTTTACTTGTTTGTTAGTTTTGTTACAGCGCCGTTACATTACCCGGACGGAACTTAAATTTGCAGATCGTATTTATTGTCCAAATGTACTTTGAAATTTCAAAAAGTAGAATTAAGCTAATCTGACAGAAAAAGGTTGCACGACACAACCCTGGCTGGGTCGGGTCCGCCAGTCGCAAAAACACGGGACCGGCGCCGGACGCAGTTTAATTAGAATGTTTTTTACTTTCTACCCTCAAATTACAGATAAGGAGCTAGATGAACTTTGTCAAGGATTTTGAAGAGTAAAGCTTTGTTGTTTATATTGTATCTTGTTCTTTTCTCCTCGACTCACTTGACTTTATTCCATTTACTTGGGATCTGCATTTTTTTATGTCATAGGGCGGCAAACGAACAAGCGGGTCACCTGATGATAAGTGATCACCGCTGCCCATGGACAACTGCAACACCAGGGGTGTAACAGAAGCGTTGCCGGCCTTTCAGGAAGGAAAGACTAAGGGGTGGGGGAGAGGAGGTGGGGGGGGGGGGGGGGCTTCGGCTCTCTCACTCACCGAGCGAAGCATAGAAGCGGTGACGCTACTACTCAGACGTCGATTTTCTGTGAGAGTGTGGTACTTTCCCGGACGAGCCGGCCCATTCATGCTACTAGCGAAACAGTTTTGCCGGTAGGGTGGCTCTACCACAAGTGAAGTGCCTTGCTTGTCTTTCTTTTTCCACTTGGCACGGTTTTGAGCTGTGGTGGCGTCCAACAGTGTTTGTATCAGGTCATTCTAGACCGTCGTCATCCAGGTGGAAGGTGATCTTCCAGTTGGTGAATTTAGGGCAAGCTTAACAATGTGGTCTTCTGAACGTCTCTTCACGTGTCCATACCATATCAGGCGTTTTACAATAAGTTTTATCTGATATTGGGGATACTTTAAAACTCCCTCTTTACTTGCTTCGGATTTAATCCATTAAGGTGACACCCGCTGACTAGCGTCGCATGCATTCTATTGTGTTCAATTTTGTAATATATTGTTTATTTGTTGCCCAAAATTCTGATCCAAACAAAACTGCAGGTCTATAGCAGTTTTGTATACTTTGTCTTTGGTTTTTTAAGTGGCATTTTTGTCGCACATTACTCCTGTGAGTTGTCACCATTTTAGCCAACCAGTTGTGGTTCTGTGAGAAACATCATCATCAATTTTGCCATCATTACTGATTATCGATTCTAAATATTTAAACAGGGTAACTGTAGCTAATTGCGCTCTTCCGATGCTGATCTTGATATCTGATAGATCTGTATCTGTATCTGATAGCTATGGATCTGTAGTTCCATCAAATACACAGGACATAAGCTCAGTTTTCTTCCTGTGTCTTTCAATGTCAATTATTACTATATATACTTTATTATTACTATATATACTTTATTATTACTATAAACTATATATATAAAAGCGAAAATCACTCACTCACTCACTCATCACGAAATCTCGAAAACTACTTAGCCAATGAAAATAAAATTTGGCAGGAAAGTAGATCGTGATAAGAAGACGTCCGCTTCGAAAGGATTTTTGGAAATTCGTTCCCTAAGGGGTTGAAATTGGGGGTGAGACACATAACTTTTTTAATTTAATTTAGCAGTTAGTAGAAAATAATAATGCATTTATTAGATTTTGAAAATGACATCCCTATAGGGGTGAAATAGGGGTTGCAAGTTTGTATGAATCTTCGTCATTTTTGAAGCGAGACACATGAAATTTTTGAATAAATGGTTAGTAAAAAATAATAATCCATTAATTGGATTAAAAAATTTGCCTCCCGGGGCAACGGGAACGGGAACAATTAATCCTATTAGAAACATTTTCGACTTCTACGCGGACGAAGTCGCGGGTTAAAGCTAGTTATTAATATAAAACTAAGTTTCAAAACTAAATGAGGTTTGGTAAATGATTATATTTTGTTATGAATACAAGGAAAATGTTTTGTATTCATATCTGCAAATAAGGTAATTAGACTACAACTGTCCAGCTGCGAAATGAGCTCTTCATAAAAGAAATGCGACAAAACAGAAACAGTCGGTGGAGTAACGAAATTAACATGAATACTCGCCGCCGCCGAGCTCTCACAACTTGTTCCGCTGTTACAATTAAATTCTCTTATTTACCGAGCTTGCCTATCTCGTAATTGTATTTGGCGTGACATTTTTATGAAACAGATGCATAGGCAGAAGTCTTGCGAATCTATTGCGATGTTTGTTTATTTTCCAACCAACTCAAATGTCAAGCGTGGTGAAAATGGGCAAATCCTGCCTTCGAAATCCCTTTCGAAGAGGCTTTTCGTCTAGCAGTTAACTGATTAACATTCTGCTCGCCAGCGCTTGTTAACGTTACTTTACCTCCGATGCCAAACCTAGTAAAAATAGTACAATTTCGTACACTTTAGTCGTCAATGGCGTCTCAGCTGCGTGACCGGTATGCAACTTAAGACGCTGGACACACAGAAAAGACGTAAAGCGCACTACACACTAAAGCCGCCGACCGGCCGACACAGCCCGCCGACACAACCCGGCGGCCTATGTCTAAGAAGCATGTCGGCAACCTGCGCCCGCGCGTGTTGCCCGCCGACACGTCGGCGGCTTGCGTACGCAAGCGCTCAGTTGCCCGGCGACTGTAGTACAAGCTCTTTCGACGCACGGCCAAATAAGTTCCTGATGTCGAGCCGCCGACATAGTTTTCCGACTTGCAATGAGTGAAGCCGCCAACCTAGCCCGCCGACAAAAAATTGCCGACATATGTCGGCGGGTCGGCGGCTTTGGTGTGTATTGCGCTTAAGACGTGGACGGGGCGCAGACATATGTCTGCTCTGCGTCCGTTTCATAGAAAATGTATAGAAGCGTCGCAAAGCAGAAAACACAGAAAAGACGGGGCAACGACGGGACGTAGACATGACGCTTACGCGTCTGTCTTATGGTAGAACATACAGAACGAACGGGGCACAGGCGCGAGCGGGCAAATCGGGGTTGTGGGCGGATGTGGGGGTACTTGCGCGTCGCGGTGTTGCTATAGATACGGATTTGTTTATATCTATCACGTCCGTGCCTTGTCTTTTCTTTGTGTTTTCAAAAGTCGCGACGGCGCCCCGTCTGTGCCCTCTCGGTGCCCCGTCCGCGTCCTACGTCTTTTGTATGTGTCCAGCGCCTAAATGGTCAATGGCGCTCAAAAGGTTTTAAGGCCGGTAAAGAAGAAATAGGTGATATGAAGAGAAAAACTTAATACATATCCCGTTTCAAATTGACAAGATAAACGGATTGTTATGTTATAAACAAAAACATATTTATTCCTTGTCTTTGAGCGACACAACTCTGGAAAAGCAATATCGCACCCTCTGAATTTCAGCAGTAACGTTTATGTGAAATACCTCAGTAAAATACATTAGAGCCACAAATACCGCACTAAAATACCACTTGCAATTCGTCGATAATATATGTACATCTAGAGCAGGTACATTGATAAATTTGACTTTTATTTGTTACGAGATTACACTTTATTTAAATGGGTAAGTATTATACTAGGTACTTCGAAATTCTCTGGAAAAAGTGTGTTCTGTGGAGGTTATAGAAGAAATAAGATCGGTAATTACAATCCCTATATTTCCAGCGTTCCTTAATTCTGATGCGCTCAATCCTAGAAAAAAATATTGCAAGAAGTTTTCCTTGTCGGCCTGTGAAAACAGATTGCAGCTGAAATCGAGTTTAAGACAGCAAGTGTGACCTTACTGAAACATCTATCTGGTATTTCTTATATAAGGTGTAACAAAATGTACTAAAACTCTTTTAAGGTTTAATTTAGTCCATGCCAAACAAATAAATATATACGGAAAAATCACATGGACTGAGCTAAGGAAGGAAACCCTAAAGGAAGTTTGAGACTTGCGTATGGGATACTAACTCAACGATAGTTTATTTTCTAATCAATACGTATAAAGATTAACATCCCAGACTCAGGTCTATCAAAGAAGATCATTTTCCATCTTGACCTGACCACCTCCGGAGTGACAGCGTGGCATGACGATCACTAGGCCACAGAGGTCGTCGGCCGTCATGATAATGAACAACTTTCTCCAAGGAACACGTATCAAAATATGAAAGTAATGTGTGGCCTCCCAGTCAAGTTGACTGTAGCTGATCAGTCAACTTGATTGGGGGGCCACACATAACTTTTCAAAAATTATTTAATATTTCGACATGTGTTCCTAGGGGAAAGTTGTACATTATCACGGACTGAATTCACCCTTGAAACAGTTTTAATATATTTTGTTAGACCTTATTATACGTATGACTTACTCACAATCGTCACGCACCCGAATATAGACGAACTGTGTGTAAGTGATGGAAAATATTTCATGTTTACCTGCAACAAAGGAAATCATTATTAGTTACACAGATTTTAAGTTCAATTATTGTTTTCGTTTCCGGTTACATCCTTCCTATAGTCCATCTGTTTAGGTATTTAAAAGAATGTTAACAATCTTGATATGTCTTTTTATTAAAATGTACACATTATAAATCAATACCATTGCAAATTACAAATGAATTATGTCATTTATAATTTATGAAATAAATAATTTGTAATCTGCAAAGGTATTGATTTATAAAGTGTATATTTCAATAAAAAGACATGTAAAAAATTGTTTACATTCTTTTAAATACCTAAACAAATGGAGTTTAACTGTTCAGCAGTCGCGGGGTTTCCTTAGAAGCTGATTCCCATTGAGTTCTCTTAGGGGTTTGGAATATATACGCATTTATTACTAACAACAATTATTACCTACGTAAATCAGCGCACCGCGCATTAAAATGTCCATTTACTATTTTCATAAGCAGTTAACTACATGACTGGATTGCACACAGCATATTGAAAATAAGAAAAATTTCGCTGGTTATTCAAATATACTCACAAGGATAGATTTTGTTTATAAACGCTGAGAGAAATATTACTCACACTAAGACAATAAAATTAACAATATGACAATTATAAGCCGGACATTGAACGGCTTATTAACCTTTTAAAAATTCGTTTCATAGTTTTATAGCTATACTGTACCAGCCCAAATTCTTACTCAAAGCCACAGCTGTACAGTGCGTACAACTTCGGAGACCAGGGGCTTTTGCATTTCTAAATAATAGACACACGATAAACAAGTCGTGTTGGACTGGACTTGTTTAGTCCTGTTTTGACAAGACGAGTCACTGTGCTAATATTTTCGCACCCGACAAAAATTACCGGAAGCCATGATTTGCATTGAAGTAAAATTCCCAGATCTTTTCTCTAGAAACACAGCGTGAAAAGCCGGCGGCAAACATAAATAAACATGTTTAGGTGGTGTTCACAACAAAACCAGCAGAAATATCGCGCAGTCTGCGCGCGAAATAATTTAATTAGGCCATTGTTGCGCCGCGCGGTATGCAAACGGGGGTCCAAAATAAGGATAGCAAAGAGCTGCCTATTATGAGTACGATGTTTCTACAATTGTAATTGTTTATGTACAATGAAGACCTCCGTGGCGTAGAGGTAACCACGCTAGTCTGCCTTTCGGAGGTTCTGAGTTCGATTTCGGCCAGTGCAAGTAGGAAAAAGGCCATTTTTAAAATTGTACTGGGTCTGTGTTTATCTATTATAAATAAACACCCAATATATATGTATTTATTATAAAATATAGTATCGCTGAGTTAGTATCCCATAACACAAGTTTAAGGTTGAACTAGCCGCTCGAATTCAATGGTGGGCGCGGCCTATAAGTATACTATCTCACCTAACATTGTGTTCGGGCAAAGCTGTGAGGTGAAATGCACGATAATTCATGGTAAACCGAGCGCGTTAAAATATACGTAAAGTCCTATGGAAAAAGTGGTTTTAGACAAAAACTACTGCATTAATCACTTACAAATTAATCTAAATAATCTCTTCGATAATTAAGCTGTGTCGGTACGGACTTCGTTTTAGAGATTTTACACTTCTTTTATTACTTTTTTACGCCGAAAGTTGCGTAAAAATAAGCAAAAACAAAACGAATCTTTCATGGCTTATAACTTTTTAATGGATTTTTATTTTACTAATCTGTATCCGTACAGACAAAATATATAATGAGATAAAACAATATCATATTAAACTTTGAATGTAATGTCAAACAGAGGAGGAAATCCCCTCCGAAATTTGTATAGAAAAAGTATCGACTAGTTCAACCTTAAGTTATTTGTCCCTATATATTTATTTAATAAAGATTAAGATTTATTCCTATAATTGTAAACCGTTTATGTACAATAAAGATATACAAAAACAACAAGATATAACAACAACTAGCTCTTTGGAACGTTTCAAAATATTATGTAATAATGGGACTTCACATATCATGAGCTTTTTACGTAAGTTTTGTATACTTACGTAAAAAGTTCACTACGAGTGGCCTTTAGGCTATTTACCGCTTGTGTTGTAAAAGTATCCGAAGTTTACCTATGATCACGAAGAATTAAAGACATTGTTTAGGCAAATTAAATAATCCACGATTGTCAAAAACACCATCTAGTGATGAGTATCGGAACTACCGAAGTCGTATCAACTACTCATCAGATATCCGTAGCGCCATCTATTATTTGCTAGAAAAACCCAGACTTTCAAGCGTTAACATCAATAACTTAAACGTTTCAACCGATTTTCATCAACCATGGCTAAGAACCATCGCAAGGGAACTTGCTTTCACGTAAAAAAACGAGTCCATACGTTCAAGATAACTCTTGAACGTATGGACTGCCGATGCCGCAAACAGACAGACAGAAAGACATTAGGGTCAAACTTATATTAAGTTTGATATAATAGGGGTGTTATAATTTATAACACCCTCTTTTTGTCGGAGGTTAAAAATACACGCGCTCATGTCACTCATTTCATCACAAAGAGGAACACTATAAACGCCGAAGCTTTTTCCTTTAGCGTTATTTTGTTATGTGATCCATAACACGTTGGCTTATAAAACAAATCGTTTGTGTTTTTTTTTACTCGTTAAACTCTTTTCGATCCCAGAATTAGATGACGTTTCATAAAATGTATCAGGCTTGTTATAAAGGTCGCATCTGTGCATCTTTAATTTAAACAACAGGAAAAGACGGGGAAGTTTCATCCCTAACAAATTATTATAAATAATTCTTGCTTTTATTGTTTAAGGGTCCGTTCAGACAGAGATGAGCGCAGCGGAGAGGTTTTTTTTTAAGACACTGGAAAATAAACTTTAAACTGTTAGCATGACAATGGTCACATAAGACGTCGAAGACCGTGCGAAGTTAAGAAGAAATACCTGCCCTATAAGCATGGCACCGTTGATAAATCCAGATAAAGTTTATATCGCGCGATGGACTAGTCTCGTCTTGCTTGTTATTATTAATTTAATAACTATCAAAACATTTTGCAATGGTTTGTAAAACAAAATATTGTAGCACGAGATGATTGTTTTAAATTCTTAAGTCGCCTCTTACGACATCTATTAAAGGATCTACTGGATCTATTCTAGGCACTACGCGGCCACCGGTATTCCAAAATAAACTGTTGATTCGAGTTACTTTACGTCGCATACACGACAAGTGTTTCGCCTCTCTAGGAAAGATCCTTAGGCACCAAACAAGTCATTGATCGTTCGGGCGTTCGTTGGTTAGTGCCTGAGAATGCCTCGTGGAGAGGCAAAACGGTGTCCGATGTTGCTGCAGCTGCATCGGGTGCAGCAGCATGGGAGGGAGCATGCATCAGCTGTTGGTGGCAGGTATGCTGGGACTAACAGTTGTGGGTGGGACCAGCCGGCATAGTTTGCATGAACTAACTGATGGCGGAATCGCAACAAAGTAATTTAAGTCACACTAATGTAACCTTGACTTCCGGAAAGAAACACCTGAATCTAATAACTACCAAAATAAAATCTTATAAATGTTTTTAAAGACCTACAAGAAATCGAAATTTCCTGAGACTTGACTTCAAACGTTGTTTAACTTTCATCCAAACCCGCCGCTTACTTTGCGAAGTTAATTTAGATTTCTTTGTGCTGAATTTGAATCCCAAAAACCACACAGAACTTTGAAAATCATTCGTATTAATTATTAAAAAAGAAAAAAAGAACACAAAAATGGACGAAAAATTCTAAAAAATATTTTTATCTCATGTTAGTTTTGACTAAATTATAGTCTTACCGCTGTATTCATAATAAATGTCACTCCTTGAATCAATAGGATAAAGCTACTCATTTAAGATGCCCAGTGTTTTCCAAAGAAGATGCATAATGAGTAGATTTGCATAAATGTCTCTAAATTTGGAAGATTAAGGCCTTTAAGCACAATTATATTTTTTCATCGATTCATCAACTTTGGTTTTTAGTTGTAAAAAGGTAATTTTAGAAGTAATAAATGTTTAAAAAATTATATTACTATAGGATTTTCGTAAAATGTTATAACTACTTTTGTTATGACACCAATCCCGAACAAATGTCCTTACATCACGTCTACAAATGCGATAAAAGTGACGTCACACCTGTTCGGTCTTTCTAAGGCGCTCGAAGACGCCTTTCAACGGCAGACGTGACTTTATATCTTAAAGATGTTTAGTGTTAGCACTGTAGTTTTTTTTTGGACGTGCCTATTTTTAGGAACTCCTTCCATAGCACAACGAAAAAATATTATGTATCTTAGATGTACTCCTTAAATTGGTGGTGTACTCAAGACACTCACGTGTCAAGACAAGGAACTGTAAAATTTTCATTTAAGAAAAGATCATAACCGAATTTCTTGAAACCTAACTCGAACTTAGCTCGCAAACCCGCCGCTTGAGCCCGCCACCAACTTCGCTAAGCTAATTTAGATCTCCTTGTGCTATATTAAAATTCCTGCGACCCACAGATTTGAGCCGAGAAAAACTTTCAGTAACTTCGCAGGAGATTTATAGCGAAAACGGCACAAAAAGAGTATAAATAAGTTGGCTAGAGTAATTTTTTAAAGTGTGAAACGCTCTTTGGATATTAATTATTAAAGTGTGAAACGACAAAAAGCAAAGTAGAACATGGTTTGTAAACATACATATTTTCACGCCTGTTTCCCATCGGGGTAGGCAGAGACTATAGATTTCCACTTGCTACGATCCTTGCAAACCTCTTTTGCTTCGTCAACACTCATTACTCTTTTCATACATGCTCTCCGGTTATAAGTATTGCCTTATTGTGTACGATTGGGTATTTTCCTGTGTCAAAAATAAATTATTTTGTACTGATAAAAAAATAAAACGTAACAAAATAATGTCTCTTGTCTTTGATCATATCCATTTTAACTTGATTTTAGATTTATTATTGCAGAAAAACTGATAATAAAAGCGCTATTTGACTCCAAGAATCCTATGACGTCATCTGCCTGTATTTCATATAAATCCTATAGAAAAAGTTTGTTTTGACGTTTAGAAAAGAGTATCTGATTTGACTTGTTGGAAAATAGCGGATTGGAGGATCATCTATTCACTCACATACCTGGTAAAATAAATACATACGCACAAATCACACAGATTGAGCTTGAAGATAGTTCGAGACTTGTTTTATGGGATATTAACTCAACGATACTATATTTTATAACACACATATATAAAATACAAGTATTAAATGTGTTTATAAAAGAGTTGTTCTTCATATCGCTGTGCTTATATAATGGTATTCCGACAATATTAATATAATAAAAAAAGTTAAAAGTCCAGAAAAATGCTTGACGCCCCGCTTATCAGGCGTGCCATAAACATCCATATTACTAAGAAATTACTGGATTAGGTACTGCAATTGTGAATAAACAAATTATTTTTTATCTATTGTATTGCATTTCGTGTGTGTAAGCGGCCAACACCGCTGTCAGATCTTTCAACCTGCCTTATAGCACCTGACAAAGCTTGAAGACTGCCATGCAATGAAACAAATCAGCCACCCACGTAACTGTGTTTTGTAACCAGTTACAAAAGAAGAAAATTTTTTTTTTCCTTTCTATTTACAAACTATAATCTATTTGTTTAGGTATTTAAAGGAATGTGAACAATCTTGACATGTCTTTTTATTGAAATATACATCAATACCTTTGCAAATTACAAATTATTTATTTTATAATTTATAAATGAATTAATTTATTTGTAATTTGCGAAGGAATTGATTTATAAAGTGTCATCATCATCATCCTCACGTATTCCCGGTTGCTCCCTCAGCAGTAACGCTTCAGAGCCCGGGGTCCGCTATCTTACCAAGGAGATTTGACGAGGTTGCTGGTTTTTACACAGAGCGACTGCCGTCTGACCTCCACAACCCAAAGGGCAAACCAGGAACCAATCCTTGGATAGTTTGATGATCAAACGCTAGGTGGCGTTCGGGACCCACAGTTTTACGTGCCTTCCGAAACACGGAATCATCTTTCTTTTCGGATAATCAGGTGATTCAAGCCTGCAATATCCTATCCAGACTGGAAACAACTTTTCACAAAGTATGCTTCCCAGTGGGAATCGAACCCATGACCTCCGCGTCACAAGGCGAACGCCTTGACCACTGGACCACGGAGGCAGTCAAAAAGTGATTTATAAAGTGTATATTTCAATAAAAAGACATGTCAATATTGTTTACATTCTTTTAAATACCTAAACAAATGGACTATAGTAAATATTTACACCGTTTTAAGCTCGAGAATTTTTTATATGCCACTCTCGTGGTCACCCATCGAAGTGCAGATCACAAGCAGGGACACTTAACTTGCGAAATCGGTAGTAATGTTCTCTGCCTGGGCCATTGAGCTCCATCAAATTGCTGGGATGATTTCGTTAGCCAGGTATGCATATGCAAAATATCTAACTAATAGGCCGACCTGGGAGCACTTAACAGTCATTTCCGGCTGCATCCGGTGCAGGTATTGCCTCCAAACTGAACGGAAGTTGCCCTGCCTGACTCTTACTCCCTCACATTGGATAGATTTACTAACCAATGTGAGGGAGTGAGAGACAGGCATCATCATGGGAAATGATATCGCATTTATCATGGGGAATGCTCTGAAGAATTGTTTGACTTAATACCTGCTGCAAAATTTCATGTACACCACTTGGATAGTTGGCAATCAACCACCGTACGTTTTAAAAGGAACTTTTTATCACGTACGACCGAAATGTGTAATCAACTTCCTGCAGCAGTGTTCCCGAACAGATACGACATTGAAACCTTCAAAAAACGATACTATATCTTCTAGAAAGGCCGGCAACGCTACTGTTACACCCCTGGTGTTGCAGTTGTCCATGGACAGCGATGATCACTTACATCAGGTGACCCGCTTGTTCGTTTTCCGCCCTATAACATAACAGGCAGAGCAACTTCCGTTTCCGTGGGCTTATGCCTAATCAAATAATTAATGAGCTTGATAAACTGGCGGTTTGCGTGTTTTGTTAGCTAATATCCATGGCAAATATTTTTTTGTGCTGAACCTGGCCTTCGGGTTTTATGACTCTGTGTACCCCGTTGTACATAAACAAGTTAATTTGCCAGGTAAATTAAAATACCCCCGACGATATGATCTAGTGATAAGTTACCTGCACATCTCAGGAGTCGTAACAGCTTTCTCAGGCAGTCAAATATACCAGCCTCAGAAGCTTCTGATGCAAGAGTTGCGCAATGGATAAACAAATCTACCGCCTACAGAGCATCTCCCACCTGGTAGAGACCTCCCCTGGTCGGTCTGGAAGTCTCTCAATAGACTCCGGGCTGGTGTTGGGAAATGTTGAGAAAACCGAGTTAGGTGGCGTCACGCTGATAACGTCCTATGCGACTGCGGTGCCATTCAGTCGAAGTGTCATTTGAATTAGAAACTATACTGGAACCATTTTGACTCGACAAGAAGAAGTGATAAGTAGCGGGACTACGAGTACATATTCCAACCGATTTTAAGTGGAATTGATATCCGTAGCGCCGTCATCTATAAAGTATCGCAAAGTAGCCTGCCTATCGGTTTTCTATAGGATACATTTTGGAGAGTGTTCGAAGGCTCTTTTTGATCTTGTGAAACCCTCACCATTTCTCTATCGGACTACGAGGCGCGGACAGGGGTTTCACCCCTTTGTCGTTGAAATACCTAAGTCTCGAACTAAACGCTTCGACAATTCCTTTTTTGGTTCGAGTAGCTAAGGTGTGGAATGAACTGCCTGCGTCTATATTCCCAGAGAAGTACAGCCCCGGGACATTCAAAAGTAGATTGAATGGGTATCTTTTGGATAGGCATGCTTCATCCTAGTCTTCATCGTCGCTTACCATCAGGTGAGATTGAGGACAAATGCCTAAACCAATATATTGTAAAAAAAAAAAAAAAAAATCCCCGACTTTTAAGCGATAACTTCTAACAACTGTTGAACGGCAAGAATAATTAAGAATCACCGCAAGGGAACTTGCTTGCACGTAAAAAAACGCATCGAAATAGGTCCATCCGTTCGGAAGCTATGATGCCAAAGACAGAGAGTCTTTAACGTCAAACGTATTATATACGGGGGTTAAAAAACAAAATTATCTGAAGATAGTAATACATGTGTAACAAAAACTAAGACCGTTAATATGAACAACTTTTCTTATGAGACCAATGCTTAAAACTCGAATAAAAAATCGACATTTTCATACAAAAGTGTTCAGCCGGCCGGCGAAAGCATTGGTCTCATAGGAAAAGTTGTTCATATTGACAGTCCGAGTTGCTCCTACAAGGATCAGACAAGGTTTTTGTTACATATTGTACATGTATAGTCTGATACGACATTTACAATTCTGTCATCTTTTTATTTTATTTCTTCTTGTTTATGGTGAAATAAAGAGTATTTGTATTGTATTGTATTGTATAATTAGTTATGTATGCACTCTTTGAAACATCCGCTTTCCAAAACCGAATGACGGGCATAATCAGCTTTGCAATATTGCATGGTTTAATAAGCTCGTCTGGCGGAGTTTCAACGTAAAAGCTTATTAAAGGGAGCGAGGCTTTGCCGGTCTGGAAGTCGTATCAAAATGAAACGCTCATTTAAAAAAGAATGTTAACTTATAGCTCACATTGTTCTTTACTATAACGTTAACCATTTTTAACCGACTTCCAAAAAAGGAGGAGGTTATCAATTCGTCACGATCCTTTATTTTTTTTATGTATGTTCACCGATTATTCAAAGACGCCTGGGCCGATTTAAAAAATTCTTTTTTTTTTTTGTTTGAAAGGGTATACTTTCCAAGTGGTACCATGGAAGTTTTATCAAAATCGGTTGTGTAGTTTGGGGGTGAAGTCGGTTTTTAGTTTTGAAAAATTATATGTAGATGGAGTCTTTTAAAAGATTATACTCGTAACAATTCAACAACATTGATGACAGCAAGGGTCGTATCAAGCGCTAAACAGTAAGGCGTTAGACCGAGAAGTTGGGCCACAAAGGTTAAAAACTACCCTATTACCAAGACTCCGTCAGTCCGTCTGCCTGTCTGTCACCAGGCTGTATCTCATGAACTGTGATAGCTAGACAGTTGCAATTTTTACACATGATGTATTTCTGTTGCCGCTATGACAACAGAATAAAATAAATATTTAAGTGGGGCTACCATACAAAAAAATCGTGATTTTGTAAAGATAATGGTACGAAACTCTTTGTGCACGAGACCTACTCGCATGTGACTGGTTATTTATATTATTTTTAGCACAAAATCTACAACCTACTATCGTTTCGGAACGATAATTGATTGAAGAACGTTTCCTGAGAAAATACGCCGAAAGAAACCCAGTTGCTTTATTTAAAGTCTAGGCAGGTCAGGTATTTAAAGGCTAAGTCAGACTATCTAATGAAGTTAATACTGATGCACTAATAACTGCATACTATGGCCTAATTGAATCAGTCCTTAGATACGGTATAATTTTTTGGGGAAATTCCACCGATAAAGATCTAGTATTTAAAATGCAAAAGCGCTGTATTCGAGCAATGTTCGGACTACAAAGTAGAGATAGTTGTGAACCGATATTTAAAAAATATAAGATTCTAACACTCCCGTCATTATATATATTAGAAACAGCTATATTTGTAAAGGGTAATCCTCACCCGTTTCCTAAATTGTCTGATACAGTAGAAAGAAACCGTCGTGAGGACAAATTGTACATACATTCATCTAAAACTGCATTATTACATGATAGTGTATTAGGTATTGCAACGATAATATTTAATAAAATACCAAAACAATATAAAGAATTAAATTTGACTTAGTTTAAGAAGAAAATTAAGTTATTTTTGATAGATAAATGTTATTATAGTATTAAGACGAAGTGGTAGCTCAAGTGGCGCCCTCATTTGAAATAAATTGTTTAAAACTAAATAAGGTGATAATAAAAAAATTGATTTGTATAAATGTCTAGAAAGACCTTTAGACTATTTTATGAGTTACCTTTGAAATTATTACGAATAGTCCGTCTAGTTTTAAAACAGTTTTTCGCCAAAGTGGCCACTTTTGGCGAAAAACAGTTTTAAACCTAGACGGACTACCAATATTACTTACAAAGGTTATTCATAAAATAGTTTAAAGGTCTTTCTAGACATTTATACAAATCAAATTTTAATTATCACCTTATTTAGTTTTAAAAAAATTATTTCAAATGAGGGCGCCACTTTTGCTACCACTTCGTCTTAAGGATTTTTTATCTGATAAACTGTAAATTGACTTTGTTTCATAGTAAATCGTAAAATGTTTATAGATTACGTAGGTATATTTTTTATAGTATTATTATGATAGATGATAGCTTTTCTGACAAAGTTTGCACACCGGTGATGGTAAACATGATTGGACGAAACTGAATGTAATATCTTGTAACAAATGTTTGGCAAATAAATTATCTTTATCTTTATCTTTAAGCACCACATGCAATACTTACCTCCACTGGCCCGTCGAGCTCCTCAAATGACACCATAAGAACCACTGAAGCTACCTTCACCCCATTCATTCTGATAGTCCTCGAACTAGCGAATTAGCACTTCAAAGTTCCAAACGAGATCAGGCGAAGGGATTTCCGCAAATCCAAAACTGTACTTCCCTGCCAAATTATATTGACCTTTCCACACAAAATTAACGGGTACAGAAGGATAACTCCTGCCTGTTCACATACACTTACTATAAGTGTTACTTGGAAACATTTGCTAAGATAAATAATTTCTTATAGAGAAAACTTTTCAGTTTGCGGTCCCAGTCTGTCCTAGTCTCCATCTTTGGGTCTTGGCGGCTCAGGTATAGCCCTGTATCCTATGCACGAATATCTGCGTCAAAGTTTTCGTATCGCCTTCGATTATGTTTTGTATGCAAAAATTAACAGCGACTCAATCGCACGTAGAACTTTAATTTTTCATACAAAACATCTAGACGGCGAGTATATGAATATTTTGACACAAATAATCGTACGTAGGCTACAGATCGTTATTTTGCCGTTTTAACATTCCTTTCTGCATCAACGGAATCTTTATGAGTCTACAGTACACCCCCACACCTCAAATGAATCAAATTTCTTACATATTACTTCAGTGAGTGGAGTGTCCATGCGTCTTGTCCGTAAAAAAATAAATAGAGAATCTAGCCAATGCAGCCAGCTTTTACGACAAAATCCGTGTCATATCTGTGTCTTCGTTAATTTGTGGCAGCCCCCCGGGCCGCATTACGACCGGACACAAAGAGCTAGCTATTATTGTGATACCTCCGGACACCTCTGTAGGGTTAACCTTTTATCCAGTCGCGGCAGCCGGCGAAAGGGCCAATTGAAAAGCTAAGGTAATTTGAACGTGGGCAGGTGTTTGTGGCCCTTCGTGGAGTTTTAATTTACAATTGGTAGCAAAGGGTTTTATGGCCATGCGAAGAAAAAAAAATAGGAAACGATTTGTCACAACTACAAATCGTTTCTACTACCGTCTAAGTCGATGCTGATTGCTGCCGGTACATCTTACCTTTTATGGTAATCATAAAACTAAGCATTAGACGTTTGCGCTTAGTCCTTTCACCCTTTTACCGCGAGACTTTATATCAGTTGCCGTGCCCCCCGCGCGAGGGGTATGAAATCTAAAATATACACCTACAAACAAAAAGGGATGTGGATACTTAAGTTATGTGCAATACGAGCGGTTGATTCTTGTCGGAAATATACAACGCTCGCGGAATGGGTTAATATGTTTGTGGGATAAATCCGACGTTCGCGGTGAAAGGGTTAATTATTAATTTTCGTGTATGTAAGGGGCCAACATTGGTGTCAGATTTTCAGACTGCCTAAAGGCATCTGATATAGCTTGACGACTACCATACAATGATGACTGCCATGCAATGATTACAGCCGGGGCCAACGGTTGACACGTGTCATCCGAAGCACGGAGCTTGAGTAAGTTTTATACTACTTGCGGTCACCCATCTAAGTGAGGACCACGCCCGGTGTCGCTTGCGAAGGCGCTAGTAATGCGCACTCCCGCTGGGCCACCAGCTCCTCCGAGTCCTTTAATCGTCTCTTACGACATCCACAGGCAGAGAGGGATAGTACTACTCAAAGCCAAGCATAAAAATATGAGAATATGTAATGTAATGTTGGAGTAAATACTTCATAAAGTCCTTAATATTGGTCGCAAACCTAGTAGCGAGTCAATCCTTTACTGTCGGCACTCGTGAATGCTCCCACTTGGGAAATTACGGCGCCGGCAACGCGAGAACTAACTTCCTAATAACTTATATTGTTACAGCGCTCCCAAAGACATTTTATCATCTCTACAGTATTCTTATAATACAATTTAACATTTAAGCCTTTCATCTACTTTTTTAACCTCCGAGGCAAAAACAAAGGTGTTAGAACGTAGAAAGTTTAACGTTCTCGTCCTAACGAATGAACCCAGTTCAACGCGTTTTTTATTTTTATCGAAATCCTTTTCGTCGAGATGCTACAAGACAGACGAGGCTTTTAATTAAAAAAAGAACCAACGTTGGATGGAAATCGGTTTAGTCCTTCAAAAGTCATTCAAAAGTTATTGAGGGTGAACGCTAGAAAATTGGGATTTTTGTATGTGCCTGGCAAATTAAGTCGTAATTTTCAAATGTGGGCAAAGTTGCTGTCATTTTTCAAACTGCATGTATCTGGCACTCACCACCACTTACTATCCGACGCGCCCATACGCTAACCAGCTTCAAATCCCAAGTATATTCTTATTTTCTATCTTTATGAAAAGTGAATAAAATATATCCTTTCCTTGTTTCCACTTAGTTAATCTTCTGTTAATATCATATTTTTCTGTTTTGTGTAAGTTATAAATATTTAAGTAAGCTGTATATGTAGGTTTATTATTATGATTGTATATATGTATGTTTATTATAAACATCACTCCGCATTACCTAATTTCCCATCACTTTTTTCTGTATAGAGAAATTGCCTGAAAGAAATTGCTTAGCGATTAGGCCGCCTTTTGCGCATTTCCTAGTTTTTAAGATAACTATGTCCTGTATTTATATATTTCGTGCAATAAAGGGTAATGTATTGCTTTGTATTTACTGGAACCGACGACTTTACGCGCGCAGTTGTGCACAAACGTGGTACAGACATGACAGTTAGTGAGTTGTAATCCCATTCGCATCGAATTTTTCCTCATGAATTTTCAATTTAGACATTATGTTTTCCGAAGCCACTATGCATGTAGATTTCCTCACTTGGTGCACTTTATTGCTTTAACCTGCAGCAAGTGAAGAAAAGTTTAACCTAAAGCTATATCACAAGACTTACAGGATTTATGCTCATCAATCAAGCAACACAAGAGCTTTAAGTAAATCGTGCGGCGAGCCCGGTATACCAGGCGCGCAGAAATACGAGACGATATTATCAGTTGCTTCATACACAATACATATATATACCTTCATTTATATTACTGCGCATTCCATTCATATTATAGTAGACGAATCCGCAAGAATCTATCTCCTCCCCTTGCAACATGATATCTGATGCTTGCTAAATTTCTTGGTTAAATCGTATTTTGGCAATTGTTTATCGCCTATGTCTAACTGACTATACAGGGTCTGTCAAAGTATTCATATTATAGTTGACGAAGCGGCAAGAAATTCTCGCCTTGTAAAATGATATCTGACGTTTGTTAAATTCCTTGGCAAAATCGTATTTTGATAAGTGTCTAACTGAATATACAGGGTCTTACAAAGTATATTAAGGCTTTATTCAATTCAGTGTATGACACTGAAAAACTTTCTCCATGGAACATACGTATATAGACTAATGAAAATTAACTTTTGGCCTCCTATGCAAGTTGACCGATCAGCTGAGCCAAATTTCTATACAAAGCAAAAAATATTTTTTTCACATATCAATATACAATATGTAACAAAAGCCCTGTCCGATCCTCTTAGGAGCAACTCAGACCGTCAATATGAACAACTTTTCCTATGGGACCAATGCTTGAAACTCGAAAAAACATTCGACATTTTCATACAAAAGTGTTCGGCCTGCCCGGCAATTTGTATGAATGTCGACTTTTTCTTTGAGTTTTAAGCATTGGTTCCACAGGAAAAGTTGTTCATATTGATGGTCTGAGTTGCTCCTACAAGGATCGAACAGGGTTTTTGTTACATATTGTATCATCATATCAGCCACAGGAAGTCCACTGCTGGACATAGGCCTCCACCAAGGATTTCCAAAACGACTGATCGAAAGCGGCCTGTATCCAGCGCCTCCCTGCAACCTTGCTCAGGTCATCTGACCATCTAGCAGGAAGGTGTCCTATATTATATGATCTCTGTGAAAGTTGTTCAGTATTGTGCTGGAGAATCTATCCTTAAAATAGGTTAAGTATACTTTGATAGACTTTAAATGAAGGTATTACCGCAATCTGCCCAAACCAGACTCTGTGTCCTTATTCTATACTTTAAACGAGAAATAGAGAATATGCATGAAAAAAATATGTGATAACTAACTAGTTTATCCATAAATATTCAAAAGTAAAGTACTAACAGTAAAAACAGAATAAAAAATTGGTTGAAAAACGAACGAGATATAACGATTTCACGAAAATATCTCACTTACAAAAACGCTATTTTATTTGGCAAATTTATATATAATATGGATTTTGACGTCACCAGTACATATCAGACTTCTCTTTCTAATTGAAACTTTAAACTATCACATATTCGTCGCTGATTAAGATATTTTATTAATTCTTTCATATTTGTTTACTGTAGATAATAAGGAATTTACTAAGCAAATTAAAAATTACGTGCATATTCCCTATTCTTGTATATTTAATGAAGATCTCGGAAATGACTTCAACGATTTTGATGATACTTGGTATTTAGGAAGGGAGGAGGCTAAAACATTGATTTTCATAAAAAAACTCACCGTCGCCAACCTAGAACCGAATAAGCGAAAAAAAGCGTCCCTTCGGTTGGTAATTCCTGGTTTTGCGTAATACAAGTGCGCCACTACCGGTGTCTACGAGATAACGCCGAGTGGGTACAGTCAACTGCACATGGAGATAGGGCTACTCATTGCAATGTCGTCCCTATCACCACTGCATAGGAGTGTGAATGGTAAGTTACTCCTGCTGCTGCGTACTGTACGCGAGCGTTACCCATTGAAGCAAGTGTCACTTTACGTAGTAGCACGTAGAGCACAAGCATATTATATCAAAATGTACTTTGATATGTACAGACTCCCCTCGTAACCAATTATTTTTTTTCGTAACATTTTTAATTAGTCAACTGGCACGCTCTATTTTTAACCGACTTCCAAAAAGAAGGAGGTTTTCAATTCGTTTAAATTTTTTTTAATGAATGTTAACCGATTATTCGAAGACGCCTGGACCGATTTGGAAAATTCTTTTTTTTTCTGTTAGAAAGGGTATACTTGTCAGGTGCTCCCACAGAAGTTTTATCAAAATCAGTTGAAAAGTTTAGTAATGTAGTCGGTTTTTAGTTTAAAAAAATATTATACTGGCTAAATATCAAACCTCACGTGTTGTGTGACACCTGCCTTTAATTTGGCCTAATCTGTGGCCTTAGTTATGATGTTTTATCTGAGAGGTCTTTACGTATCTTCCCTCTGTAACGACAAGATAAAATTCATGAATGGACACGTAGTAAAACGAGTCGTCACCCGCAGGCAGGTTTTAAACAGTGTTTCTTATGTCTGCTTAGAAAATATAATAATTTTAAATTGAAACACGCGTTTTGTGAAACAATCACCATAGATAAAAGAGTGATATAAGTATGTAATAATTCCTAGAAAAAATATTGCAACCAAAGAGTATTTAAACTATTAAAATGTAATGTTATAAAAATGAATGTGCAATGGAACGTTTCAACTCATGTCGTACAACCAACATAAAGGAAAATACCACCGCCGAGTACGCATGCATTCACCGCCACCGGAGTGGTTGTAGGATTCATCAAAAGATGGCGCTATAGTTTCGTAATTAAATATATTTTTAAGTTTGTAAATTTCAGTAATACATTGTTTAAAGATGTCTGCCGACATTTAAATCTATACTATAATAAAAGAGTTAAAAAAATGTGTCTGTACATTGAAAATTTTTCAAAAAAAAATATTTGTGGCGATGGAGATATAGTAATAGAGTAAGAAAATAAAAAAAAATGTCTGTCTGTTTGTCTGTTTGTCTGTTTGTACACGCTAATCTCCGGAAATACTGGACGGATTCGAATGAAACTTTTTTTGTTATATAGCTGTGAAGCCTGGGCAACATATAGGCTATAATTGATTTTGGAAAATGGAACACATGATGCAGAACTATAATGGTCCAGCTAAACTATAAAAAATATTAAAATGCCGCCTTAGCAAAAGTTGTTAAGTCTGATGAGAACTTTTTGTTGAGTTATAATACAACAGGCCAAGCGCGAGTCGGACGCGCGCGAAGGGTTCCGTACCATAATCTATGAAAAATCAAATACCCCATAAATACTTATTTTATTCGATTTTTAGGGTTCCTTACCCAAATGGGTAGAAACGGGACCCTATTACTTAGACCGTCCGACTGTTAGTCTGTCTGTCTGTCTGTCACCAGGCTGTATCTCATGAACCATTATAGCTAGACAGTTGAAATTTTTATAGATGATGTTTTTTTGTTGTCGTTGAACAAAAACATACTAAATCTATACTACAAATAAAAGAGTAAAAAAATGTGACTACATTGAAAATTTTTCCAAAAAAAAGTTGTTTCGTCCGAAGAAGAACTTATAAGTTCAGAATTTGCGGACCTTCAAATCATAACACACCAGAAAAATTCTTGGATATGTGAACGCGCCATATTGACACCAAAAAATTAAAAATCAATTATTATAGAACTTATGACGCAAATTATTGTTAATTTCTTGGATAGAGTTGTTGACGACACCACCAATTATCCAGTTGAGTTTCTTAATTCACTTGCAGCAAATGGACTTTCGGCTCACAAAATAAGTCTTAATGTCGGAGGGCCAATAATGCGAATGCGCAATTTGACTCCGCCGAAACTGTGTAACGGAACCCAACTTAGTGTCTCAGCACTGTATGCCGAAGTTCAGCGGCTGAATTTCAGCCAATGCATGCCTGCAATGTTATTTGCATTACTAGCAACACATAATGCCGAACTTCCGATGCTTTTGCCTGAATCGGACCCGTACCCGTACCCATACCCGTACCTGTACCCGTACCCGTACCCGTACCCGTACCCGTACCTGTATCCGTACCCGTACCTGTACCCGTACTCCCTCTTCCGCTCCCGCCGCCGCCGCCGCCGCCGCCGCCGCCGCCGCCGCCGCCGCCGCCGCCGCCGCTCCCACCGCCGCCGCCGCCGCCGCTCCCGCCGCCGCCGCCGCCGCCGCCGCCACTGCCGCCGCTGCTCCCGCTCTCGCCGCCGCCGCTACCGCCGCTGCCACCGCCGCCGCCACTGCCGCCGCCGCTTCCGCCGCCACCGCCGCTGCCGCCGCCGCTGCCGTTTCTGCTCCCGCTCCCGCTTCCGCTCCCGTTCCCTCTTCCACGTACCCGTTCCCGTTCCGCTCTCGCTCCCACTCCTGCTCCCACTCCCGCTCCCGCTCCCACTCCCGCTCCCGCTCCCGCCGCCGCTCCCACCGCTGCCGCCGCTCCCGCCGCCGCCTTCACCGCCGCTGCCGCCGCCGCCGCCACTGCCGCCGCCGCTCCCGCTCTCGCCGCCGCCGCCACCGCCGCTGCCGCCGCCGCCGCCACTGCCGCCAAAGCTTCCGCCGCCGCTGCCACTTCCGCTCCCGCTCCCGCTCCCGCTTCCGCTTCCGTTCCCTTTTCCACTTCCGTTCCCTCTTCCGCTCCCGTGTCCGTTCGCCGCAGACGCGCCAAAGACGGAAGATTAAATTCTCATATCGGCACATCACTACAGTCCGGCGTTTCCACCGAACTTCAGCGGCTGAACTTCAGCTTATTTAGTGTGTCATCCCCACCGAACTTTAGACACTGAACTTTAGCCGCTAAACTTCGGCAGTCTGCTGAGACACTTAAAGTTTACTGTGAGTGGTGCCAGTGAAACTGTATTTATTCCGCGTATAACAATGTTCCTTTTGAAAATACACAGTTTTACAAATACACAGTGTTTACTTGCTTTCCTATGAAAATAAGTCACAGTTTTAGAGGCTTAAAGCTACCGATGTCGATCTAAGGACTGCTTTTTCGCATGGCCAACTTGATGTGGCTTTCTCCAGGGTTAGTAACACTTCAGCTCTTTTCATATTGGCTCCCGAAGGAAAGAATTAAAATAATATTGACTTTTAACTCCTAACACTGTTACAAGTACTTTCTTATCTCTCTCTATCTTTCTCTCTCATTAGTTGTTATTTATATTAATACGCCGGAGTCATAAAGTCCACGCGAACAAAGTCGCGGGCATTAGCTAGTATGTAAATATACATTTAATATTAGTTCAATGGAATAACTGTTTAAAATACGATTTAAATGGTTTAATTGAGTCTTATGTGGGTCTAGCAAATCGGCGACAAATTGGCACGATTTTACGTTGCCAACCGTCGATATGTCTACTTTGACCTGTCGAAACCATGCTCGCACGGAAGTTAGGCATGAGATAAAATACGTTTTATGAATGAAAGTTATTTTGTAGCTCAATTTTGTCTATGTATGTTGCGGTAAATTACGCGAAATGCGACAAATTAGAAGGATAAAATTTGTCGCAGTAAACATGCTTGCCTCGCTGGGCACAGTAGTCAAATCGTGATGCTTCAGCAACAAAATATGTTTCTCCGTTATATTATACCATATTTATATTTTCCTCCGTGCTTCGGAAGGCACGTATAAGCCGTTGGTCCCAGCTGTCATCATTGTATGACAGTCGTCAAGCTATGTCAGATGCCTTTAGGTAGCCTGAAAAACCTGACACCAGTGTTGGCCACTAACACACACGAAAAACAAAACAAAAAAAATATACTACATTTTTCAATTTGTACATAGGGCGCACTATAAGTTTCCGGAACTGGCCACTTACATAAACAATATTTAAAAATTTATTGCAACATTTGAAAATAGAACTCTTTGGCTGTAGAATGCAGTTTGTTTCATCTGACTGTCTCTTGTTTTTACCTTGTGGCGCAATTTAAAAAATTGTGTGTCTGTGATTTAACGATATTCATGAACTTAGTCATGAATATCGTTAAATCGTATACACAAGTAAAAAAGTCGGAAAAGCCGACCAGACATCGATCGATTTAGACGATCACCATCAGGGGAGTGTTAGGAACGGCGAACCGAAGGTTTCACTGCACTCGGCTATATTCTATGAGTAAACCTTTTAAAAATATTCAGTATGAATTTTCACAAGTTAGTTTAAAAAAAAAACAATCATAAAATTTCAGATTTGAAGCTTAGACTCTACTCTACATTCTTCTTTTCCACTCTGCGGGATATCCGGATGGAGGCAGGGAGTGTGATGCGCCGGAACAAAAAGAACTGTGAATTATGAGTCTGGAGTGTTTCAATCGTTAAAAATGCTTTAGTGTTATTTTTCAACGCGTTCAGTTACCGTGGTTATACCTTTTTTATTTCTTTCGTAGTGAAGTAGACATATGTTACATATTTATCAACACTTCAAGATAGTATCACAAAAAATATCGTGTAGAATTATGATCAATAAAATGTAAGCCGTGGATAAACCCAGATTAAGTTCACATCGTGCGACGAACTAGTTCCATCCCGCTCGTTATTACTACAGAGCGAGATAGAAATGCATGATAGCGCCCAATAAACGCTGTCACCAGTGCCATGCCAAATGAGCTGCTTTTTTAATAACTGTTTTAACTACAATTAACAGCATGGGTACTATTTTTTTTTTCATGTATGTGAGTGCACCTTTGCCGAATGAATCCTGATAGGTGGGGGCTACTTTGGTAACAAAGTAGGCTCCCGAAGATGCCCGAAGGAAAAGAGGTAGGCGTTGGTGTGAATATTTGCGACAGTTGAATGGGAATGGTTGGAAGTGGCACACGATCGAGATATTTGGAAGGAGATGGGGAGACCTTTGCCCAGCAGTGGGACAGTAGCGGTTAAAAAAAATGTGATGTGAGTGGCTTACTGGTATTTGACTTTTAATGATGACAATTGGAACAAAGTGGCTTGAAATAAACGAGCTCCTTACTCTATTTCTACTTTATAATTTTCCAAAACTAAAAACCAGCATCGCCCCCAAACTACACGACCGATTTTGATAAAATTTCTATAGGACCACCTGACAAGTATACCCTTTCAAACAAAAAAAGAATTTTCGAAATCGGTCCAGAAGGCTTCCAATGATCGATGAACATACAAAAAATAAGACAAAAGATGGCGACAAAATGATAACCTGCTTCATTTCGGAAGTCGATTAAAAAGTACATTAATAATACTAACAGTTTTCGAACCTACTCGCTATTCGGCCGCCGTCCGAACTTCCACCGCGCCGTCATTAGCAGCTGCTCAATCTGACAGGTCCATTACACGGTGACCGCGCGGCCATCCGTCACAGGACTACTTCATCCGCAGCTGTGCTCCTAGTACACTATCGCTACATTCCAGGATTTGTGACTCCATTTTCAATGTGAATTAATTTGACTGGCTTAAAAAAATAAGATTCATATAAACGTTTATACTTTATCTATTTGACCCGTGTCTACAAATTTTCCGAAGCTTAATGCAACGATAGGATGTATTCGGTCGCCGTCCGAATCTCCACCGCGCCGTCATTAGGAGCTGCTTAATCTGACAGATCCATTACACGGTGACCGCGCGGAAATCGGTCACAGGACTACTTGCCCGGCAGCTGTACTCCTAGTACACTAACGCTATATTCCGTGATTAGTGACGTCATTTTCAATGTGAATTACTTTTACTTTGACTGGCTTAAAAACTAAGATTCACATAAACGTTTATACTATATCTACTTGACCCGTGTCTAAAAATTTTCCGAAGCTAAATGCAACGAAAAGATGTATTCGGCCGCCGTCGGTACGTCCACCGTCCCGTCATTACGAGCTGCTCTGTCTGACAGGTCCATTACACGGTGACCGCGCGGCCATCCGTCACAGGACTACTTCACCCGCCGCTGTACTCCTAGTACACTAACACTATAATCTGTGATTTGGACGTCATTTTCAATGTGAATTATTTTGACTGACGTAATAAAAGAAGGACCATACTATATAAATAGTAGATTGTGCTACAAGGGGATAAGGTAACTAATATTTTGACGGCGAGGGCGCTACTTTGAATCTAGAGCGAAACGAAGGAATCCACAGTTGAATCACGAGCGGAGCGAGTGATTCTACGGTGGAATCCTGAGTGTAGCGAGGGATTCATGTATTCCGCCCGAGATAAAAATATTACCGTGCCCAAGTAGCAAACTCTACTTTTCATCTCCTCTACTCTTTTCAAACTCTACTTTACAAAACAGAATATAAAGAACAGTAGAACACCTACAATATCTAATCAGACTTCAACAGACAATTTAATACTGACCTTTGTTCGGTGTAGTTTTTATACAACAAATTAAGAAATATTTTTTTTGAAGACTACTATCTTAATAAAATATTCACTTATAATTTTGTTTGCGTGGTCCTTCATATGTTTTTATTTTTATACGTAAACTTGATAACTATTCACTATTGGCTTCAACTCACAAAAAAATATTCACGTTTACACAAATAATTAAATTTCAATACAAATAATCTAAAACTTTTGTAATTACTTGAATCAAAGAAAAAATGCGCGTTTTTAATTATATTTATTTCTTTTTCCGAAGCGAAGAAAATAAAAATGTTAACCTACATTCATCCATGTTGACGATGATATGTATTCTAAATTTAAAAACTCACGACGTCTGTACCAATTATTTTTTAATTAAAAAAAAAATTATTCTTTATCTTTGCTGAACTGCCAATATTATTTTTGATTCTAAATATATTAGACTCGTGTTCAGTTTTCAAATTGATTTTAATCCCTAGAGATCCTCTTTTTCACTTTTTAGTCCCGTGAGAATAACCAGTAACTTTAGCTCCAAATGTTTTGGGATGAAAACATCGTTTTTTGAGTAGATGAGATGAAAAAAACCCTTTTGACCTGTATGTATACTTATTTCCGGAATTCCAAGAAAAACTCACGTAGGTCTTTAAAAAAGGAATTTTCCTATAACTTGGAATAAATACAGCTTGATATTTTGCACGTATCATAAGTATGTTTGTCATATACAGTTTAATCGTTAACCGCTACCTACAAAGGTAGTAAAGTTGCGGCGATTGTGGAAAAATCTAGAAACAGTACAGATGCGACTAGGGTTTGCGTCCCTTGACGTCTCGCGTCTCGAAGTCCCGAGACTTTTTATAAATTTAGTTCTCTCGGGTCCCGGGACTTTGAAACTTTCGAGACTTTCCAAACTCTAGATGCGACAAGTTGAACAATGTGCCCATTTAAGCAGCTAACTACACGGTACGAGTTTAAATCCGGTAAAGGAAAAAAAACGCGATAAAAACATGACCATGCATATAACATCATCATAACAAGACAAGACTGGAACAAGTAGAGTTGCCGAAATTATAAGTAACCCTTATGCTAGCCGAAACATTGTAGCTATAAAACAAATCGAGAAAAAGTAGTGTAGGCCAAAAGCCATCCTACGTCACATGGGTATCCTACGAACACGCTACGTATGAATGTGTGAATGCTAACATTGTATTCTTCATATGCTTCGGTCGCACTTGTGCCAATCGTCCCGAAGTAATTTGCAGTGAATCTAAGTACGTTTTGTACACTAAAAAGTTATCGCGATAAAGCGCTGGTCACACTAGCGGCTTCGTTATTTTTCACGAACTATCTGGCAATAATCCAAGATGGCGTCATCTACGTATTTTTAATATGGACGACGACTTTCTTTTCTTTAACATGTGTGCTAAAAATTAAACAATGTATTTATTGAAACCTAAAAGAAACCTAGTTCACGGTACCATACGGTTGTTAATGCGTAAACCATTTTTACGCATGAATAACCGTGTGGCACCGTGAACCGTCGCCCAGCTCGCGTCTGAACAAGTTGAAAACAAACGCCAAAATGAACAACGCTAGTCCGACCACGCAGAGCGAATTTTTTGCGCGCTAAACCCCTTTGATGTACCGCCACCCGCGCGTAAACGAAGACGAAGTGCGAATATTCGGGACGATACCCGATAACGGCCGGTCACATTTGCGTGTATCGTGTAATAGCACGAAGCTTCGTGACGATAGGCGCATATGCCGCCCAAGCAATAGAAGCAAAACTAAGTCCAAGTGCACAGCGAGTCCGGACGCAGCAATGGAATAGCGTCTTGAAAGTACTTTAGGTATAAAGTCTTGTTGTGTGTTATCTATCTGTTCTTCTATAGTTTGTGGTGCGGTGTCGACTGCCATCGAAGTTGGTACGGCCATTATGAATATTTCAATAACATGCGCCGTGAATCTTTTATGTTTTACGGATTTTACGGCAATGCAAACCCATTTTGCTGTCGTGTTCCATTGACTTTAACTTTTTTATTCTTATCTGAAAACGCTGCACTATTTGAGAAGAGGGATAGACGTACATAGGTACATACTATACCGTAACAAAGATCGATTGAACTTTTGAAGAGCTCATTCATCATTAATTTATTATGTTTTGTTCTTATCGATGGATTATCGTCCGCATTTACCTTCATCCATGAAGAAACGTTGGCCTTCCTCTCCTTTCGTCGATCTTTCCTTCCATGAATAGTTAATGAAATAAGCTATAATGCCACAAATAGATCGTCATCATCTCAGAACTTCTTCTGCCCACAGCTGAGGATCAGCCTCTCTCTTTGTAGATTCCATCAATCTCAAATCAGACATCTAGATTATAATATTACTAACACTATTATTTCAGGCTTCTGCACACATTCGCAAGTAATTTAATGTTTATCAAAACTGGTTTGAAGTCTCCTATTACTTTTAGAGGATATAAAGAAAGAACGCACATAAGATTTCAACCAAGACATCACACGCGTGGTCGAGCCCCGCGGCGAGCGTTACATTTTAATGCGCCCTAGTTCCGATTGCCACAGCCGTCTGCCGTGCGTTAACATTTCACGAGCCCCCGGGCTTCTGCACACATTCAGAAGTAGTTCCATATTTATGGGAAATGTCACTTGTGGGCACTTTCAAAGCTACAGCTTTTTTTTCTCCACATTCCGCCGTCTTCAGTATCCCTGGGTACAACTTCAAAGACGTGCATATCATCTTTAACGCCATTGACCACTTTAGGCGATTGGCACACTGCTCCGCATCCCGCTGCGTAGCGCGGGTCCGCCATACAAAAACGACGCGCGTAGACGCGGTGTCAGTGTGTTGACCTATGCGTGTTTTCTGTACAAATTGAGATACTTGCATACAGTCCGGCCCCGCGCTACACAGCGGGGTGCGGAGCAATGTGTGAATCGACTTAATTAAGCTAACAAGCTAAGCAACACCGTTAGCTTTCACATCGCTACGATCATCTTCTTAACAGCCTATATCAGTCTGCAACTAATAAATAATATATATACGGACAAATCACTCAGATTGAGCTAGCCCCAAAGTAAGCTTAAGCTTGTATTATAAGATGCTAACCCAACGATATTATATTTTATGATAAATACATATATACCTAAATAAAGGTAGGACTTGCCCATAATCTATGCAAACATTATGTAAGTACTTACGTACTTCAGAATATACATTCATATAAGCAATTGTGATGATTCATATTATTAACACTAGCATTTCGGTTAGAGTAAACAATAAATCATTTGTGGGACTCGGCTTGCGCCTTTATATTAAAATTCCAGATGAATTAGCGTTACCACTACCTTTGTAGACTTCTGTTAAAAATAATTTATAAAAAAAAATGCGTATTATCATGTATATGACTATTTATCATCATCTAATCAACATTCTTGGGAATAGTTGACTAAATCACCACGCTGGGCATACGGGTGGGTAATTAATCACAGAGTAGATGGTATAAACTCTTTGCACAGAGAACGCTGCTGCCTGTTTTCTTTTACCCATGCCTCTCTTAGTCGCCTCGAACGACATGATAGTGGATTAGTGGTGGTGATGAATCGTGTTCCACCCAGCCGTCACCACAAGGCAATCACTCCGATCGCTTATTCAATAAAGCCAACATACATGTTTCTCCCGATAAACCTTAAAAGCAATGTCAGCTTCGCTTCGTGAATCAAGTGGCTTTAAAGTCTTCAACTCGGCGAGCGCAGATGTGAGTTACTCATAAAATTGATTGATGTATAAAACAGGAGAGTACTCTGCCGTGTACTAGAGGCTATAAACAAACTTTAAAAGCTTGTCAACGGCCAAATGGCGTGCAGAATTGCAGATAGCAGTGCAGAGTTACAGTAATGTTTTATTCACATTTCGTTTATAGATCGTGGAATCGAACCATCAGCATTTTTAAACGAAATTGTAGCCACCCGGGCAAACTGTATAGAACTGATGTTTTTTTTTAAATCTATTATTCAGTTATCATAATTTTATTATAATGATCTAGTATAGCCTGTAGTTCGATTTATTACGGGTATGTCCCGTCTACATCGCATCGCGTGAAGTTTTTATTTTTTCTTCTTAACGACCCCCGTGGCTTAATAGGTAACATGCCTGTTTGCTACTCAGGAGTGCCCGTGTTAGATCTCCGGTCAGGTCACGATGGAAAATGATACTTTTCTGATAGGCCTTGGTCTTGGATGTTTATCTATATATGTATTTGTTCTAAAATATTGTAGCGTTGACTTAGTATCCCATAACACAAGTCTCGAATTTACTTTGAGGCTAATTCAATCTGTGTGATTTGTCCCTATATATTTATTCTTCTTTCTTTCCTTACCCCACCCTAGGTTGGGTCAGCACGGTATGTAAGTCGCTTCCATTTTACTCTATCTGTCGTCATCTCATTCGTTACATCTTTACTGGTCATATCCTGATTCACGCCCTACATCCATCTTTTCTTTGGTCTCCCTCTTTTTCGTGAGGTTATTATTTTATTAGCAACAAAAACATCAAGTACACACACAGTACCGTACCAGAATCAGTAAGAAATCTTGAAAATTCTATGTTTTGAAAAGATTTTAGCAATCACTAAAAATATTTACTTTTAGCTCCTTCTACAAGGACAAGTTATAGGCGTGACAATAGTGCCTTGAATGGCTTCAAGAAATATAATACAGTGTTAGAAGTAAGACGAAAGAACAATTGTTTCTACCTGCGGAGACTGGTGCGCGAGAGGCGGCCGGCTTCTCGCAGTGTTGGAAAATGTACTATAATTATTGTATTCTTACAATAAATTTGAGACACGGAACTAAATCGTACCATAAAATAAAGCTTACGCATTATTGTACGCTTTCATACAATATTTTTCGATTGTAAACAATAAAGGTATATTATCCTAAGCCTGTGCTTTTTACAAGCTTTTATTTAGTTTCACCTGCCCCGTTGCCTGTCGGTCTGTCTGTCAGTCTGTAATCAAATCTTGCAAGTTAAATTTGACCCACTTCCCGGTTTCCAATTGAGCTGAAATTTTGCATACTTGTGCAAGTGGGATGACAATACAATATCATGGAGTCAATGAGCTGTTCTAACGATAAAAACGGGAGGTATTCGACGGAACTCAGTTATAAAAACAACATAACCTCATTCGAGTAGAACTCGTTTGATTTGTCTTGACGAGCACTTTATGGTAGACGATGCCTAGGGTCTGATCACCGAGATGGAAGGTGGTCGACGGAACTCAGTAATAAAACGAACGTGTCGGTTATGGTGTGATTATAAACATTTTTAGTGGTTCCGTTTTCATTTCACTTCTGATAATTTTTAACCCCCGACAAAAAAGAGAGGTGTTATAAGTATAACATTAATATCTGTCTGTGTGTGTGTATGTGGCATCGTAGCGCTCGATCGGATGGACCGATTTCGATGTGGTTTTTTAAGTGAAAGGAAAATCCGTTCAACCCCTTTAAAGTTAGCTTAAAAGTCGGAGCTTTCGTTAAAAAAATATAGTTGGCGCTATAATAGCGGAACTACCGATACGATATCAAATCGTTCGGTTGGTCGGTAGTTCCGCTATTCATCACTAGATGGCGTGCTTGACATTTTCATTCGGGTTCTTTTTTTATTTGCCAAGCGAATAAACTTGTGTTCTAACAACAGTTTATGAATGTCTAGAAGCATTTCATGTTTATAATCAAGTCACTCGTAGATTACAGTGCTACGCTATAGCCAGCAGAGCTACGCCGTATTCAGCAGAGCTACGCCGTAGCCAGCAGAGCTACGCCGTAGACACTTCGTAGCTAGTCAGTGCTAAAATTGTATTTTTTTACCCGACTACAGCGAAGCCAATAGTTTGGTTATGTGTTTCGCCGCTCTATATTATATATGCATGTATGTACTCGTATGTGTGTTTAGCTGTTTTATATAAAACAGAGAAAAAAACTGATGTCGCCCTTGGACCAAATTCTAGTTATAAGCATCACGCCAAATATCATTCCAGTCCATTCAGCCAGGTTCACGTGATTGAATAACAAACAAACAAATGAGAGCCGTATTCGAAAATAAATAAATAGAAATAACTAAAAGTTCCATACCATTATCTATTAAAAATCATGTTTGTTGTATGGGAACCTCCCTTACATATTTATTTTATTCCATATTTAGCTACTTCTTGTTATGGCAGCAATAGAAATACATCATCTGTGAAAATTTCAACTGTCTAGCTATCACGGTTCATGAGATGCAGAAAAAGCCAGGTGACAGACAGACAGACGGACAGCGGAGTCTTTGTAATACGGTCCCGTTTTAAACCTTTGACTACGGAACCGTAAAAACATCAAACCTCAACACTGCAAAACTTTACCATTATAATATTAGTAGGTAAGGAAGCAGTATATCTTAAATCCCTTGAAAAAATACAATATGGTATTAAAACCCCTTCTTTAATTAAATTCTTAATGAAATGGAGTTGAAGATGTTTTTGTCATTTCAATATAAACAATCGTAAAAATATTCGTTAAGATGCCGTCGGGAGCAGAGCAGACGCAAACGAAAATATATTTGTTGAAATAAATCGGGAATCGTATTTCGAGATTGTGATATGGATTTTTCGTTGAAATTATTGGAATATTATTACAATTCCTCCTTTAATTGAATTGACGACCTCTGTGGCGTAATGGTCACCCCGCTAGTCCGGCACCCAGAGGTCCCGGGTCGATCCCCTGTCAGGGCAAGTTGTAAAATGGCCTTTTTCAAATTGTCCTGGGTCTTGGGTGTTTATCTATATATGTATTTGTTATAAAATATAGTATCGTTGAGTTAGTATCCCATAACACAATTCTCGAACTTGTATATACTTTTGGACTTCTGTCTTACTTTTAAGTGCTTGATACGAATGATATGACATTATGACATATCATGCTATTCATAAGAATACTTGCTGTCCCTCAAAAACTTGTGCTAACCATGGAAGACAACAAAATAAATGCGTTCATTTCCGTATGCATTAATTCTGATGATGCAACGATTTAAAAGTTGGAGTTCTTTACAAACCGGCGATTGGCTAGCAAATCACGGTTCAATGATTGTCCATCAACATACATCGACAAATAGTCAATGTATAAATGGAGAAGCTAAGCGTGGTCTCATAAATCCCGTGTCAGTGAGTTTTCCTCTCTCTCTCATTTTATTTGGGGTCGGCTCTCCTCGTCGTTCTTCGCTAAGCTCTTCGAATTTGGGTCGTCATAACATTTATTTGGGCTTTCTTTGTGTAATTGATGATGACGGACATCCAAGTTAGTCTTGGCTTTATTGAACCGGTGTTTTTGTTCAATACTTATCTGGTCACGTGATTTTCAGGCATTCCCATGACGTTTCCATTCCACCTGAGACGTGATTCGGAAAGCTTCGCTTCAATTGGTCTGAATTTAAAACTTCCATGGATGTGTTCGTTTCTCACTCTGTCTGACAGGGCAACACCACCTGTCCATCTTAACATCTTCATTTTCGTCATATTTGATCCGTCGACCGTGACTTTGCTGACCCCATAAAAATATAAACGTGTTTGTGTTGTGTATCTTCAATAGATTACCGTTCACAACAATCATCATCATTTCAGCCGCATAACGTCCACTGCTGGACATAAGCCTCTCCCAAGGATTTCCAAAATGACCGATCAAGAGCGGCCTGCATCCAGCGCTTTCCAGCGACCCTGGTCAGATCGTCTGACCACCTTGTGGGTGGGTGTCCTACGCTTCGCTTGCCAGTACGCGGACGCCATTCGAGAACCTTTTTGCCCCATCGGCCATCGGTTCTTCGCGCTATGTGTCCCGCCCAATGCCACTTTAACGAACTAATCCGCTGGGCTATTTCAGTGACTTTTGTTCTTCTACGAATTTCCTCATTTCTGATTCGGTCACGTAGAGAAACACCGAGCATTGCCCTCTCCATAGCGCGCTGAGCGACCTTGAGCCTTCTTATGAGACCCATAGTAAGGGACCACGTTTAAGATCCATAAGTCATCACTGGTAACACACATTGATTAAGCAATTTCGTCTTGAGGCACTGAGGTATTTTGGACGAGAAGACACTGCGTGCGCAGCTTACCGAACGCAACCCAGCCGAGTCGGATTCGTCGATAGACCTCTTCCTCGAAGCTGGAACTTCCTGCCTGGATCAACTGACCCAGGTGAAGTACTGTTCTACAACTTCGAGGGTGGAGCTCCCAACACAAACAGGTAGTGGTGCGACATGGGCATTCATCATTATTTTCGTTTTGTCCATGTTCATTTTAAGGCCCACCTGTTGGGAAACTCGATTTAGGTCTCCGAGCATAGTACTTAAGTCTTCCATCGATTCGGCCATGACAACGATATCGTCGGCAAATCGAAGACTATTTTCATTCCTTTTTCCATATTTGTCGCCCACCTTCACGCTAAAAGTTGTCTTTAGGTCTTTAGAGCTGCAAGACCCAAAATGCTCTGTCTTCCCTATTAGGCATAAAGATGTGATAATTTATACGATTGTGTATCTTCAACTGATTACCGTTTACAACAATCTCTTTATTCGGTTGCTTTGTAGTAGTAGTTTTTTATAGTAGTAATAGATTTACATCGGCGCTTCACAAATAATCCTAGTTTTTACTACCGACCGCCCGCCTCCCGGCGATCCCGGATAATAACTCTGAATCCCGTGGGATTTGAGGGTTTCTCTCATTTCGATTATTTTATGTCCAGTTACTCGTTTTGTGTAATCTTTTCTTAATATTTTGAAGACGTTTCGTTATGTCGATAATTGAAAGAGTTCTTTTTTCGAAAGAGCATTGACATTTGTATGCCCTGACCCCAGTTTACATATAAGTTAGTCATTGTCACTTTTTCCCGTTTTTACTGTTCACATTCCGAATTGTCTGTACTTAGACATAAGTCGTCAATCTCCTTTCTGCTTGTGTCTGTTCAGAATCGGCTTTTCAAATTGTTTGCCTCCAGATATGCTTCGTCTGTATCATCATCGGATCTATTACAGCACCTGTTTCCACCTCACATCTCTCACATAGTGTCACTGCTTTCAGCAAGATAATATTAACTGAACATTGAACAATAACGTTTTGTTGAATGATTTGAATACTGTCTTTATTTTATTGGGAAGACCAAGAACTATCTAATTTACAAAGATAACAATATAGACACAGAAAGTCCATTAAAGGTCCTCACTGATAAAAATAATTGTATTCTTAGGATTATACTCCAAACATCAAGTTATCAATTACAATCTACTCACGAGGCTAGAACTTTAAAACATCAGCATATTCAGTTCCTAATTGATATAAAACATTGTTACAAAACTGGGGTTCGAGATTTGGAAAACAACACCAAACTTCGTATGAGGGTCTTTATTTACTACGGAACCCTGAGTTGTCACGTGAAGATGGTCTTCCTGATGTCCAAGTCACGTAGCAGCTGAGGTCATCTCGGCGAGGTTGTCGCAGGTACCTCCACTTGTCGCGAAGGAAACCTACCATAGATTTTCTTCGCTTCGGTTTCCTTCGAAGTGATTGCTTTCGTAGCTCCTACTGAACTGGCGTGGTGCGCACTTGTTCGCCTTTTTATATGCGCCGATATACAGGTCTACATTATTCTCGAATATTCGCCACATTTGACGAATGTATTTCGATGTCGCCGAAACGTCGAAACGCCGTGTGTAGGTCCAACGAAGCAGAACAACTCTGGACTTTATGCTACATACACAACTTATGGCCTTGTTTTGCTTGCACTATTCTTATGAGATCCACAGATTTCTTGCTCGCGAACATTCTGCGCTTATCTCGTTCGCGACAATATATAATAGTTTGTGGGATCACTTGTAAGGATGTAAATACTCAAATTACTCACATCTTTTTGCGGAAACACTTTCTTTAACGGGCTGAATTGCATTGAATGCCTCCGCGTTTTCACAGTCCACAATTCAGTGCCTTTCTTGTGAAGCGTTCGCCACAAGCGGATCTGCGGACTCTGTAATTGCCCGTCTAGCACTTGACCCTTCACTACTGTTGCTTCAGTACTAGCTGTAAGTAAATGAGCTGACGTCAAAAACTACCTATTATGAAATCAAAAGAAACACTGACAAGTGATACAATTATCCAAAGATAAATAAATAAATGGTTTTGAATTTGACTTTACTTGTAGAGCAGAATTAATTTGTTGTGACTGAAACACAATTGCGTCTTAATTTGTAACGGGGCAGACAGACCCCAGAAGTGACATTTTTGAATCATGGAGGCACCTAAACAAATGGTTTTTCCATACAAAAAAAAACAGCCAACTGCGAGTTGAACTTGACTTTAAAAGTCAAATGTTTTTATTATATCACGTTTAAAATCCTCACAGTAGGTAAGACGTGAGTTAACAAATAATAGCGCTATCTAGTGGTGTTTTAGTAAACTATTTTCCGTCCGTGCCTGTCAGTGACCATCCTTCCAAATTTCACCTGATTTGGTCTAGTAGATTCGGAGCAATTGCCTGTGACAGACGGACGAACGGACACATGTAAGCACTTTTGGGCCCTATCTGACACTAAGGGAAGCGACTATATATAATTTTCTGTTTCAATGCATTTTGCGTTGAATTCTCGTCAAGCACCCGCGGCTGTGGAGACCGTAATTGCCCGCACACTTGACCCCGACTACTTGTGGAGCGGAATCCGCTCGTTCCGGAAAAGAACCGCTAATTTATCGTGGTCGATATTTTCGCGGAATGCATCAAATTTAATTTTAATATTAGATAGGGAAGTGTCTCTCATCTCAGAGTATTCCTAGTTGCATCAGCTATATTGCAATGAAGTCTGACCTCCGCTTTAAGACTTTTTCTTCTCCATTTCGTACGGGCATGAACATCCTGGGTTGTAAGAGAAGAGATACATGACAGGTTTCTATTTCTTCTATTTTACGGGGGGAGGGTCGAGACTGCTCTTGTGTTATATATTTCCCTCTATCCTTGACCAAGGGTACTTATCACATTATTTGTATCCATATCATCCTAAACGCACTTCATACACCTTTTCTTTGGCTTTACTCTTCACTATATCATATATAGTATGAGGTTGCGCTTTTTATACTTCTTATCTAAAATCCTTATAGGCATAATAATCTTCTGTAATTGGCTTGTCAACAAAATAATACAAAAGTTTTGTAGATGGTTTAAAACGAAAATACAGACCATTTTAAAAAGGTAATTTGAATAAAAATATTCTACGTGTTATCAGGATTTTTTTATATCCTTTTAAACTTTACACCGAAAGTGACGACACACAGCAATCGAAGTTAAAGAAAAAACAATGACAACGGTCATCTGTCAATGTCACCTGTTTAAATTACTTTTGTTATGTTGGTTGTAGGCGTTTGACATATATTGTTGTAGGGAGATGTCAGTGACAGTGACAATACAGTACTGAAAGCGGAATTGCCAATCTTCATCGTGACTTCACTTTCTCAAATAAGCTTGACCTTGCTTGAAAATAAAGGTAATTTGGATTTTTGCAAATATCTAAATAAGTAAGACCTTATTTTAAAATATGATTAGAGAAAGCTTCTCCTAGAGGCTATTCCTCGAAAAAGTTTGCGAATTAGATTTTTATAAATTACTCGACAAGCGAATTCAAAGGCCATCCTGCCCCAGTATTCATGTCAGCACATATCAGCGCACACGAAGCTGAAGGTTGCCACAAACCTCAAACAATAGGAAAGCTCGGCGACGCGCGAGCGATATCTCGCCAAATATGCCGCTTGTGTAATAAGCTGTGTCGCTTTGCTGGGGCAGATTTGGTGTATTCCCTGTGGCATCTTTGCATCGTACCAAGTTTTTTCAAATCTATATTCACGCAGGGTTTGGCTGGAAAAAATAGCTATACTGATAAGTTCGCCATCGTACGAGTCATCTACGTCTCTCTGCTCGGCAAAGACTGCGTGTCAATCAGTTGAGAAACCCTGTAGAGGACGGCCGAACATACGAAAGCATTTTCGCCCAAGCTGAATCGAGGCCGCTTTGCGTTCACTCGGTCAATAAAGGATAGACTAAAAAGTCTTGCTTGCAATCTGTTTTATAACAAGTTTTCCTCCACATAAAACAAACAAACCGTATCATTATCAGAACGTTATTTTGACACGGTGGGGCTAATGAACTGCTCCGAATTCTAGTGGTCAAAGCGTTCTCCTTGTGACCCGGAGGTCATGGGTTCAAATTCCACTGGGAAACATACTTTGTGAAAAAGTTGTTTTCAATCTGGTTAGGATATTGAGTTGATATTGAATCACCTGATAATCCGAATAGAAAGATGATTTGGTATTTCGGAAGGCACGTATAAACTGTGGGTTCCGAACGCCGTCTACCGTTTGATCATCAAATTATCCAAGAATTGGTACTGGTTTACCCATTGGGTTGTGAAGGACAGACGGCAGTCGCTCTGTGTTAAACCAGTAACCTCTAAATCAACTTGGTCAAGTAGCAGACCCAGGGCTCTGAAACGTTACTGCTGATGCAACCTGGAAAATACGCTCGGATGATGATGGTGGGGCTAATGAACGAGCAGATAAGGAGCGCATCGGCTTTATGAAATAATCCGCGGCTTTTATTCCGCCACGTCGCAGCCTTCCCTTGTTTACCACAGCACATGTCACTTGTATTTACCTCGTGGAATAAAGGGCTTTGTGGGGTCAAATTGGTAACAGGTTCTGCTATAAACTCTAAAGCCACAATAAATCTGTTAACTTATATACCAAACCAAGTCAAACAATGCTTCTTTAACTGGTGCGCTCGAGTGAATTCCAAAAACCCCTTCTTGGGCTCCCCTTTTATTGCTAAATAGTTATATTGTTATGTGTGTTATTATCAACGACAAGCCCAAAAAACCGGCAAAGAAAACCATGTGCGGAAACCTGCACAATATTGACTATCACAGTTTACAGTACACTAGAGAGTGAAAAAGAAATGATAGACCCACTAAATTATATCTATCATAAAGGTCATTTTGTGATTCTCTTTCCATCCAATGACACCACTACAGCCGGGCTCCTAAATATAGAAAGATAGCCTAAAAAGTAAATGTGACTTAAGGTCATTGCTCCCTGGGCGGGCCCGGGCCAGCCGCTATAACTGACCTAATCTACCGCGGGTACTCCTCAAATATAAATGGATCACGCGACGCACGCATAAGCCTTAATTAATTACGGATCGCATTCTCGTTATACCTTTAATCCACTTAAACTGGGACTCTGTCTACCACGCAACCACAAACGTCATTCTGATTATTCTTAAGCAGCAGCTAAAAATACATGTCAGAAAACTTACTGTTATAGGTACTGCTGTCTAAGTTCATCTTTGCACCTTAATCATAGCTTATTTTAATGAACTGCAACGCTTACCTGAAACAATGGTAGAATTTAATTATAAATACTGAAATATAAAATGCTGGGCCTATGCCCAGCAGTGGGCTGATGTGGGCTGAAAAGGGGGAACGGGGGTTTAGGTCTTCGCCACGTAGTTTCGAGCTTTTCAAATTATAGCGCTCAGCGTTCAGCAGTAAAAAGTGGAAAAAATGTGTCAGGTAGTTTGGGTTTGCTCCCATATCACACTTTATGTAGGCTCGGGACAGCATTTGACTCTTTTTACCCGACTGTGCCAGAAGGAGGGTTATACTTTTCGAGAGCATGTATGTATGTGTAATTGTTTGGCACGCTCTGCAGCCTGAACAGCTCAATGGATTTTAGCTTGAGAGGTGTCGTTAGATTTGTATTTACTGTAAGAGTGACACTGGGTATATCGAAATAAAAAATAAAACAGCATGGCGGATTTTTGGCGCCATATTCTAATGTTTGGCACCCACTGCAACCTGAACGGCTCAATGGATTTAAGCTTGAGAGGTGTCATTAGATTCGTCTTAATTCTGAGAGTGACACTGGGCATATAAAAGGCAGTAGGTTTTTTTTTTAAATAACGACTAATTTGTCACCTGTCACTGCATTTGTTACTGGTTATTTTTATCCAAATCCTTATTTTCACACTCCATCCACTTTTTTCTTTGGCCTTTCTCCGTTTCTAACTGGTCAACAAGATTTTGTAACAATGATACTTGCAGCTATTTCTAAAAGAATTCAGTACAAAATCATGAACTTAGATAAAAAAAACATGTGTAAGACGTCTAATTTATCAAATATTACATGTCAAAAATTCAAATTTAAAATTTATTCTGTAATTTCAAAATTAAACTTTAAATTCAATTAGGAAATTTCCAATTTTCTAATACCAGCCTGACCATGTGCAAACATTACATTTTACAATATTTTTTACATCATTGCTAAATTATTTATATAAATGACTTATTACAGTTTTTTTGCGGGTCGCCATACAATGCGCGCAGTACGCAATGTATTGGAAATATTACGGTAACTTAAATCTTTATATACCTCTATATCCATAGATAAAAAAGGAACAAAGGTAAAACAAATTTTGTTTTGATTTTGAAGGCTCATTACATCATTTTTTGTTACAAAATTAAATAACCTGCACAGAAGCTATTTACTATAAATAATTAAAAATATCAGAAATTGGGGAAAATCGAATTTTTGATATAACATTATTCTCAATTCTGACCTCCTAGAAACAAAAGTAAATTGTGTCCATATATACTATACAAAAATCTGTAAGAGACAACTAGTCTTATTCCAGTGGGAAAAATAATGTAAAATTTTATCGACCAGTGATTTGAGGTCTACTTGCACAAACCTATTCTCATTGTCAAAAACACACTCAAATTCAAATTCAAATATATCTTTATTATCATAGGATATTTATAATATCTCTTAATAATCGTCACTTTGTTTTATTGCACAATAATTGTTGACGTCAAAAAGTTACTTAGAGCTAAGTTTACTGTCGCCTCCAAAGCGCTAGTGCAGAAGAAGCGGTAACAAACTGCACTGCAGCATTTTCTCCAAGAACGTCAACTCACAATGAAATAAATATTTATAGTTGATATGTGGACAGAGTATACATTGTTTGTTGTCATAATTTAAATTAATTTTTTTTTATGTCGAAATTTTGAAATAATGTCAAATCAAGTTGTAAATTCAGTATGTACTTAACGTACCAGATTATGACCATTTTTGAGTATACAAACCTTTAAGAGGGACCCGCGCCAAGCTCAAGCCAGACTTTGTTGTCTTTAAGATAGTCATCGGTCCTATAATAAGCCATCTCACAGAGTACCTTCTTTACATAAGCTTTAAACTTTTCGTCAGGCATATCAAGGACCGATTGTGGCAGTTTATTATAAAAAAGTATACCGTTCCCCATAAACGTTTTACTAACTGTTTTGAGCCTATAATACGGGGCAACTAAGTCACTCTTATTGCGTAAGTTTCTGACGGTAAAATCGCTTACTTTATTGTATGAGGAAATATTTTTCCTTACATACAGTATGTTTTCAAATATATACTGTGATGGTAAGGTTAGTATACCTATTTCCTTGAATAATTCTCTGAGTGAGTCTCTAGATCCTAAGCCGTAGATAGCTCGAATTGCCCTTTTTTGTAAAATGAAAATAGTCTGAATATCGGCTGCACTTCCCCATAGCAGTATGCCGTATGACATTAACTTGGTACTTTTGTGTTGGTAAGCTCAAAGTGGCAAACCACTTAAAAGTTTAAGCATGGCCAAATCCCCACCTATTTATTTATTTATACAATTTCACCGCCGCTCCGCTTTCAAATTGAATCGTCCACATTTCAAACTAACCCAGCATTTTTCCCTGCAAACGACAGCAAATACAACGTAGCGCGAATCAGAACACATATTTCACGAGTTTCGTTCCCAGAATTCTATTTCAAGCATATTCCGTGTAAGCGGTTATGGGAACGTTCATTTACAACAGAGAATTGCAGTTTCAAGAGCGCATTTTCTAATGTTTATATTTTATCTACAGGAAGATAACTTTGTACAAATTGTAAAGACAGGCTTTTTTGTAAAAATATACAATGGCTTTTTTGTTAAAATGTACAATGATTGAATAAAAAAATTGAAGAAATAAAAAAAAAAAGCTTTTTTGTCAGTGTAGACCTGATTTTAAGTAATTTTGGTTAGAACGTTTTCTAGGATCAAAGATGAAATGTTAGTGAGGTTTTAGATTTTTTTTTTGTAGAAGTTTTCTTGTAAGACCAACAAAATAAGGTACTTATTAAGACAAACAAAATAAGCCCAAACTAGAAGAAGTTGCGTCGTTTTATTACCGAGTTCCACCGACCATCTTCCGTCTCCATGATCAGACCCTAGGCATCGTATACCATAAAGCGATCGTCAAGATAAATCAAACGAGTCATACTCAATGAAGTTGTTGTTTTATAACTGAGTTCCCTCGAATACCTCCCAGCTCCATCATCAGAACAGCTCATTGAATCCAGAAGTTGTATTTTTATTCGAATAACACCGGTATGCAAAAACGACCTCCGTGGCGTAGTGGTCATCATGCTGGTCCGTCACCCAGAGGTCCCGGGTTCGATCCCCGGTCAGGGCAAGTTGGAAAATGGCCTTTTTCAAATTGTCCTGGGTCTTGGATGTTTATCTATATATGTATTTGTTATAAAATATACTATCGTTGAGTTAGTATCCCATAACACAAGTCTCGAACTTACTTTGGGGCTAGCTCAATGAGTGTTATTTGTCCCTATATATTTATTTTATTTATTTAGCTCAATCAGTTGAGAATAACTGGTTAAAAATTGAGTTGCAAGATTTGACCTAAACAAACATACAAAGGCAGGAAGTTCCAACTTCGAGGAAGAGGTCTTTCGACGAATCCGAATCGGCTGGGCAGCGTTCGGGAAGTGTCTTCTCGTCCAAAATACCTCAGTGCCTCAAGACGAAAGTGCTTAATCAATGTGTGTTACCAGTGATGACTTATGGATCTTAAACGTGGTCCCTTTCTATGGGTCTCATAAGAAGGCTGAAGGTCGCTCAGCGCGCTATGGAGAGGGCAATGCTCGGTGTTTCTCTACGTGATCGAATCAGAAATGAGGAAATTCATAAGAGAATAAAAGTCGATGACATTGCCATCGACTTTTATTCTCTTACGTGGTGGGACACATAGCGCGACGAACCGATGGTCGATGGGGCAAAAAGGTTCTCGAATGGCGACCACGTGCTGGCAAGCGAAGCGCAAGACACCCACCCACAAGGTAGTCAGACGATCTGACCAAAGTCCTGAAAAGCGCTGAATGCAGGTCGCTCTTGGTTGGTCATTTTGGAAATCCATGGGAGAGGCCTATGTCCTATAGTGGACGTTATGCAGCTGAAATGATGATGATTATGATGAAACATACACTTATAAGATACGTTGCAATTTAAATAAAATACCACTTTAGATAATCCTTTCAATGTATTACTATTGAGTAACGTTTGAGTAAAAAGTACATTCCCTCTATGACGATTCGTGACCATAAAAACCGCATTCCCACGCCGCACACCCCATGTCCGACAAATGACCATCACTGCATGGGCGATCGATACTGTGATGCGTCTTCATGCGACACTGCACCTGCATACACAAATGAATGCAACTGTATGTATATTTCATTTATACATCCATGAAACATACAGCCTTATCGTTTTAATGATATTTAACTTTTCGATTCGGAGATTCGTATGAAAACGAAGGACACCGACATATCCAAGCGGATTAGCTCATTGAAGTGGCAGTGGGCGGGACACATAGCGCGAAGAACCGATGGCCGATGGGGCAGAAAGGTTCTCGAATGGCGACCACATACTGGCAAGCGCAGTATAGGACACCCACCTTCTAGATGGTAGGATGACCTGAGCAAGGTTGCAGGGAGGCGCTGGATGCGGGCCGCTTCCGATCGGTCGTTTTAGAAATCCTTGGGGGACGCCTGTGTCCAGCAGTGGACTTCCTGTGGCTGATATGATGATTCAACTTTTAATGCATCTTATCAGTGGCATTGGGTGAGAATTTTGGCTAGTACAGTTATAAATCTATTTAATGAAATAAATACCCAACTAATAAGGTTTTAAAAAGGCCAATAAGCCGTTCAATGTCCGGCTTATAATTCGCATATTTTTATTGACTTAGTAAGAGTAATTTGTCTTTGAGCTTGTTTATACTTTATTTTATAAGTGTATTTGAGTAGCTGACAAAAAAAAAATCGTATTTTGAATTTGTGGGTGTGTGCAATCCAGTCATGCTGTTAGTTTACGGCTTATGAAAATTTTAAATGCAAAAGTTTAATGCGCGGTACGCCGATATACTTAGGTTATAATTGTTGTTAGTAATCAATGCGTATTAGATACCCCTGAGGGAACTCGAAGGTATTCGGTTTCTAAGGAGGTCCCGCGACTGTTGAATTCTGTATCTTGTAACTCAATTTTCAACTATTCATCTTCATTCTTAAACAATTGAGCCAAAATTTTGCATACTTGTGTAAGTGTCGGATGACTGTTCTGATGATGAAGCCGGGAGATATCTGACAGAACTCAGTTATAACACAACATAACTTTAATGAGTAGGATTAGTTTGATTCGTCTTGACGAACAATTTATGGTAGACGATGTCTAGGGCATGATCACGGAGACGGAAGGCAGTCGACGGAACTAAGTAATAAAACAACGCAACTCCATCGAGTTTGGGCTTATTTCATTGACCTTAATAAGTACTTCGGCCTTAAAATAAAAGCTGTACAAAAGAGGTGGCTTTTTTTTCAAAGAACTAATTATTTTCTCACAATCTTCGGCATCCTTGCATAACAGTTGACTTGCATAGGTAGGTACTGTATGCAGGTACAGGAGAAAAGTTTGTCCCTCATCGTAGTTAATAACGTTAATCATACAAGCAATTGCTTTTCAGTCAAAAATGTTATATGCTCTAGCAAAGTATATAATTTTCAGTAATCAATTACAGAGTAACAGAAGTTTAAACGCAACAAACGACTCCAGAACTTTTCCCCGCCTCTTAATTCTCCACAATTAATTCCGATGTAAATGAGGAGGCGTTGAAGAGCTGCGAGCGCGAGGCGACAGAGAAAGGGGCAAAATAAACGTTTTTATATCGCGATGTTTCTGGCGCGGGCTCGTTACAAAGCGAGCAAACAAGCCGGCCACGCTCGCCCTAAAATAAAAACAGTGCGAAACGGAGAAAACCAGGTTACGTGTTTTTTTCCAAATGTCGTTATTTTTTTCTTCCAAAATCGACACATGCACCTTTGCTGTACAGTCATACTTATTGTCCTAAAAACTGTAGCCAAACACTGGCAGGCAAAACTCATTACAAAAATAGGTATGCGTTAAATAGCCATTCCACTTGAGAAGAGTAATATGCATATTGATGACAATGTTGATGACTGATGACTTCGGTGGCCCGGTGCACATTGTTTTGACAATTTCTTGGATTGATGACCATAATATACATCCAAATATCTTCAGCTCCGTGGTTGAAAGGCCGTTTGGATCCTGACGGTCCGTGTGTAATAAAAAGTGGTATGCTTACAAAGCCTTTAATAAGCTTAGTAGTTAACTTAAAAGATAACTCTATTAGAAGTGCTGGAGTGAAGACCTAGAACTGGTCGCGGAAGCGTTGGTAAACCAGTACTAGATGGACAGATGACCTGGTCAAAGTTGCCGGAAAGAAGCAGATGAGGAAAGCTGAAGATCAAACAAAATAGCGTGTATCATTAGAGGGACACATAGCGAGACGAACCGATGGCAGATAAGGCAAAAAGGTTCTCGAATAGCGACCAAGAACTGGAAAGCGAAACATAGCACACCAACACACAAGGTGGTCAGACGATCTGAACAGTCTGTTGCCGGAAAGCGCTAGATGCAGGCTGCAGATCGGTTCCTTTGGAAATCTTTGGAAGAGGCGTTCAGCAGTGGACGTTAAGCGGCTGATTAGAGGCCTACATTTGGCACTGGGTATCAATGGGCTAAGGAAGGAAGATAAACTCTACTATAAGTAGTTTCAGTAAGTACGAACTCATCTGTACGTCTCCTTGTTTTGTGTCACGGTCCGCGCTCGTACAGTCAGGAACAAAAGAGCAGCGATGTCGGCTGGAGCTAGGTGCTCGGCGTAAGTAGGTAATATTTGGAGTGCGGTGCGGTTTGCAGACGCTTGTGGATTTCATCAGCGGAGTGTCGTGGATTTGTGCCGAGGTCTGGATTGTTTGGAAACAGTCACTTTTATGTAAATGTGTGTTGTTTAGTAGTGTTGTTTTTCGGGTGCGTAAGTTAAGGAGACACTTGGTAAGGCATAACGAATTAAGGAAGACGATGACAGAAGGCAAAATAAACGGAAGGGGAAAACCCAGACACAGCTTTATGAAGCAAATAAAGGAGAAAGTAGTGCCGTACCAAGACGTCAAAACGCTGGCTGCGGACAGTCAGGAGTGGAAGAAACTCCACCGACAAGTGCGTCGCTCTTAAATTTAATGAAAAAGCTTAACGACTGTCATATAATGACGACAGCAGGGGCCAACAGCTTAGCGTGCTTTCCAAAGCACGGAGGAAAACGAGAGTTTTTATATATGTCGCTTGTGGTCACCTATCCAAGTGCGGACGACGCCTAGCCTAGCGTCACAGCTTGCGAAGCTCGAGCTCCGAGGTTTGTTAGTGCAGAGTCTTAGCAAATAAATCTGTCTAATAAGCTGTCTTACTTGTGCTTGTATATTTGTCAGTTCGTCTGTAATTCTCTTCAAAATAAAGCAAAGGATCATAGTGATATGTTGCACTCTGAAACTTACGCATTACGTTACGCTACACATTCGTGCGTGAAGACTTAAGAGTTGATTAATTGATGATATACACAGCAAAGCAGTGTTGTAAACTTTATATCCAAAGGTCGGAATTAGGTAGAGTTATTTATATACTTACACTAATATCATACAGCGAAAGAATAAAGTGGATATGCCTCAAATCCCGAAATTAATTTTAAAGAGCAGAAAAATACCGTGATTCACAAAATAAAAAGTTATTTACTTTTACAAAATTTAAACCACTGCACGCGCAACGTTGTCAATATGTAAAAAATAATAAAAATATTAATGTAAATACTAACAAAAATTGTATGTTAATTATCTTTGTTTTATTTGTCTTATCTATCTCTTGAGGTTTTTATAATTCCATATTTGTAATATTGTTGGGAACACGGCACTGTCAATTAGAAATCCCGGGAAGATCCATATCAATATCAACATGATGCAAGTACATAAATAACTCTACCTAATTCCGACCTCTGTTCATATCAGAAAAAGTACCTCGAAATTCCCTCTCAGTTACAGCAATATTGTTATTCATATAGTTTTATGACTCTGTTTACGCTTGGCTTACGGCGAGGTAGATTATATGGCAGCCGATAGAACCGCGTCCATAATGTATAACATTGCTGGTGCGGAAGAAAAGCTAGAACTCTTAAGTCCAGAAAAAAGTATCTATCACTGATTTTAGATATTTAAGCAGCCATGATTTTTTAGGCGACGGACTTGATTTAGCTCGACGTCTTCCATGTTATGATAAAAGCCGGTACCAACGGTCTAACGTGTCTTCCAAAGCACGGATAAACTCGAGATATAAGTAATTAGGCCGGTAGAACTTGGATAAAAATCCAAGTGCGGTAAACGACGGAAATTGCTTGCTAAGCCATCGCGCTCTCTATTCTTACTACTAAGTTACGTCTATGTCGATATTAATAGAATCATTACATCATATATAAGAGATTTACTAAAAAAGTGTGTACAGTTGCTTTCAATGAATCCTGCGACCAGATTGCAGGCATTCTAAGAAAAGGAGAGATCAAAAGTACCCGTTACAGGCGGGCCATGCAAGAAGAGAGATATCACTGCTAGATAGAGGTCTGTCAGGATCGCAGGAAGTGGACTGTATAACTCTGCCAACACCTGTAGAAAACAGACATAATAATTTGTGTGTGTTGGCATTTATTTAATAATAGTTATTTGATATTAATCATCAAACCTAAATTGTATAGAACAATAGGCGAACTTAACGCTAAAAGCGTTGTCTACCAGTCATCCTTCAAAGATTCAAATGTTTATTCAGTAATTAGACCTTTACAGGCACTTTTACACGTCAATAAGTATAATTTACGTTACGTGTAAAGTATATTAAAATATAATTCGTTTTTAAAGAAAAGCTACCGATACCAGCGCTTCGTAACGACCTGCTGCACCTGCACTGCTGAGACAAAACGCCGAAAGAAACTCATTTTCACAGTATTAGTCGCCTACTCGCCAAAAGGGCTTTGTCGTATTATTATTATTGCCTTTTAAATTATTATATACTTATAATATAATACAATGTTGACACATTATAACATGTAATGCTAGCGAACAAGTGTTAAACATAAATTGCGCAATAAAAAATAAAAAATATTAAGTAGTCAAAAAAGCGAAGCCGAGCTGACCAGTCCCTCCTTGCAGCACCCGTTCACGAGTTGACGCACGGATCATTTGGGTTATACAGATAGTCTAAATGTGGGTTGCAAGATAAAAGTATTGCACATAAAAAAATAAAAAACAATAAATACAATATAAAATGTGTTATATACATACATACATACGTACATAATATATTACATCCATGTCCATGATCCTCCACCATCAAGGCGGCCCTTCCCGGCCGCTGTTTTCAACGCGAGTATAGTTTGAAAAGCTTGGTGTTTCATCCAGGGCAATACCAAAAAAAGAGGCAAACCAAAAAGAGAGAGATAGCCCCTAATTATTAACTATCCATTGAACGAATATTAACTATTCGTAGGGTGCGGAAATTTCATAAAACTTGTTCTAGGAGATACGTGTTTATCAGTAAGCCTTACAAGTATGTGAAATAAATGTTTTGTACATTTGCGAGGTTTGTATCGAAATATTTTCTTTACTTTTACAATTTATGAGTACTTTATGAACGGTCGAAGTTCAGCTAAAATTTGTGCAAAAAAGCCGATTTTTGGAGGTTTATACTGACTTTGTTTTTCTAAATTTTAATTTTTTTATTTCTATACAAACCTAGAAATAGCGCCCAAGATACCTGTGAGTTCAAAAGTTTTCACGAAAGATACAATGCCATAATCACGTACGAGCGTTTGTATGAAAAGTAAAACGGGAAGGCCGCTCTTAAGGGCATTACGGCCGCGCCTTGCGTGAAGCTTGATCTTCGTTCACAAAGCGTTTCGTTCCCACACGAGGCAAATGGGACGTGAACAAAGTGCCCCAACCGCCATTCGATGGATCCCGATAATCGCACGGAAAGGTCAACGTATCGCAAACACGTAAAATAAATCCCAGAGGGCGCGTTAAAATAGAAAATAAGAATATAATAGGTTGGGGAAAAAGTCTTTTCGCATTTTATATGAAAATTCAAAACATTTTTTAATATAATTTATTTACATTTAACTAAAGTATGTAGGTACCATTTTGTTCTATAACTTTTTGCCATCTTAAAGGTAGGGACATGATTCCATTGCTATAGAAATTTTGAGGCTTCTAATCAAAAAACTGCGTCAAGTAGTTTTGGCAGTCCTCTCGTGATGTTAACCTGACACTGCCTAAAGAATTCTGAAAAGACCGAAACAGGTGGAAATCTGAAGGTGCCAGGTCAGGAATATACGGCGGATGCATTAACACCTCCCAGCCAAACTCTCTTAATTTTTGCTGAGTGGTTAAAGATGTGTGAGGTCTAGCGTTATCATGATGAAAACCACACCCCTTCTGTTGATTAATTCCGGCCGCTTTCTCTCAACTTCTTGCTTTAATCTTATCAGTTGTTGGCAGTAGAGAGACTGAATCGATGGTTCTGCCTGGTGGTAACAGCTCATAATGAATAATGCCCTTCCAATCCCACCACACACACAGCATCACCTTGTTGCGAGTTAACCCAGGGTTTCGCCACAGTCTGTGAAGCCTGACCGGCCTTTGACCATGACTTTTTCGCACGTTCTTGTCGTACGTGATCCACTTTTCATCACCAGTTATCAATTTTTTCAAAAATGGTTCGGTCTTATTACGTCGTAATAAAGAATCACAAATGAGTACACGGTTCATTAGGTTTCTTTCAGAGAGCTCGTGAGGTACCCAAATATCGAGCTAAACATCGCAAATTTTTTTCGCGGCTTGCGTTGCATTTTTACCTTTTTGGTAGTAAAATTTTAAAATGTATCTAATTTCTTCATTAGATTCACTCATCTTGACGGTAAGAAAAACAAATGAAAATCACGCATTTTTCTAATTTGAATTTGGAATTATCTTCTTTAAAATTTAAACTTTTAAATGATACCAAAACCAACCAGGTACAAATAGTGTAGCCAAAGTGGTTTTATTACAACCACTATATGCGAAAAGACTTTTTCCCTAACCTAATATTTCAGTGGGGCTCCCATACAACGTGATTTTATATTGATAATGGTACGGAACCCTTCATGCGCAAGTTGGACTCGCACTTACCCGGGTATTATTTTAACTAGTCAAGACCCATATAAAAGCCACAGCCATTCGCGTTGTTACAATCTCATTCATTAATTCGTTCATCTCAATCTTAATTTATCTTGATGACATATTAACCAACGTTCATTGGTCGGATAAAAATTTGGGACATTCTTTTGCCCCACGTGGTATTCCAACCAATTTTTTTTGTTCAGGCAAGGGCAAAATTCACTAGATTTCTTATGAGAACTAGTCTGAACCAATAAATTTAGTTTTATAATATTAGCTACTTTATTTTAAATACCGTCAAAGAAAAAACTCTGAAGTCAACTTTATTCTCGCATTGCACGTCACTTGCGTAGATCAAACGTAGCGCTACGGCGTAGCGTCGTAGACGATAGTGCTAAACTGTAGCAGTACATCGTAGCCTCGTAGACGACGATCGTAGCATCAAAACAGAAAGAGAGTAAAGTACATTCTTGTAGTACGAAATTACTAATCGGCGTCTCAAATCTCAATAAATGTATTACTTTTAACCATCGACAAAAAAAGAGGAGTGTTATAAGTTGACGTGTTGGTGTGTCTGTCTATGACATCGTAGCGTCTTAACAAATGGGCCAATTGTGATACAATTATTTCTCGACACAAAGCTGTCTTGAGTATCGAGATGGTTCTTAGCTATGTTTGATTAAAATCGGTTCAGCGCTTGAAAGACGGGGTTTTATTAAATTGCCTGTCAAATTAACTTCTTACCGTAGAAAAACCACACATTTTTCATTATTTAAGTGTCAAAATTACTGAATCGACAGAGATATGGAAATAAATAGAATATACACTTACTCCGTGGCGTAATGGTCACCATGCTAGTGCGCCACCCAGAGGTCCCGGGTTCGCTCCCCGGTCAGGACAAGTTGGAAAATGGCCTTTTGCAAATTGTCCTGGGTCTTGGATGTTTATCTATATATGTATTTGTTATAAATCATAGTATCGTTGAGTTAGTATCCCATAGCACAAGTCTCAAATTTACTTTGGGGCTAGCTCGATCAGTGTTATTTTTCCCTGTATATTTATTATCATTATACAAATACCTATACTAAACAGATACATAGGTACATACCTTTCTCAATTGGAATCTAAATGAATCTCCACAGGAAATCCGTTGATTAAACCAGATTATTCAGGCTCAGAAATTATTCCGTTTGTCTTTTTTCCTCGCTTCTAATTAAGGCTAGCTCATTTAAATTATTTAGCCGATGTAAGGCAGAGAGGCGGCACAATGACTTCCTATTAGCTCGCGTATTAAATGAGCTCACTTTATTGTTAGGGAAATGTAGCGCTGAGACCGCAATTAGTTCTTTGTAATGTTAATATTTAAGATATTTCTTCAGAAAACGTTGTAAGGAATAAAAAATAATTCCTTAGATTGTAAGGAATAATAGAAGTAAAGAAATTGTCTTTAATAAATTATTGTCTTTAATAAATAATAAATAATTTCTTTAATAATAAACGTTGTAAAGAAATTGTCTTTAATAATAATATATAATTCCTTAGATTGTCAGGAATAATAGAAGTAAAGAAATTGTCTTTAATAAGAGAAAGTGCTTAAAATTTGAGAAATATTACAACATTTACGAAGAATGTTGTAAGAGAGCGATGCTTGTGTTCAGTCAACCTGTGAAACATCACGACTACAAACGCAAAGAGGATGTTTACGAGAATTTGATGAAATTTTACTGAATGTAATGGTTATTTTTGATTTCTCTCATGTGCTGGCTTGTGAAAGAAGAAATATCGGCCAATATCTATGAAAAATCACGTTTGAAAACGGCAACAGAAATACATGATCTGTAAAATTTTTAATTATCTAGCCTTCATGGTTCATGAGATACAGCCTGGCGACAGACAGACAGACGGACGGACGGACAGCGGAGTCTTAGTCTTATTAAATAAATCCCGTTTTCACCTTTTGGGTACAGAACCCTTAAAAACGTAGAATTTATCAGAAAATTTCAGCTTCAGCCTTAAAGCTCATTACCATAATAATTACTAATTTCAATTCCACGAACATCTACGTTTCTTTGAAACACACCAACACATCGCGCTGTCGTCTGTCTATGGCGGTTCTTTAGTGAAACTACTTATTTACAAAGCTTTTAGAAAATTTTACCTTAGTACCTATGCCAACTGTATAAATCTTAACATTAGTTACATATAGAAAACATGTATTTTTGTCTTATTTAGACGTATCTCAATCAAAAGTATGTATGATATTAGACTTTAAAAGCAAACGAATAAACAGTGTTGAGTATTCATTGGTAGTTTCACTAAAAACAAGTGCTTAGGATCTTTATTAATACTAATAAATACGATTCCTTCATACTAATACATAATCGGAAAAGACGGCCATCAAACATAGCATGTCGCCGGCAGCGTTTATCAAGCGCTATCTTCTATCACTACGAGTATATCGCTATATGTCAGGATGACGAGCGGAACGGCACTAGTCCATCGCGCGATATAAATTTTATTAAGGTTTATCAACGGTAGCATGATATGGGTGCACTTTTTCGTATTTACTAGATTAATAATCGTTATAACGAGATGAATAACAAATTTATGTCACGTAAGTTTAAATACAATAATTTCTAGGGTCTGTTTACAAACGATTTAAATGGTTAATAACCAAAACAATTCAAAAGCAACACAAACACTGATTGCCGTACACCGCTGAATAGTAAATGCTAATTTGCGTCCTAAAATAACATCGGCGATTAATGCAGCGGTATTAAACGCTTCATTTGCATAATATTCCAAATTATTCCAAATGCTAAATGCATAACGAGATAGATAAGTGATTTGAAATAATTTCTGCCTTCAGTAACTCGTAATCTATATATATATATATATATATATATATATATATTTAAAAGAAGAAACTGAATGACTTACTGACTGAATGACATATCAACGCACAGCCCAAACCGCTCGGTCTAAAGGCTCGAAATTTGGCACACAGGTTCCTTATAAGGTCAAGGGGTGCACTAAGAAAGGATTTTTCAAATTTTCACCCCCTACGGGTGAAACGGGGGCTCAAGTTTGTATGGACAAACAAGATTAGTTTGACCATTTGATACGAAACTTAGCAAGAGCACTCCCGTTGAATAAGTAAATACGTGTTTCAGGATTTTTTAAAATTCATCCCCCAGGGGGTAAAACGAGGGTCCAAAGTTTGTTTGGACAAACAAGATTAGTTTTACTATTTTGAAGCGATCCGTCGCTCTCTTTCGGTCTAGCAAATGACAGAAACGGGAACAGGGGACAGGGGACAGGGAGAATCCTATAGGAACCATTTACGACTTTTACGCGGACGAAGTCGCGGGTTAAAGCTAGTTATCAATAAGAAACATATCCTTAAAGATATTAATAAATAATTATTTAAAAACATATAATTTAAAATATGCTTTTATCTTAAACAATAAATTTATAAGTTAAATGTGCTCCGCAAGACGAAACAAACGGGCCCAAATTCGATGGGGTTGTGGCATCTTATTACAGAGTTCTTATGACCACCTTCCGACTCCATCATCAGATCAGCTCGATGCCATCTTATTATTGCATTTGTACGCGATATACGTATGCGTGAAAATGCAATAATTTCAGCTCAATGGGAAACTGGGAAGTGGGTGAAATTTAACTTGCAAGATTTGATTACAGACAGACAGACAGACAACGGGACAGGTGAAACTAAATAAAAGCTTGTATTTTTTTTTATTTATTTATGCAAACATTAATATACAATCTTCAATAATTAACAACGCTATATAATCTCATTATAGATTTTCCAAACGTTGGAATTGCCATACAAAAAAAATCTTAAAAAGTAAATAAATTAACAATAACTACCTATCAATGATGTATTAAAGGGGTTAAGTAACATTACATTTTTGTTATAATGTTTAATAAATAATATAAATAATGTACCCCGTAGTGTTCTGTATCCAACTGATGTTGTTGTCTCGTGCACACGGGTAGTCAAACGTCAGTTGCGTGCGAGCCGTCGGCGAGAGCGGACGACGTTTCGATACTGGTGTGTGACCAAGCCGACATATAGTGTAAGTCTGACGCAGGGAGCACCACTACATACCCTATAATAACTTACAAGCGTGATAATCAAACATCTTCAATGTACCTACTTATTATAAATACGCGTTGACTTGACACAATAAAGTGTAGGCGCCGTCGCTGGAGGCCCGGGGGAACCGGTTCTCAATGCTCGAGCAAACAACTATTCAAAGGTGCATAGGGTGATGTTTTATTTCCGATTAGTTATGTGCGGTAAGTTTTATTTTTTTGTAACCTAATTTGGTATATTTTGTATGAAGTATTTTTTTAACTTAAATTTAAGATTCGTTTTATTTAGTTGTATTTTTAATTCTTTTGATAAGTTATTTATAAGTTCTGGTACCATGTGTTGTAAAGTCCTTTTTCCGTGTAAGTTATTATATTTCGGAAGAATAAGTTTATTGTCTAATGTTCTACGTGTAGTTATTTTATAATGTTTTGTGTTATATTTATTTTGTATATTTTCATTATAAAATTCCTATTTTAGTAACGTAAGTTTGATTTTAGTTGTAATAATCAGTTGAGTACGATTGATTTCGTAATGACACTACGGTTTCTTAGACGTTGGAAGCTCCTAAGCTCATTTAAAGATTTATTCATTAACTATGAATGAATATATCTCTAATGACAAGCTTAAACTTAGTTGAAAAAGGACACGAGATTCGGGCTCTCGAAAGAATTTCGTGCATCCATAGTCCATACATAATACATACTATTACATCTTTATCCCTAATGAGACAGACAGAGCTTTTTGTATCTTGCGGCTTTAAGCAGACATATACCAGGGCCGCAAGATTCAAAAGCCACTTTTTAGGGTGATGGTTGTAATAAGGCTCGAAATTTGGCACACAGTTTCCTTATAAGGTCAAGGGGTGCACTAAGAAAGGATTTTTCACCCCCTATGGGTGAAACGGGGGTCAAGTTTGTATGGTCGGCGAGATGGAAAAGCAATCAATATGTGATGGGGTGCTATCCGCATCGCCTATTAACATGATTCGCACATTCCCTCGATCGGCTTCTACGATCTCCGCGGGAAGAGAAACAGCTGGTACATTCTTAGTTTTTTCTTTTCTCCCAGACTAGCATAAAAGGATTTCATGAACATATTTTTTCTGAAAGAATTGCATGAAGCGCCTAAATCTTAGTATCCTTTCTTAACTTAGGTGGAGGTTGAATAAAAATATATATTGAGTAACAACATTTTAACAAAAGTAGTCCATTCTTCCTTTTAAGCAAGAAACTCGTATTTAAGCAAGAATCTAAATAAACTTGTATATATTATAGTGTATTTTAAGTGCCTATCGCTATTAAACTAATTTTTCTGTTTATCATAAATTTTAAATTAATAATAATAAATAAATGAATTAGAGAGTATTATTAAGAGCATGATCTGTGCACAGTAGAAAATGTTAAAACGGCTTAAAACGGGTGACAGCTGAAATTCAGCGGTTGTTCATCACGAACAACGCTTCGCTGAGCTGTAGCCCTTTTGTGCTTCTGTTGCACACATGATGCATGTTGGTTTAAGTTAGTGTTAAGATATTAATGTTAATAGTAATTTTTAACTTGTATAATATGTGTTACAGATAAAACAAAATAAATCTTTTATCTATCTATCTAAACAAAGCACGAAATCCGTTAATGAACCTTGGCAGCTTATTCAGTAATTCGCCTAAGCTGCTACACGTACTGTAACGCAGGCTGTGCCCGCGACATATGATTGATTAGCTCGCGTGCGTGGGAGAGAGCACAGTAGCCGACACAGAGGAAAAGCCTTACACACATATTTATTAAAAATGTCCCCTCCATTCGTGAGGTACATTGAACAGGCGGGGTAGACCCAAGAAGTGCTGGCTTGACGTCTTCAAGGATGATATGCGTGCTAATCGTCTTACAACCAAGGATGCTCAAAACCGTGCAAAGTGGAGAAGAAAAAGTCGGAAAGCACACCCCGGGCTTCTCAGCCTTGCAGCTGAGGACGCAACTGGGAAAACGCTGAGATGAGAGAGAGATTGAACAGTTACTGATATTAGAGACCTAAAAATACGGACGCTTGTTTTGCCGTTAAGTCAGTGCCGTTTTTGATCTGAGATGAGAGAGAGATTGAACAGTTACTGATATTAGAGACCTAAAAATACGGAGGCTTGTTTTGACGTTAAGTCAGTGCCGCTTTTGATATGTGCTCTGTCTAAGTTTTATGTAATCAGGTGCTATTCGTGGGAACTTTTTATTGGCTTTCCGGTATCCATAATTTTTATTTGATGATTATTGTATTGTAGCTGTTGGCTCCCCTTGAAAGCAAATAAAAAAGGAAGACCAAGCATTGCCACTAGTGTTTAAGGTTTAGCTCGAGTGGCCCGGCTAGATCGAAGCACACCTCCCTTATCCGTCCTATAGTGATTATGCTACCAATTTAAAGATTTTTATGATACTGACAGAAATGCTTCTTAAAACAGTACTGTTATACTATGTAACTAATTGATTAATACTTTATGGTAATGCAATATCACCGATCAAGCAAATATCTGCAGCTGTGTCAACATTTTCCATGTCATCGCACTTCATGCCATTGACAGGAAATTTTACCCACACCTTGAATCTAAGTCTGATGGCTACAGTTACGGGTTTATAAGTATCACAACAATCAAACACTACTTTTACTGTTTTTCCTTTACTATACCAAACTTGACGACTAAGCTACATACATAAATATTTATCACACCGGTTTCCCATAGAGGTAGGCAGAGACTGTGGACCTCCACTTGCTACGATCCTGACAGACCTCTTTCACTTCATACACTCATCACTCTCTTCATGCATGTCCGCCGATTACGTGTACTTCTTAAGAACGTCTGCTATGATATTTTTTTTTCCATAAATGCTTAGCTTGAAATTTGGGATTGCAATTTAATTTATGGATAACACTGCCTCAAAAGATTTGTCATCTTGCAAAAATATTAAGACTTAGCAAGATAAACTACTTAGTTAAAGCTATTTATTAGATTAAAACTGACGTTAGACAAAAACATAATTAATATTTGAAAACTGGTCAAGTCACGTACCGAGTCAGCTACAGGCCGACATGTTTTGACCCCGGAGGTCTTCCTCAGGGCGAATATGGCCTTGAGACGCGTAAAATGAAACGTTCCAGACGAGCCGCACTGATATTACCAGTGATGCCAGTAGCTAACTCGGTACGTGAGTTGACCCTTTTTCATATATTATCTAATTGAGATAAACTGTCACCAAACTTTTTGAGCGGTCATTTAGGAAATCCTTGGAGAGGCCTATGTCCAGTCACAGAATTAATATAAGTACTACATAAAGAACGGAATCTCCTTGGGTCCCGCGCAATATGCATTCCCGTTCGCGGTCCTCGCAACTCTCCCCCGTTCTCTACGTCGCGGCGGCTGCAGCCGCCTGCAGCTGCCCGCTCAACACCCTCCATGGCGCGAACTGGGGAAAGGTGCGAGGACGGGGGACGGAGACGCATATTGCGCGGGACCTTAAGAGATTCTGTTCTGTATGTAAAACTTATATTAATTCTGTGGTCTAGTGGACGTTATGTGGCTGAAATGATGTTGATGATGATCTCCTAAACAGCGGGTCCCATATACTAAGTTTCACTACGAGGGCGACACTGAGTCTTTAGAACTGGCCACTTGTAAACAGTATAATAAAAAAAATAAGTTAAAATTTTGAAAATGGAACTCTTTGCCAATATTACTGAGTATAGATTTTATTAATTTGTCATGTGTTTTACGATTCGGCGGCAAATTGAAAATTGTCTGTGTCACGTCAGCATGAATTTAACGCGAAAAATTTTTCGTGCAATGGTTTTTTATGACTTTTGTTGTCATTTAAGTCAACAAGAAAATTATGATAGACTTCGATTGGCCTTTCACGATGAAGCCCCGTCTCGTGCCACTGTTTACAACTGGTGGGCGACATCAAACATGGAATTACTAGGTCACCCGCCATGTAGCCCCGACCTCGCACCTTGCGATTTTTATTTATTCCCGAAAATAAAAGAAAAACTTCGAGGAAAACATTTTATGGACGCCGAAGAAGCAGTGGCTGCGTTTCAAAACGCCGTCGAAGAGACCCCTAAAGACGAGTGGACAAAGTGCTTTTCTCAGTGGTTCCATCGGATGCAGAGATGTATTGACGTAAAAGGACACTATTTTGAAAATATGTAATAAAAGTAATAACTTGCTAGTGTGCTCAGTTTTTGATTTTCTAAGAACTTTCAGTTTGACCCTCGTATACTGCATGAAGCTTTTACTCTGCATGACAGCAATCTGTGTTCTGGGTGCTCCCGCTTCCATTGTATCCCCGTGATGACGCAAGAAACAAGGGTATCTTTTACACTCTTTATTTTGCTGCTGTCTGTTCATCGCTCTTTGCGCGGGTTTTTTATCGTCTGGTGTTTTATGATTGTTAAACACAGACAGTGAAAAATTAAACTCTTTAGCTTGTATTCCACATTTGAAATTTCAATCATCTAACAGAAAAGAGTTATTTTGTAGAGTTAAATACTCCTGGATCTAATAGTAGATGTTTATCGATAATCGACAAATATATCTACGAGTTCAAGTACTTACTGAGAATTAGCTGAGCACTTTGTCACAACTGTTGTGATCATCATTAGCAAAATAAATTTATCTTTATCATCATCATTTCTGCCGAATAACGTCCACTGCTGGACATGGGCCTCTCCCAAGGATGTTGTGACACCAACTCTTATTTTTCATGAAGAGTGGATTTAAAAGCCACGGCGCACGATGAATAAAATATATTTTATGAATTATCCAAGCTGCAATATTTCTAATAAAAAATTAAAGTTGTTCTGATTACTCGTATTCCAGCTTTGTTCCTGAACTTTTTCAGGTACTCTATCGCGTCTTTATCATCCCTGACAAGGTAATGAGAACATAATGCCCAATTAACACCTAATATTCAAAGGCCTTTTTAAGTGGTATGGCTTGTAGGCGGAAAATGCGAATTAAATGAGTAAGGTGAATTTATTGAAAAGAAAAAATTAAGATCTATTTCTTATTTTTTTCTTTCTCAAAGACCAGCACTGAAAACATTGTGTAAGTTAATAATTTCAGATTAAAATCTATGCAGCGAAATTGAACAATCTTCAGATGTCTTTGTATTCTGACAAATGGCATCCCTCGTCAAACGGCCCCTCTCCATGTTCAACGACATTTTTACTTCAGCGTGAAATTAAAGCAATTGGGATGGCAGCCAAATCAAAATGAAAGAGTAGTCAACAAGATAATTTAAACTTGAAATGGGTTTTTTGGCCCGACCGTCTGACAGTTTGCTCGTACTGTTTGCTTTGTAATGAGGTTGCTCTAGGGGCTCAAGTACAATAATACTAAGGATACGTACTGAATCATATTGACCACAAACGTTGTATGCTATGATAATGCAAAATATTGTCTTCTATTATTTTTCAAAACTAACTATCTGTTTCAACACCAAAGAACACAACCAATTTAGAGAAAATTTCTATGGGATCAACCTGACAATTATGTCCTTTCAACAAGAAATTGATCGAATAATCGGGGAACATACATAAAAAAGTATAAATTCAAATTAATAAACTTCTTCTTTTTAGAAGTCTGTTAAAATAATCCATATGAAACGTACAATTTGCTAAAGTTATAAATAAGGTTTTTATAAATAATACATTCACTTTCACACCTTAATCTCTAAATCGGCAGACAAAACATTTTGGGTCTTGCGAGTCTAAGTAGACAGCCCAGGGTTGCAAGCTTAAAGGCCTGTTGGTGGGGGGCAAGATAGAAAAATAAATTAAAATAGTAACATTGTTGTTGTTGGGTTGCTAGCCACATTCCTATCTAATAATATGATTCACGGTTTTGCCCATTCCGTCTATCGGCTTTATTGATCTGCGCGGGAAGAAAAGCAACTGGCACATTCCAAGTTAGCAGTTTTTGAAATTCGTCTTTTGTGTCATACATATTTTCTTGTAATAATTACAGATTTTGATTTTTTAAAGTTCACGAAGCTACAATGCTGCACCATCCGTAACGCAATGGGGTATTCGAACGATAACATCGCAAAAAAATATATTTTTTCCTTCGCTGTACAAATAGATACAGTTTAAGCTATGCTAGTAATGTAGTTTATTCCTAAAAATATAAGTTTATGACACAGAAAAAATATTTTTTTCCATCATCAGCCAACCGTCAATATCATTTTATCATATCAAACTCACGCCCTTAACTTAATAAAGTTTCGCTAAAACCTTTTCAGATTACACACTTGACCTTTACTCGGCTCTTGTCTCATAACTAAGCACTTTAGCTGAAATTGTTTTTGATCGTCTAGACGCGAGCTAGATCATCAGTTAACACGGTTAGATGAGTAGTTGCCAACTAGTTGTACATATATATTGTACATCATATGTATATTGTACATGTACCTATCTACAACAATGTTGACCACCATTAGCATTTATCAATTTAGAACAAAATAAGTAAAATATATTTTTTTATTTCTCCAACAACAAAGATAATTTGAAGCAGTGGGAAGTAAACTAAAAAAAAAGACTGTATTGTTAGTAGTCTAGAAACATTAAATGTTGATTTCAAAGGGGGCGCCACTATCGTCCATGTTTATCTTTATCAGCTATCGTCCAGTCCTGGACTAGAGGTCTCCAAGGATTGAGACTTACCGTCATTTGCAAGAGCGAGAAAAGGCGACGGAATGCTACGGAACCGACCATGCTGATGCGTTCCTTCGCTCTCCCACGCTCTAGCAAATGATGGTTCTGAGCGACATAAAAGGATAGAAGCATACGAAAGTTTCGATCCGTGCTGATAGATGAGTCCCAACCCCAAAGGGATTTGCCACTGGGCATGCAGGTGGTGGTAGATGGTAAAAAATTGTGTATGTGTAAATGGTATAACATCATATACAGTCCTTAAAATGGCAAATCTGCAGATAGAGATTTGGTTTATCCCTTTGCTACACTATCACACAATTGATAAGACGCTTAGCCACATTGGAGCTAATAGTTTCACACGCAATCCGTTTATTAACAAAACAATACCCCGTAATTGATTTACATAACTCTGTTATCGTTTGAACAGGCATTTGTAGGTAGTGATGGGTCGAGAGAAAATTCTCCGTGCGAGAATGTTTCCTAAACGAGAATGTTCTAGAAAATTCTTAAAGTTGCAGAATGTTCTCGGAGCAAAGAGAATTTACGAGAATTTAAAATAAAATGCAATTTAATTTAATTTTAAATTGAAATTCCTGGTTTTCGCAAAATAAAAATAATCTTATTTAATACTAGCTGATGCCCGCGACTTCGCTCGCGTGGTCTTTATGACTCCAGCGTATTAATATAAATACAAACTAATGAGAGAGAGAGAGAGATAAGAAAGTACTTGTAGCAGTGAAAGTTAAAAGTCAATATTATTAAAATCTTTATAAATTATGTTGCGAGTCTTTCCTTCGGGAGCCAATATGAAAAGACCTGAAGTGTTACTAACCCTGGAGAAAGCCACATACAGTTGGCCAAGTGAAAAACTAGTCCTTAGATCGACATCAGCGGCTTTAAGCGTCTGACACTATGACTTATTGTCATATCAAAGCAAGTAAACACATAGAACTGTGTATTTTTCAAAGGAAAATTGTTGGGGATGAATGGTTACGCGAAATAAATACAGTTTCATTGGCACCACTTACAGTGAGAATCTCAGCTTCAATTATATTTCGCTACAAAGCATTGATTTTAAGTGTCTCAGCAGACTATGCCGAAGTTTAGCGGCTAAAGTTCAGTGTCTAAAGTTCGGTGGGGATGACACACTAAATAAGCTGAAGTTCAGCCGCTGAAGTTCGATGGAAACGCCGGATAGTAGTGATGTGCTGATATGAGAATTTACTCTGTGACTTTGGCGCGTCTGCGGGGAATGGGAGCGGGAGAGGGAACGGGAGCGGAAACGCGAGCGGGAGCGGGAGCGGGAGCGGATGCGGGTACGGGTACGGGCACGGGTACGGGTCCGAAGTTCCGATTGAGGCAAAAGCATCGGAAGTTCGGCATTATGTGTTGCTAGTAATGCAAATAACATTGCAGGCATGCTTTGGCTGAAATTCAGTCGCTGAACTTCGGCATACTATGCTGAGACACTAAATCGGGTTCCGTTAAACAGTTTCGGCGGAGTCGAATTTCGCATCAGCATTATTGGCCCTCCGACATTAAGACTTATTTTGTGAGCCGAGAGTCCATTTGCTGCAAGAGATCTCAGAAACTCAACTGGATAATTGGTGACGTCATCCTGATCAATAACACTATCCAAAAAAGTATAAACCACTTCATTACCAATAATTTGCCTCATAAGTTCTTCATTAATTGATGTGTAATGTGTATTGTTAATGTAATTTTTGGTGTCAATATGGCGCGTTCACATAGAGAAGAGAATATTCCTGGTGTGTTATGCTCTAAAGATCCGCAAATACTGAACTTATAAGTTCTTCTTCGGAAGAAACAACTTCGTCAAGTATTACGGGAAGACTCACCTGACCATTCTCTTCAAGAAAGACTTTTAATAATATTCTTGAAAACTCTTGGGCTAACTAAAACCGCCAAGCTGGGCTCTCATATAATTGTCAATCTGAACTTTTGTATTTGAGGTTACAGATAAGACTGTTTTAATGAGAAGTTAATCTCATCTGCCCTAGAGCTCCGACATAAAACTGGAATGCTTTGACGAAAATCTCCCGACAACAAAAATGTGACATTGTCTATTGGCCTGTCATCTCGACGAATGTCTCGCAACGTGCTATCTACAGCTTGCACTGCCTTTTTGTTGGCCATTGTTCATTCATCCCAAACGATTAGACAGCACATGAGAGGTTTAGCCAGTTGAGGCAAGACGATATCAAAAATTAGGCCCAAACTGATACCGCCTTCACCACATGGAGTTACTCCCAGCTTATGTTATTATATTATGCTACAACTTTAATCTGATATCTTAGACTTCCACATCAGATGATAATCGATTTTAGTAAACAAACATTTATGCCAATAAATTTAACTTGGTTCTGCATCAGGTGTTCCAAATTTACGATTTTCAGGGTTTCTAACCAAAGGGTAAAAACGGGACCCTATTACTAAGACCGTCCGTCTGTTTGTCTGTCTGTCGCCAGGCTGTATCTCATGAACCATTATAGCTAGACAGTTGAAATTTTTATAGATGATGTTTTTTTGTTGCCGCTGAACAAAAACATACTAAAATTAATCTTATCTGTTTGAAAATACTTCAGTTAAATAAACGGTAGTTTATGAGTATTTATCAATGTATTATTACTACATTGATGTATTATGATTTATTTATGATAATGATTACATTGATCAATCACAGTTAAATATTTATCTATTAAACAGGCATATTTTTTAATCCTTTATATAACTTCCCTTACTTTAGCTGAAATTTATGAGAATTTAGGAGAATTTAAGAGAACATTCTCGGAAATATTCCCTAAGAACATTCTCGCTAAGAAGAATTTAACCTCTGTAGTAAAAAGTTTTGAAGTAATTTTCGTAAGATGTTTAAAAATGCAAAGAATATCACTTAACGTTATATGTTTTCAATACTGCTGTATATGATACCCTTCCAATTTTTAAATTCTCGTAAATTCTCTGCAAAAAGAACATTCTCGAGAACTTAACAGCAATGTTCTCGCTAGAAGAATGTTTCCGGGAATTTCCCATCACTATTTGTAGGTATAGCTTTTTGAGACAAAATAAGAAGTGTTATGAAATTAAGAAAGTCATCCAAGTATAAACAATCAAAAGGTAATTAATTTTATTTTTTACTATGACCAACAAGAAATAAAATCCTTGGTATAAGCAACCGCTGACTTTTCCTGTATTTTCAGTATGTAATTGTACCGTATATTTAAATGCTGAAAATACGGAAAAGCTAAGGTAGTACCAAACCGACATTTATTGACTCGATTGATCGGTAATACCTCTCTTATCATATCCAACTCGCGAAATACTACAAATCAGCTATACTACAAAACAACACAGATAATACATGTAATAGCCATCATATGTACTCCGTCCAATGCCCAGGTCGTCGTAAATACGATCGTAATTCGCCAATCCCGCGGTTCACCGCGCGGTTCATATTTTACGACTCGTTAGGCTTACGATGCTTTGGCATCGTAAGCCTAACCTAAGCCAGCCCGCTCAAATAACCCGAAACGATTTGGAAATCTATAGATATAGATGTTATTTTTATTATTATATTAGAAATCAGAAGCCAAGAAACCAATGTGGGTGAAGTTGACATATTCAAGTTCACTGCGTAAATCACGGGATGATAAGCACATCGTAGGTTCATTCCGAAGGATCCGCATGTTTTCGCCCATTTCATTGTTGAAATTCTAGAGCATGTACAGGAGGAAGAACATCTATAATACTGTATATTTTAAGCTATTCGTGTCCCACTGCTGGGCAAAAGCCGCCCCTCTTTCCTTCCACAATTCTCTATCCTGTGTATTTTCTCTCCAGTCCCTGTCGTAACTTTTAAAGTTGTCTGACTATCTTGTTCTAGGCCTTCCTCTCTTCCTATAGCCATCAGTTGAAATCCAGTTAGTTAGAGTGGCCCATCTTTCCGGTAATACTAATAGCATTAAATCCTCCAAGAAACAATTATTTACAACTACCTACATACTGGTCCTGGTAAATAAAACCTACCGACATTTAAAAGAGGACCGTAATTCTATCGAGCCGTTTGGTTGCGGTGTATATCGTCCTCCATTCATTTCCTTTATACCGATTCGTCTGACGTGGCCAACGGGACAGCGAGGGAAGCCGACGAGATATTTGCTTTTCAAGAGAGATATAAATGTCACGTCATGTTGCAAGTTGCAACCGGGTAGAATTCCTGCCACGTTCATCATTCATTGCAGTTTGTAGTTACGTCGACTTATATAAATTCTTTTTTACAGTAGAATTCTAATTTAGATAGGAAATATAGCAAGGAAGAACAAATTTTGTTTGTCGACGTCGAGCTAAGAGTTTGGGAATCAAACATCAAGTTCTGCTTCATAATCATAAGATTCATAAGTTTTAAATATTTAATCAACAATAATAGAACTAAGTTATACCGTGATAATAGTCATATTCACTATATTAAATTCTATCAAAAGCAAGCAAATAAATCTCATCAAGTATGTGTTGTAGTTTTTAATATAAAAAGTAAGCAAATAAAACTTATGATAGCCGAACACATAAAATCTAGACGAATTTACTCTCCCTGTCTGTCTATTTTCGTTTGGTGTGGCGGCCGGTGGTAAACTGGTAAACCCAGCCGGAGATGTGGCGCTTTTACAGTATTTCCGACCACGCCTTTGGTCACCCACCGCCCGCTGCAGTGAAGGCGAACTCAATTGCGTTTGGCTTTCGGTCTCGTGGAATGCAATGCAATACATTACCTGAAACGTTTCAAATTGAATCTCATTCACTATTCAGATAATGTTAAGCCTGGCTATTGCACATTTTGTGATCAATGAATATTTAAATTTGTTAACCTTTAGTTATTATCTATTCAACTATGGGTAATATGTCTTAGAGCCTTACTGTTCTCATCGTCCACATCCCTATCTATTATACTATCCTGGCAACCATGCAAAGAAATTTAATTCTTATCATCCCACTATCTAGTTCTTGGCCTGTCTGTAACTGGGGCGGCGTTTTATAAAAATCCTTTATATTGATTATAAAGAAATAAATAAATATTGAAAGGAAGCACATTTTCTCAATTAATGCAACTAATTTGAATGGTAGAATGCTAAACTTTCCCCCGGCAAATATACCTATAGACTTAATAAAATTTCAACGAGTTTAGATAAAAATTACTGTCTGACACGCAACATCCGCCTCTAGACAGAAACCTTCAACCTTTCAACGTGAAAAACCACTTGGCTGGGTGCCACGACATTGACGATGGGCCAAGTGCTCCGACGCTATATCGGACATCTTTATATGATTAGACAATAAATACTATAAGTGAATAACTCTGCTGTCTAACCGTCTACTGGACGTAACCCATCTTGACCGACATGCAGACACATCGAATATCATTTGTCTTTACAAGCATGTATGTCAACCAACACTGTGGATAAGAGATAATATTGCAACTAGGAAAGCCTTAAATGAGGAAAACAAAGAGTATAAAAACAAACTTTGAGTTACAGCGGCGAGTATAAAATCATACAAACAACTTTAGAAGAGTCCTAACTGTCAACACACTAAGAAAATAAAATTCCTTTAAAAACAAGGAAGAGAGTCTTTTTCAAAACAAGCCTCACGGAAAAACAAGCAAGGTTTGCTCTAAAGAAAAATAAAGATTCCCCAACGTCAAAGCAAAACGCTACCAGGATCGCATGAATCACAAGGCGGCTACAAAACACGCATAAACTCTATGCAGTCTGCGAGATTACGCCGGCCCCTGTTATTACTCTAACTACACACAATTTACCCCACTGCCGTTTTGTGAGGAAATGTCGTATTTATTTTGGACATTTTGATATAATTCTTGGGAAGAGGTTTAATGGATCTTGTTTACTTAATTGCAGGTTGTGTTATGTATTCTTTTGTACTTGCAACGCTTAGCAAAATATTGAAGTAATATGAAATAGATTTCGTCGGATTTTCACACCGAGGAATGTCAGTCATTTTCCTATAATGACCGTAATTTGTAATCTTCCATTCCATATTATGTAATGATAGTCATTATAATTTGGAAAATTGTTGGATTCAACGCACGTGTTCACATTATCAGAAGGTCAAAGTGGCTTGTACGTGACGTGCGTACTTTTTGCTTTGCTGCAGAGTTTTTATTTGTTTAATCTGGTCATACCGATCTTTAGGCAACTTGGCTGTGGAGCCATCAGTCTAATACGCATTACCATCACTATCAGTATTTTAGCCGCAGGAATTCCTCAATAATATCTAAAATAACCGATCGGAAACTGCCTGCAAGCAGTCATTTTAAGCAAGTTCGCTAAAGTCCTTTCACAAATCAGATCGGTCAAATCTGCAATATATTTGTAGTTGTTTCCAGAGAGTCTTCTTCTTTCTTCTCATTTAACGCTCTTGTCGGTTAGGTATGCGCCAGATTTCTCGTTCTTCCACTTTGTGCTTTAGCGCTTGATACGACATAATTTTAACATACATACCCTGTCTATTCTATTAGTGGTTCAAAGATTCAAATGTTTATTCAGTAATAAGACCTTTACAGGCACTTTTACACGTCAATAAGTATAATTTATGTTACGTGTAAAGTATATTAAAATTTAATTTATTTTTAAAGAAAAGCTACCGATACCAGCGCTTCGTAACGACCATCCGCACGACGTGGATCCGCAAAATGCTTCCTTGGTCTCCTTGGACCTCTTCAAACCTTTATCCTTCCATCTCGTATATTTATAAATAATGAGTCGTATCATATGACTAACGTCCAAAGAGTAAATAATAGATTTTTTTACTAAATAGAATCCTGAAAGTAATTTAGTATAAAATGTAGCGTCAGCAGTGGACTGCAGTGGACGTGTAGTGTTGATACCCAGTTAATTGAAGGACGCTCGAGCTCGCTGTAGATCGATGCTGTAATGAGGCTCTTAGCGATAGCATCCTGCGTACTATAACTAAATGTAAGAAGTATTTATAGAACAAGTTAAACCATGGGCAGACCTCTTGATTCATCCGCAAAAGAAAAATAAAGTTTTTAACAGACTTCAAAAGAGAGGAGGTTATCAATTCGAAGGTATGTCTTTTTTATATATATGTTCTCCACTCGAAGATACCCGGACCAATTTTAAAATCTTTTTCTGTTTGAAAAGGCATACTTGTCAGGGGGTCCCATAAATTATATCGATATGGGTTGCGAAGTGTGGCGTTGAAGTCGCCTTTTAGTTTTGAAAAATTATTATTTCCGGAAAACCGACATATATGTGTAATGAAAAAGCCTACAAACCCTGGTTGCGAAGAGCACTGTCAGACTACGTAATACAACCGAAAGTTGTTACAAGCATTTGCAGGACAAGTATAAATATGAACAGGCCTTCCTAAAGGAAACTTCCTTTTTTATTTGCCACTGGGGGAGGTAAAATTGTTTATTTTAAATTTTTATTCAGTCTTCTTTTGCGAAGCCAAAGGGAGGGTTATGTGTTTCGCCGCTATGTATGTATGTTCATCTGGTCCTCATATCTCCTATCATATCCATGGTACTGTATAAATGAGGTATAGTTGAAAGCATCCTGGCTGCGCGCTGGTTATAGGCCAATAAGTAAGTAGGTACTTAACTAAAAAATAAAAATAATCGTGTCATACCGTGGTATAAATTACATACATACATTAGGCGTGCACCTAGTCGTTTAGCCTTCAAACGGGCGGTTCATAAACGTTGTCTCCGAGAAGTCTTTTCTCATGATGTCCCTGTGCAGTAACTAGTAGCCATCCATATGTTAATTATTTATACGTATATATTATTTTAGGTATTTATGTATTATTTGATATTTATTATATGTTTATTTTATCTTTAGTAATTGTATTGGTATACATATATGTGTATATATATTTATGTTATAATTTTATTGTATTCTTTTAGATATTTAATTTATGCTTTTCTATTTAGTTTACACATTCTGTCGCACCACCTAAATTATTTTCCACTTGGTCCAATGGTTGACTGGCAGAGAATGCCATTTGGCGTTAAGTCCGCCATTTGTACACTTTTTTGTGCAATAAAGTTTAAATAAATAAATATAAAGTGAAAGGGCTCAATAAGCACATTTCAAAAATATGTGCATCACTAGCTGTTTCTTCCTGCTGTGCCGGCATTTCCTGGATAAAAGTACTTTTCAGCAAGAATATTCCCGCCGTCGGGTTTTAGTTTTTAAAACTATATCTTATATATACTATAGACTAGTCGCGGGGCCTCTTTAGAAGCCGATTTCCTTCGAGTTCCCTCAATCTAATATATACGCATTTATTACTAACAACAATTATAACCTACGTATATCGGCGCACCGCGCGTTAAACTGCCCATTTACAATTTTCATAAGCCGTAAACTAACAGCATGACTAGATTGTACACACCCACAAATTAAAAATACAAAAAATTTTGCCAGCAATTCAAATACATTCACAATGATACATTTTGTATAAACAAGCTTAGAGACAAATTACTCACTACTATATGCGAATTATAAGCCGGACATTGAACGGCTTATTGACCTTTCTAAAAACTTATTACATGGGTATTTATTTCATTTCATAGATTTATAGCTGTACCAGTCCAAACTCCCACCCAACGCCGCTGCTATAGACCTATTATTTAAGACGAAGTGGTAGCTAAAGTGGCGCCCTCATTTGAAATAAATTGTTTAAAACTAAATACGGTGATAATTAAAAATTTGATCTGTATAAATGTCTAGAAAGACCTTTAAACTATTTTATGAATAACATTTGAAAGTAATATTGGTAGTCCGTCTAGTTTTAAAACTGTTTTTCGCCAAAAGTGGCCACTTTTGGCGAAAAACAGTTTTAAAACTAGACGGACTATTAGTAATAATTTCAAAGGTTACTCATAAAATAGTTTTAAGGTCTTTCTAGACATTTATACAAATCAAATTTTTAATTATCACCATATTTAGTTTTAAAACAATTTATTTCAAATGAGGGCGCCACTTTAGCTACCACTTCGTCTTAACGGACATTTTTCCCACGAAGACAATGTCGTGCTTCAAGTACCACCCGCTCTGATCGGTTACGATCCCCGTTAGCCAGCTTACGATTTCAGAGGAGTGTTTTATCGTCGCACATATGTCCATAAAAGTACATAGAAGTACACCTGAGGTTGTTACGAACAAAGTTGAACATTGCAGCTTGTTAAAGAAAAATAATACTTAGTTGCTTTGCGTCGTATAGTTATATGTATAGAAATAGTTTGCAGATTCTTGTGCTGCTACGCCTGCTACCAACAGAACAGATATTTTTTTTTTTTTTTTTTTTACTTTCTTAACGTACCTACAGACTGTTCAATAAGTACGCTAATATTATTACAATCTAGCCTATTAATCTAAGACTAATTAGTAATTTTACATTGACCTAGTTTTATAAGCAATAGTATAAGAATGTGTCCATCGGCACTTTTCTTACTGTCTCTATTAAGGGGAAGGCACTTTGTTCGTGTGTCTTTAATTATTGCACTATGACCGCACTAAGTATTATTTTTTTATTGTCACTACACTACACTAATTCGAACGGTTTAGTTCGTTTAAGTCTTCTAACTGTGTCCGTGTTGTCGAGGAGCTGGATTGCCTCACATGATGAAGCAATCGATACTCGTGTGCTTCTGCATATTTTTTAATAACTTTATCGACGAACTGCATGTTAAGGTCCCGGTGCAGGTCAGCACTTCTAATGTACCAGGGTGCATTGACAATGCTCCTGAGTACTTTGTTCTGGAATGTTTGGATCATACTGATATTGCTCTGTTTGGTACAGCCCCAGCCCCACAGCTGAACAGATATCTGAGGATAAAACTACATCCTCGATCATTTACCCAAAGGGTAAAAACCGAACCCTAATACTAAGACTTCGCTGTCCGTCCATTCGTCCATCCGTCTGTCTGTCGCCAGGCTGTATCTCATGAACCATGATAGCTATACAGTAGATTTTTTTACAGGTGATGTATTTCTGTTGTCGCTATAACAAAAAATACTAAAAACAGACTAAAATAATTACCTTACAAAAACAAGTAATTTTTCATAGATTCACTCTTCGTAAGCAAGCCCGACTGGCACTTGGCGGATTTTTTTTATCAAACCATCTACAATTTTATAGAGATACAAGCACCTATCGTTCAATCTGGCTGCCTGACGACAAGTGATGGTAGCGACATAATTACACCGTGTCCGTAGATAAAAACATTTATTCAGGGTCGTGAGTGGACAGGAATATCCACTTGACCTCGAAGGACCAAGTGGCATACGAATTTCTCTTAACAGATATAAACATTATTATCAAGCCTTAATGCCTAACGGGGTTATTTAAATTAGTTTTTCGTGTGTTTAATTAAATATATACGGACAAATAACACTGATTGAGCTAGCCCCAAAGTTCGTGACTTGTGGTATGGGATACTAACTCAACGATACAATATTTTATAACAAATACATATATAGATAAACATCCAAGACCCAGGACAATTTGAAAAAGGCCATTTCCCAACTTGCCCTGACCGGGGATCGAACCTGGGACCTCTGGGTGGCGGACTAGCATGGAGACCACGGAGGTCGTCATGTCGTGTGTATTGGCCAACACTGTTCTCACAGTTTTCAGGCTGCCTAAAGGCATCTGACATAGCTTGACGACTGCCATACAATGATGACATGCCTTCCTAAGCACGGAGGAGCTCGAGAATTTTTTATGCCACTTGTGATCACCCATCCAGGTGCGGACCACGTCCAGTGACGCTTTACTTGCGAAAACGCTAGTAATGTGCAATCTCGGTCTGCCGCGCTCCTCACTAGCCTAACGGGACAGAAGAAGCCTAGGGCCATGACACACAAAGGCCTCGTATAGCATGATAGTAGCAGTGAACACAAAAAATGGAAATAAAATAGTGATGGGTTGCTAACCACATCGCCTATTAATAGATTCTCGTCCAATCCCTCGATCGACTTTTACGATGTGCGAGGAAGAGAAGAATCTGGTACAATCTACCTTTTTCCTAGACCAGAATGGAAGTAATTTATTTTTTTTGATACATAAATCTCATCCATAGATTTATATCATGTAAGACACGGCAATGTTTCGAATTCATTTTTATGATGATGATACACTCGTACATTGATGACAGTTAGAACCAATGACTTATATGATTTTTAGAGTTTCGAGGTCACAATGATTGTTATTAGTGCTACAGGCATATCGTCGCAATATGTCCCTAACGCAATATGTCCCTAACGCAAAATGTCCCTTGCGCAAAATGTCCCTTTCGCAAAATGTCCCTTGCGCAAAATGTCCCTTGCGCAAAATGTCCCTTTCGCAAAATGTCCCTTGCGCAAAATGTCCCTTGCGCAAAATGTCCCCTGCGCAAAATGTCCCTTTCGCAAAATTTCATTTTTATACAACGTGGAAGGGACATACCCGTAATAAACTAAACCTCGGGCTGTACTAAATCACTATAGTATAATAAAATAAAAATAAAAGTCAATAAACAAAAAAAAAAATCGGCGTGTGCAGCCCCCGGGCAATTACCCTGTAGCGTATGCTACAGGACTTACCGCGATTAAGTGCCGCAACAGACGGGGCGCAAGTTGCGTCGCGTAACAGCTAGAGATGGGCAGTGGATAGTACTCAATCTACCCATTTGAGTATTCACTCATTAGATTTAAAAAATAGAGTAAATAGAGCGTGCTCAAGTATTGACATCGCATTTGATGTCTGTTTACTTATTTTACGTAAAATTACGTCTATGCACACCTCCCACCAAAAAATGATAATTAGTCAAAGAAGTCTACTTTCCGTGTATGATTAGTATGGTATTTTCATATAATTTAGCATCGCATATAACGTTTACCTATATTTTAAGCATACTATGGCGTACGCACACACTTTCCGATAAGAATTGCAAGTGTATACTAGATTTAAGTTTCAAAATTGTCATGAAAACATGAAATAATTAATATCAATATAAATATGAATCGCAACTCATATAAATCAATTTACTCACCAAATGGATAAATAAGGATATTTATCGGGTATTTACACAATCTACTAAGTAAATACTCTAATGGGTTGATTGAGTATTTATGCATCGCCCATCACTAGCTGTTACGCGGCGCAACTTGCGCCGCGTCTGTTACGGCCCTAATATAATTGAAAGCCGAACATTCATCGCAGTTCCTCAGTCTGCCAGCGCCCATGACGAAAGAAGGGTTGTCAAAATATTAGGCTAAAAAAATCGCAGTAACTTTCGTAGTACTAATAACAACCAATGACTAAGGGCTTGTTCACAAAACTGCGATGCGAAGTCGCTTCGTAAAACTCTACGAACTCGCACGACGCATCGCAAGAACTTGCAAATTGATTCTCACGATCTTTCCCAAACCGAGGAAGGGAGACGCCTTGCCGCACGAAATTGCATCGCAGCAATTTGCGTCACAGTTTCCTGCGTTGCAAATTCGCATCGCGCCGATTCGCAGTTTTGTGTATAGGCCCTTAACGTGCCTTCTAAAGCACGCATCTCCATAACGATCCATCAGGTATCTGGATGTAGGAAAACGAATTCCGAAACAGGCTTCGGCAAGTAACAAAGTATCCGGTTCAAAGCAGTAATTAATTACGTTTAAAACGTCGAAGCTCAATAATAACTTCCAAATATATTTATTTTGCTTCCATTAGCTCCTCACACGGGACCACCGGCGTAAACAAACCTTTTCCGATACACAAACATTTGCTTATAAATATGTTGATTACCCATTTCATGCGACCTTATTCGGGTCGTCAGTTCGCAGAATTAATGAATACATTCTTTAGCTTACCGATATTATGGGCAAAATCGTGAAACGCAGCGGTAAAAACACAAAATACTTGCTTTCTACATTTAGATATTTATTTACATACTAACTTCAAGACAGAGTCTTTGTTCGCGCGCGTTCTTATGCTTCGGCCGCACCTGCGTCTATCGCCCGGAGCAAAGTGCGGCGAAGCTTCGTACGTTTTGTACACTAAAAAGTGATAGCGATAAAGCTGTGGTCATACTAGCGGATCGGGCAATAATCCAAGATAGCGTCATCTACGTATTTTAAATATGGATGACGACTTTCTTTACTTTTACATGTGTGCTAACAATTACATAATGCATTTATTAAAAACAAACCTAGAAAGAAAAACCTAAAAATTTTAACACCATTTTGTCGATCCACTCCATTTTTACGCATTAACAACCGCGGCACCGTCGCACAGCACGCGTCTGAACAAGTTGAAACGCCAAAATGAACAACGCTAGTCCAACCACGCAGAGCGAATTGTTAGCGCGCTTAAACCCTTTGATGTACCGCCACCCGTGCGATAACGAAGACGAAGTCCGAATATTCGGGACGATACCTGATAACGGCCGGTCACATTTGCGTGAATCGTGTAATAGCACGAAGCTTCGTGACGATAGGCGCAGGTGCGGCCCAAGCATTAGATTAAACTTGTTACAGAAAACAAGTAAGAACTATAACCGTCTTTAACCCTAACATGATAGGCAGGGCCGTAAGATACAAAGGGCAATTTCAGTGATGGGCGTAAAAATCGAAGAAAGAAATTAAAATAGTGAAGGGTCGCTAGCCCCATGTGAACATGATTCGCGGCATATAAACATGATTCAGATTCTTGTGCACTCCCTTTAGCGGCTTTCACGATCTGCACGGATGAAGAAGCAGCTGTTAAGATTCTTTTCTAGACCAGCATGGAAGAAAGAAATGGCGCGCAATCAAATAAATATCAGGAAATGGTCAAAATCGAGTAGAAATATCTATTTATCCAAGAATGAATGACTGATCTATCCTCAACCTTCCACAGACACTTGGGAGTATCGACTCCGTGTGAATTGGGAATGCTAACTGACCCAAAAACTAAACAAATTATCGCAGTTAGCGACTTTATGGCGGACAACTGTGGAGCTCGCTAATAGTGTCCCAACTTTGCTGTACTGTCTGGCTTTCAATAAAATCAAACTAAGAGGATTCTAACCTACGACAAATAAAAACGATGCCTAAGTGACCCAAAAACTAAACAAATAATCAGACAAATCGTTAATAATGTCCCACCTTTTGTCTGGCTTTGAACAAAATAAGAGGATTCACTAGGACAAAAGGAAACGAGAACTGGCCCAAAAACTAAACAAATTATCTGACATAATGGAGGACAACTGCGGAGCTCGCTAATAGTGTCCAAACTTTGCTGTACTCTCTAGTTTTGAACGAAATCAAACGAAGAGGATTCAGTGCGACAAATACAAACGATAACTGACCCAAAAACTAAACAAATTATCAGAAATAATAGAGGACAACTACGGAGCTCGCTAAATAGTGTCCCAATTTTATTGTGACTTGTTACTGTTTGGCTTTGAATAAAATCAAACTAATATGATTAACTATGACAAATACAAACGATAACTGACCCAAAAACTAAACAAATTATCAGAAATAATAGAGGACAACTACGGAGCTCGCTAAATAGTGTCCCAATTTTGTTGTTACTTGTTACTGTTTGGCTTTGAATAAAATCAAACTAATATGATTAACTATGACAAATACAAACGATAACTGACCCAAAAACTTAACATATTATCAGAAATAATAGAGGACAACTACGGAGCTCGCTAAATAGTGTCCCAATTTTGTTGTTACTTGTTACTGTTTAGCTTTAAATAAAATCAAACTAATATGATTAACTATGACAAATACAAACGATAACTGACCCAAAAACTAAACAAATTATCAGAAATAATAGAGGACAACTACGGAGCTCGCTAAATAGTGTCCCAATTTTGTTGTTACTTGTTACTGTTTGGCTTTGAATAAAATCAAACTAATATGATTAACTATGACAAATACAAACGATAACTGACCCAAAAACTTAACATATTATCAGAAATAATAGAGGACAACTACGGAGCTCGCTAAATAGTGTCCCTACTTTGTTGTTACTTGTTACTGTTTAGCTTTGAATAAAATCAAACTAAGAGGATTTACCGTCAGGACCGCCTACTGACCTAATAACAATTTTATCAGACATTATGGCGGATAACTGCGGCGGTCGGTAAGTCTCCCAACTTTGTTATTACTTGTTTCTGCTTATGGTTCAAATATGATAAAGACCATACTCCTTGCCGTCAAAGCGTATCTGATTACATTACATCATTAATTGTGTTGCTTCAAAGCCTGTGTTTCGCTAAATATATTTTATCATTATCATTAGGTATCATCTCTGATTTTCTTACTGCCGAATAAAGTTCTCTCTTCTTCAACGCCATCTATGAGTGTTGTAGTCCTGTACTGCTTTCATCTAGATACGGCTCTAAACTATGACTCTAAACTTTATAAACTGTCACATGTTATCCCAACCGGGGCCGACGAGAGCATTTTAGGTCTTACGGCTCTAAGCAGACAGAGCCCAGTGCCGCAAGATCCAAAGGCCTCCTTTAGCGAGATGGTGGAAAAAGGAATCAAAATAATGGATGTGCTAGCCGCATCACATGAATATGATTCTCATTTTCGCCTATTCCCTCGACCAGCTTTTGCGATCTGCGCGAGAAGATAAGCAGCTGGAACATTCTTTCTTTTTCTTTTCTCCCAGAACAGCATTGAAAAAAGCCTCAACTTTAATTATGAAAATGTTGGTTTCTTATTTCATGAATAGCGTCACTTTATCGTTTAGCTAGAATCGCCATTTCTTGATTTCAACCCTTACTGCATCTTTTTCAGACGAATAAGTAATGAAAATTTTAGTTTCTTCTTTCATGAATATCTTCACTTTATCGCTTAGTTAGAATTACCAACTCTTGATCTCAGCCCGTACCGTAACCAAAATTTTCATTATTTATTTGTCTGAAGAAGGTGTTAAATAATGAACATTTAAGTTTCTTCTTGCATGAATAACGTCACTTTATCGCTTAGTTAGAATTACCATCTCTTGATCTCAGCCCGTACCGTAACCAAAATTTTCATTATTTATTTGTCTGAAGAAGGTGTTAAATAATGAACATTTAAGTTTCTTCTTGCATGAATAACGTCACTTTATCGCTTAGTTAGAATTACCATCTCTTGATCTCAGCCCGTACCGTAACCAAAATTTTCATTATTTATTTGTCTGAAGAAGGTGTTAAATAATGAACATTTAAGTTTCTTCTTGCATGAATAACGTCACTTTATCGCTTAGTTAGAATTACCATCTCTTGATCTCAGCCCGTACCGTAACCAAAATTTTCATTATTTATTTGTCTGAAGAAGGTGTTAAATAATGAACATTTAAGTTTCTTCTTGCATGAATAACGTCACTTTATCGCTTAGTTAGAATTACCATCTCTTGATCTCAGCCCGTACCGTAACCAAAATTTTCATTATTTATTTGTCTGAAGAAGGTGTTAAATAATGAACATTTAAGTTTCTTCTTGCATGAATAACGTCACTTTATCGCTTAGTTAGAATTACCATCTCTTGATCTCAGCCCGTACCGTAACCAAAATTTTCATTATTTATTTGTCTGAAGAAGGTGTTAAATAATGAACATTTAAGTTTCTTCTTGCATGAATAACGTCACTTTATCGCTTAGTTAGAATTACCATCTCTTGATCTCAGCCCGTACCGTAACCAAAATTTTCATTATTTATTTGTCTGAAGAAGGTGTTAAATAATGAACATTTAAGTTTCTTCTTGCATGAATAACGTCACTTTATCGCTTAGTTAGAATTACCATCTCTTGATCTCAGCCCGTACCGTAACCAAAATTTTCATTATTTATTTGTCTGAAGAAGGTGTTAAATAATGAACATTTAAGTTTCTTCTTGCATGAATAACGTCACTTTATCGCTTAGTTAGAATTACCATCTCTTGATCTCAGCCCGTACCGTAACCAAAATTTTCATTATTTATTTGTCTGAAGAAGGTGTTAAATAATGAACATTTAAGTTTCTTCTTGCATGAATAACGTCACTTTATCGCTTAGTTAGAATTACCATCTCTTGATCTCAGCCCGTACCGTAACCAAAATTTTCATTATTTATTTGTCTGAAGAAGGTGTTAAATAATGAACATTTAAGTTTCTTCTTGCATGAATAACGTCACTTTATCGCTTAGTTAGAATTACCATCTCTTGATCTCAGCCCGTACCGTAACCAAAATTTTCATTATTTATTTGTCTGAAGAAGGTGTTAAATAATGAACATTTAAGTTTCTTCTTGCATGAATAACGTCACTTTATCGCTTAGTTAGAATTACCATCTCTTGATCTCAGCCCGTACCGTAACCAAAATTTTCATTATTTATTTGTCTGAAGAAGGTGTTAAATAATGAACATTTAAGTTTCTTCTTGCATGAATAACGTCACTTTATCGCTTAGTTAGAATTACCATCTCTTGATCTCAGCCCGTACCGCACTTTCTTTCCTTCAGATAAATAAATTCACGGCGTCTTCTCCTTGAACTTATTCCCCTCACCCGGAACGTCCCTGCGATTTTCTTATTATTTCTAAGCAATACATTTTACATCCGCCGCCGTTACGCCATTACGGTTGACTTGCTTTATTGCGCCGCCGGTTTTTATTCGGTTTTTATTTAGCGAATTGTTGCATTTTATTTCTTTGATAATCGGATCGTAAATAAGCTTGCATTGAGTTAAAAAAAATTTATGTGTAGTTACTTAGAAATAATATTTTATAAGTACTAATGGTGAACGCACATTTATCCGAGCCGAACGCGTCGAATCGATCCAAGTTTTTAAGGCCTCGCATATCTATCGAACGCGCCGAAAGAATCGAACGCGCCGAAAGAATTGTTTCCATTTCCTTTACACTTGTCGCACTGTAAATACATGTGAATTGTGATACATCTTGACGAGATTTTTATTCTCAGGGCTTTATTTATCAATTATGTTAGAAACACTCATTTATGTAACATTAAAAATAAATCGAAGTAAGTAACTCGATCGCATAACTCTCGTTGCTCTTACGCACACACTTGTCATTATCAAAATGCGGGCGATTCGATCGCATCACCCGCGCCGAATCTGATGACGTCATCCGAATTCGTCTAGGATATCTGTGTTTCTTCCAGATTCGGACGATTGGACGCGGACAAGTATGCGAGGTTTTATAGGATTTCATATAAAGAATTCGAAAATTCGTTTCGTTCGGCTCGTTCGACGCGTTCGGCTCGGATAAGTGTACTTCACCTTAAGAATGAATATATATACCTAGATGTAAATTATTACTTATTGTACAGTTTTTTCTTGTGGCCAAAACTTGTTTGAATTAAAAAAGGCAGACTAACATTAGAACTTGATTAATACCAATAAACACCTAAAATAAGTTGACATCTTCCAATATGTCACATCCTCATCCGTCAGTGTCAACTTCATCATTTGGGTGGATAATGGTTTAAATCTGTACTAACATTCATCGGGTCTAACGGGACAACCCATTTTTGTTCAACCCACGCTTAAATAATATGTTCTCATATAACAGAAGTCAAAAATCATTTATATCTTTGGATATTTGTATCACTTAATAATTGTCAATTTTTCTTTCAGTTTCATAATAGGTAATTGTTGACGTCAGATCATTAACTTACAGCTTAGTTTATAGCCGCTTCCTACAACAAACCAACAAATAACGAACCCTTTACAATATCCCCACTACTGCCTTAAGATGTCTAAAGGATAGTTTGTTGTGTAAAGGATTGATGTTAACTGTACACTACAGACTGGGACAAAAGCACTTGAAATTACAGAATTTAAGCTGCCGCTGGTATTAAGCCTGCCTGCGTCGGGCGATGGAGCGAGCCAGTAAATCTTTAAAGATACTCGCCGCCCACCGCTCCGCAGCCTGACAATCACTTTCAAAAGACGCTTTCAAGTGCTTCAAATCTGTAGTCGACTATATTATACAGATTTGAACACGGAACAGAGAAATAGGTGGAAGTGCCAAGTGGGCGTGGCGCGCGTGTCATAATCCGGTAAAACTACACAAGATCGACCGACTCCGTACATCAGTCGTATTCTAGCTACGTGTTGAGATCGTTTTGTCCGCCCGACCAACATTTTTTTCGCTAAATATCCCGTGTTGTAGTGTTTTAGTATGTAAAAATAGCAGTAAGAACAAAAATAAAAGCAATGTAGGTATTTCTTTCCATCAGTATGTACGACAACATGCATTTTCTTTTAAAAAAATACGAAAATCATTCTGGTACGATCATATTAACTAGGTAGTTCTAGAAAGTTCGTTCCCGTAAGTTGTCGCTACTCGATTAGTGATGTACAGATTTTGCTATTCGATTAGTGATGTACAAATTTTGTCGATGAACTGCGCTACTCGATTAGTGATGTAGTCGAGACGGATGCGGATTTTGTCGATAAAATAAATCAAAATTTCAGGTATAATTTAATAGAATAACGCAACGATTTTAAGTAATATATAGACTTATTATAAACATGAACATTTTCTAGTATTTTTATTGCAATAAAAAAATTAATATTAGTCTAACCTTTCGAATTATTTTTAGGCCCAAATGTAAAAGAAAAGTGGATAGATGCAACAGGTAGGGTTAACTGGATGCCAACTAAATCAAGCACCATATGTTTGGAGCGTTATGAAGAAATAATTTATATCTAATTTACTTATATATAATAATTTAATTTTCTTATAAAGGTTGTCCTTTATGTCAATTTTTTTCTGCTCTAGCTCCTGCTGCTGCTCCCAAGTTTATATGTAACTAGCTTTAACCCAAGACTTCGTTAATGTAATATAAGTAATTTGAAAAAGTCTCCATTTGTATGGCAAAATAAGATTCACCATGCCAAGTTCCATTACTCTTTTTTGGGGATTTATATCCCCAAAAAAGAGTGATGGAACTTGGTTTGGTGAATCTTATTTTGTCCAATGTCCTTTTCCGGGACTCTTAAACAATAAACCTACATATTCAATTTCAATTAAATTGGTTAAGTAGTTGAAGCGTGAAGAAGTAACAGACAGACGGATTTAGTTGAATATCACTGTAATACTAGTAATGGATCTACAAAGTTATTGACACAATTCTCTGTATTTTAAGCTCACCATGCTGGTTTGGGTGAAAGGGACAAAAGAAAATAAATAGAATGTACCAACTTCCCGCATTCCCGCGCAGATTTTAAAAGCCGATCGAGAGAATGGGCAAAATGGCAGAAGAGAAATTCCTCTGCCATTTCGACCATGCGGGTAGCAACCCATCACTATTTTGATTCCCTTTTCCACTTTCTCGCCCGCCGTCACGCCAAAAGTAGCCTTTGGATCTTGCGGCCCTGGGCGATTTCAGCTTAAAACCGCAAGACTCAAAATGCTCTGTATGTTCCATTCTATTTGGGATTAAGATCGCTACAGGGATAAAGGCGGATTTTTCATGTTCTCAAAATAATAGATCTTTAATTATTTGAGACTGGCTTCGCCCACGATTTAATCTGCACATCCATACTAATATTATAAGAAAGTTACGCAGACGAAGTTGCGAGTGAAAGTTAGTGTTAAATAAAGATAAGAAAATTTAAAAAAAAATGCCTTTGCGTTAAATGATATCGATACTGTTAATCAATATTAAATAATATGGACATCACTATTCGAGTAGCGCACCTGTCGGCAAGTAGCAGAATTATTTCGTAGCTTGGGATTCAAGTGACGAAAAAAATCTGCTTCTCGACGATAGATGGCGCAATTATCAGACTTATTAATTTGAGTTAGACAGTAAATAGCAAAACGTCGTAAGTACTTTTTGAACCGTAGCAAAATAAACCTTATGCTTGAGACTTAATGTCGTTTTTAAAATGTAGGGTCTATTGACTTAGGCCAATATTGAAATAAATATATTCGACCAATCAAACGAATTTTTCGTATGTGTGCAATATGTGATTATTGGTTTATTTGTGTGAGTTTGGCGACGCTTGTTTCTTAACTAATTTAGGCCCAAGGCACTTCCATCTATTTCTCTGTTCCGTGGATTTGAAGCACTACGAGTATTTACCCAGATCCCAACCCAAGTTACACTAATAAAGAACACTACTAGCAATTTAATTATTCGAAGCTATCATTGTAGCTTAATTACGTTAAGGCATTGCATCAGGGTTTACAGTTGTCACGTTCTTACCTGAAAGAAGACAAGCTTGTTTAAGTACACATCATAAAATAGTCTACTGTGCAAAATGACCGAATGTAGACTACCTAACACCTAATACCGTCTACCTAGCCTACCTAGCGTGAAAACCAAGCACTATATAGGATAAAGATAATCTAGAATCTTCATGACCACAAACCGCTTAAAGAAGTACTGCAATTTTTTTTTTATATTATAGGGCGGCAAACGAACAAGCGGGTCACCTGATGGTAAGTGATCACCGCTGCCCATGGACAACAGCAACACCAAGGGTGTAACAGAAGCGTTGCCGGCCTTTCAGGAAGATATAGGGAGAGGGGGGAGAGGGGGGAGGGGCCTCCGGCTCTCTCACTTACCGAACGAAGCATAGAAGCGGTGACGCTACTACACAGATGTCGATTTTCTGTGAGAGTGTGGTACTTCCCCGGACGAGCCGGCCCATTCATGCTACTCGCAGAACAGAGTTTTGCCAGTAGCGTGGCTCTACCACAAGACTTTTACTAGCACCCTTCTAAACAAAGGCATACTGTAACTTGGGTTGGGATAAGCAGTAAAAAGGGCTGCTACAAGCGTTTACGAGCCACGGCGCCGACCGACATAAAATATTCACTTAACACGCCGTTCGACACGGAACTGCTATGCCCGCAAATAAAATTAATAAGTAACGCCTCGACTCCGATCACGAACAACACGTGTAATGTTTTCATTCCCGAATATACAGCAAAAGCACATAATTTTTTTATTTATTTTATTTCTCAATACAGCTCGTTATTACAGGCTTAACCTAATACAACACAGCTATAGATTAGTTTACAAACGAGGTATATGTAAAAATGCCTCATTTGTAAATTTCCCCAACGAACGTTGAACTAAGCACATCAATGCCAACACACTCCCGACCAAAACTTGTGTATCGTAATGGATTTTTTGATTAGCACTAACGTGAGACATCGCTCGCTTAGCTCGTGCTGACAATGGTGGAGGTTGCTGGTTTCCTGCGTCGACGACTCCCGCGAATGTACTGGGAGCCTCAATTTCATCTCGTCATCGTCGGCTGCTGTACGCGCGTCACATTCGCCTTGATGAAGACCTCCGGATGAGGTCGAAACATGTCGGCCAGCAGCTGACTCTATGCGTGAGTAACCCGTGGTTGTTAATAATACCTATAATGGACTTTGTCTAATTCACACTATTGGTGTTTCAAAACGTTTAAAACAACAAGTGGCGCCCAATGGGCAGAGCAAAGAGTTATCACGGAGATCAGAGGATTGGTGTACTTGATTGTGTATTTATTTATTTAACTTTATTACAAACGAACTAGGTGGACTTAAAGCCATAGGCTTATTTACCAGTCAACCTACTGGTGATGCCGAGATTAAGAAGTCTTTTGAAGGAGGCGCAATATATGTAATTTTTTTAGTTGTATTCAAGTTTACAACTAAGTCTTCGTTTCTCTTTCCGCGTTGCTATAATATATAAGTTGCAAAGGCTATCGATAGAGGATAGGCGAAAATTTCATGTTAATAGGTACGCGAGCAGCAACTAATCACCAATTATTTTTCTACATACTAAAAATGGCAGTCTTTTCTTCCTCTACTGTCTACCCTCCAGGTTCAACAGATTGAACGTACTCATCCCGTAATACTCCTGTTTTCTAAATAATTCTTTATTCCCGGAGAGTAGCCGATAAAACAGAAGATGAAGAATGAATGTAAATGTTGCCTTTTACGGCGCTGTTGTTTATTCAGCAGGCAATATCCTAATGCATGATATTTCACGGCTTTGTGTTACTGTCTCACAAAAGTATCAGTTCACATCTAAACGCTGTGCGATACGACGCATATGCGATTCGATTCATCAAACATTTTCCGAGACACTGGACATTATTATTACATTACTTTTGTTGTTTTTCGTGTGTGTAACTGGCCAACACTGGTGTCAGATTTTTCAGGCTGCCTAAAGGCATTTGACATAGCTTGAAGACTGCCATACAAAGATGACAGCCGGGACCAACGGCTTATACATGCCTTCCGAAGCACGGAGCTCGAGTAATTTTTATTAAACTTGCGGTCAGCCATCCAAGTGCGGACCACGCCCGGTGTCGCTTTACTTGCGAAAGCGTTAGTAACGCGCACTCCCACTGGGCCACCGAGCTCCTAACTATAACTATATAGTTAACTATCCTAGTGCGGTATAATTACGAGTTTGTCTCACTGTTTGGTGAAAGGGTCGGTTTTTTTACGCGACCCCCCGTTAAATGTGGCCTTTGGATCTTAGCGCCGTAGGATCTGTCGCACTCCTACTAGTGAATCTTTTTTGACTAAATCAGAGCCTAGCGTCGGTGTAGAGGAAAAAAGAGAATGATCAACAAAAGAAAAAATACTTTTTTATAAGGAACAAGCATATCGGTGATTTATGACGGCAAACTCAAAGAATATGTTCGAGTGTCGGAAACTTTCCGCATTTCCTGCGAAGGTTCCCCGATAGCTTCGGGCGACGTTCGGGAGTGGGACATCCTCTTTGATCAGTGACGCGTCGGGTAGCGTGAATTTAGATATAGGCCATTGATATTATGTGAAATGTGAAGGTAGCTTTAATATTCAACTCATCCAATTTTATTTTAATTCATTGCACAAGTAGAATACCCTTATGCCTATACCTATGACCACTGTCTCATTGCTGGGCAAAGGCCTCCTTTATCAATTCAATTCTTTATTTGCTCATAAGAGTTTTACATAAGGTCTTATACATAATTAAAATACAATCCATTTTATCAACCCTTTCGGGTACAGCAAATATTTCGTAACAAATAAAACAATGGTATATAAACATACATATGTATACATACATATATATACATATACATATGTATACATACATATATATACATATACATATACATATACACATACATATACATATATATCACTATTTTATAAGTTGGTTATATAGAGATTATATATATCCGCTACAGTGTATAATATATATTTTCGTACCATTTGCTCAAAAAAGGGACATTCTATGGCACAAAAAGCGAACATAACAATAGTCATTATTAATCTGTTAAAAACAGTGAAAGAAAAATGTACTGAATTTCATTCAGGCTCTAGGTCTAGACCAAGAATGAAAACAGGGAAAGAAAATTGTACTGAATTTCATTCATCCTCTAGAGGGAGAATGTGGTTTAAGTTTGGAATTTTTACCGAAATTTATTGATATATAAATAATAACTGAATTCATTTCTATATTGTTAAGCGTAAAAAATAACGATTTTGAATCGACAACATGTATCCGCTAAGTCCACAAAACCACTTAAATTTCATAAAATAAAAAACTAAATCAAGTCATGTCATTGTTTGTTTACACCAACTGTTTAGTTTTCCAAAAAGAAAAAGCAAATGGTCATTTGCGTCTCACACATACAGCCAAGTTTTCTGCGTACCTATATTTATTTACAACGTAAAACATTTTGTATCTTTTATGTAACTGGATAAAAATTAATTAAAATATATCTTTTAATAAATGCTTGTCGCTTGATATTATTGTCTTTATTTTTTCGCAAATGGTACGAAAATTAGAGTATTTTCCTCGGTGATAAAGCTGTCTTTGTCTTGGGTGAACTTAAATCCGTCGCTACACTCAGGACTCGTCCTAAATCCCTCGCTTCGCTCGTGATTTAAGTATTTAACACCCTCGCTCCGCTCGGGAGTAAACCTCGAGTCCTTCGTTGCGCTCACGATTTAAGTCGTCACCCGCGACAGAAGACACTGCTTTATCCCCTTGGTTAATAATCTACTATTTATTTACAAAATTTTTGTTTAAACCATTATCCACCCAAACGGAGTTAACTACCTAGGCTTAACTTACACCAGAACGGCAGCGGCGCGGCGCGCAGCCTACTTTACTGTCATACCGTAGTCACCTTTATTTCTATCTGCATAGAATAGCGTGAAAAAAACTCGGCCGCTTGGCGCCGCTGGCGGTAGTGAGGCTTTTGCTTTGTTCAAGCTATACTGAGCATTGCGTTAATAGAAATAAAGGTGAATATGGTTGAACAATGAAAGTGCGCTGCCCGCCGCTGCCGTTCCGGTGTGAGATGAGCCTTAAGGATGAACAGTTGACATGCGAGATTTTAACTTGTGTCAGGGGAAAAAATGGTTGGGAGGAGAAAGAAATCCTGGGCAGGAAACATCCATAAGTGGAACGGGTAGCGAGCGCTGCTCCGCCAAGCAAAACAAAAAGAGGACTAGTTTCACCAAGCTGAGCGCCAACCTTCACTAGTTGGAGAAGCACTTTAAGAGGAACTTGTTGTAGGTGGATTATGGTGATCACATTACGAATGGTTTGCTCGAGCGTTTCCAAACGGGATCATTTCTGAATCGACCGTATGTGAAGGATTTGCTACGAGTGGTCTTGAACACTCGTAATTCTGTTATTTGTAACGCAGATATGTCAAAATAACCTTTAATGGAGAATCCGTTCCGATTCACGCTGCTTTTTTATTCATGGTGAAATTTTTAGAAAACCGTAGACATATAATTTACAACAATATAGTTTTTTTGCTGATACGACGATTTCAAGAATACGGCCAAATGGTATTTTATGCGAGCGGTGAGTTGGAGAACTAGATGTTTTGTGTTTCGGTGAGTCCCTTAATGAAAAATAGCACTCCAGTACTAAAGTTAGTCCGCGATTTCAATAAATCACAAAAATTTGCCGTTTTATTCAAAATTCTAATATGACAACACCAATTCGCAATAGTGTAAAGTTTTGACTTTCCAAAACAGTGTTGGAAAGAATCTTAGTTTCGGCAGACCCCCAACAGCCTTTATTATCAACACGAGTGACTACAGAGACATACTGTATTTTTGTCATCTTAAAACACGTAGATGATATTGATAGTATTTTCTTTTTCCTCGTCTTCACTAAGCGTGTTCAAAGCAACATGAAGATTATGCATCTCCCAACCACATAGGTACCAGGAACACATAACTCAACTGTCGTCTGCCTTATAATTTGTATGCACTTAAGTGAAGCCGTATCGATCCGGCTACGCGACACGTGGCACACCTCCATGCTAACATAGTACCAGCATAGTTCACACAGGTCGAAGCTAATGAGCGAGTCATGCGGCGAGCGAATTAAACATGCAAATCAAGTTATACTAGAGATAAAGACAAAATTAACTAGCCTTGTATAAATTCAAAATCTTTCGGGTTTAACTACTATTATATTTACATGTACTTAATGCTGATATTATGATGTAATGTAGATTATGCAATGATAAAACTTCAATGCTCATTTCTCAAAGTTAATTACAAACAATGTCATTAAAAACGCGGACTTACATTAGTATCATCCACGCAAAACAAAATGACAACCACGAACATGTAAATTATTTATGTATTATATCGATAGTAATATAGGTTTTTTGCGCCGCAGCATATTTTTTTTCTCTGTTTATCCTTATGGTTGACTGGAGGAAAATGCTCTTTACATTACGTCCGCAATTTGTTAAAAGTAAATTTATACTTTGGAACAATATTTTTTATGCCTTTGTATAATTGCTTTTTCGTACGTTATCTTTGTAATGTTTTTTTGGTACAATAAAGTTAGTACAAACAAAAAATATTAAATAAACTCTTTTGGGTGGATAATTATTAAACCAAGTACTAATATCAGTTTCGTGTTTTGTAATATGTTGACGACAGACAGCGTGCCGCCTAAAATTTGTAAGAGGACCGACCAATCAGGACGCCTACATTTCAGCCAATGAGAGGCACACCCCTCCTCACGCACACTCGGGCGATTCCCGAGCGCGCGCCCTGATTGGTCGGGACACTCACGCGTATCGGCGCTACCTGCGAGTAGCGCCCATTGTATATATATAGCCCTAGCTTGTACAAAGTTAGTCAGTCAGTAGTTCAATCGAGTTCAGACAGTGTACAAACAGCGACAGTGAATATACCATCAGAGCGGAAATCTCTCCGGCGTTTCATTTGGAACCAGCATCTAGTGTCTACAGTCCACTAAACATCCTTACAAGAACCTGCGTTGGCCCATCGTCAACAGCGCGTGGTCCTTCGAGCCGGATCAAGAAACAAGAATTGGCGTTCAAGAAACACCTAGGGGATCAAGATGGTCGTCACTCGAAGCCAAAGTGGAGTGGATGAGGGTCGTCGCGTATTCGACGAGCCACCTCAATCACCGTCCGCACCAAGCGCTGCGCCTGTCCTTCGAACTGGAGTTCCCACCGGCGCCCCGCTGCCTGGGCACTCAGTGCAATCTGAGGTGCCCCCCACCAACGTGCCTATACGTGATCAGCATCGTACACGTTTGGTGGCGCATTCCAGCCAGCCGACCGCAACCGGGACACGGTCACGAACTGCGCGCTCTACACGATCGACTGCGAGCGCCGTGGCACGTCTACAGTTCGAAGCCGAAGAACGCCTGGCCGCCATTCGACGCCAGGAGCTTCAGATCGAAGCTGAACTCATAAAGAAGCGACTGGCTGCCGACCTCGCCGAGCTTGAGGACGACGACAGCGTCGAGGAAGATGGGGAGCCGACCCAGAACATCAGCCGAGTTCACGCTTGGTTGGACGAGACGACGCCGAGCGCCGCCCTCACCGTACGGAGGGAGGCAACCGCCAACTTCGCGCCCGAACCCGGTCCAGTCAATGCAGCGCCTCGAGTGGATGCCGCCGACAGCGCCGCGACACCCGCCGCCGCGACGCTGACCGCCAGAGGCAGGCGAATCGACTGGTTGCCTCAACAGCCGGAGCGACGGAGGGGGTCACCGACGCTGCGCAGCCGCAGCATCGAGAGGAGGTCGCCGACGCCGCATAGCCGCCGCGCCGGGTCGCCGACGCCACATAGCCGCCGCGCCGGGTCACCGACGCCGCATAGCCGCCGCGCCGGGTCGCCGACGCCGCATAGCCGCCGCGCCGGGTCGCCGACGCCGCATAGCCGCCGCGCCGGGTCGCCGTCGCCACATAGCCGCCGCGCCGGGTCACCGACGCTGCAGCCGCCACGTCGAGAGGGGGTCACCGACGCCGCATAGCCGCCGCGCCGGGTCGCCGACGCCACACAGCCGCCGCACCGAGAGGAGGTCTCCGACGCCGCACAGCCGCGGCATTGAGAAGCTTGCCGCCACCATGGAGAAGATGATGTCGTCTCGGCCACCGCCGCGCCAGACTACAGACTTGCCGCACTTCTCCGGGTCTCCGAAGGAGTGGATTTCTTTCGCCGCCGCCATGCGAGAGACCACGCAGCTCTACAAATTCACGCCTACGGAGAACATCGCAAGACTTCGCAACTGCCTCAAGGGAGACGCCCGCGACGCCGTGGCGTCACTGCTGAACTCCGCCACACACCCAGACGTCGTGATGGAGACGTTAGAGCAGTGCTTCGGGAGGCCCGACCTCCTAGCCGATCAAGCCTTCGAAGACCTCCAGAATCTGCCGCGACTGGGGACAACGGCGATGGAGCTCAACACCTTCGCCGTGAAAGTGCAGAACATCGTGGCCGTCCTGAGCAACGTCAAGCAAAGCTGCCTGCAGGACTCGCTGTTAGTACGAGAAGTACTTGACAAGCTCAGCCTGCACCTGAAGCCCCGATGGTACGACTTCGCCGAAGCCCATCCGGGCCCCGAACCCGACATCGTCAAGCTGTCGAGGTTCCTGATGAGGGAAGCCAACATCGCCCTCAAGCATGAATTCTCCAAGGCGAAACCGAATCCGAGTCATCAAAAGCGAGAGCCGTCTCGCACCGCCGCCGCTGCCTCACGACCGGAGGCAAAGAAAAAACAAGTCTACGCTACGACTACGCCGAGCGAAGACGAATATCGCTGCCCAGCGTGTGAAGAGCCGCACACGCTGCCCGACTGCCAGAAATTCAAGAAGATGCAGTACGACGAGCGCTGGGAGGTCATCAAGAAGAACGGGCTGTGCTTCAAATGCATCGCCAGCCGACACCGACGCTACAACTGCAAGAAGAAGACTTGCAGTATCAATAGCTGCAGACGACCTCACCACCGGCTGCTACACGGCGAGCCGAAACAAGAAGGTGCCGACTCCGCCGGCGCCACCACCGCCATCACCGGCGCCGCTGCGGCGGCCGCCACCGACAGCGACACTGCAACCGTCACTGCCACAGCTACGCGCAGTGACGTCAAGCTGAAGATCTGCCCAGTGACAATCTCCGGGAAGCGCGGCAGCCTTAAGACCTTCGCGCTGTTCGATGAGGGCTCCACCGTTACATTGGTGGACGACGACCTGGCGCGACACATTGGCGCCGACGGTCCAGCGACGTGTCTACAAGTGAAGAGCATCGGCAGCAAGAGACAAGACGTGAGGAGCCGACGTGTCAAGCTCACAATCAAGGGCGCTGGTGGAGAAGAGTTCAGCATCGCCGCCAGGACGATGGCGGGCCTGGACCTCACGCCGCAATCTATTTCGGCTGACGTGCTACAACTGCGTCATCTCAGCGACCTCAGCGCGGACGACGTAGTCTACAGCGTCGCAAAGCCTAAAATTCTGATAGGCACCGACAACTGGCAACTCATCGTGACACGGGAGCTGCGCTGCGGGGGAGCAGAGGAGCCGGCCGCCTCGAAAACCGAGCTCGGCTGGGTGCTACACGGAGTGATGCCGAGCGTGATGCTGAGACGCGCACACGACGTCTTGCACGTGGTCACCAACGAGCCTGCCGGTGCCGAGCCGCTAGAGGACTTAGTGGCCCGACACTTCCAACTCGACGCTTTGGGGGTGTCGACATCTTCACAACATATGAAGATCGAAGATAAGCGAGCCGTGAAGATCTTCGAAGACACAGTACGCTACAAGGACGGGCGCTACGAAGTGGGCCTGCCATGGCGCAACGACGAAACCCAGCTGCCGCCGAGCTACAACGCCGCATTGAAAAGACTGAAGACACTCGAGGCCAAGCTTGAAAAGGACCCGAACGAGAAGAAGCAATACCACGCCAAGATCAACAGCATGATCGACAAGGGCTACGCCGAGCTCTGCGACGGGACCGAAGACGCCAGTCCCGTTTCGTGGTACCTGCCTCACTTCGCGGTACGCAACATAAACAAGCCCGGCAAAATAAGGGTGGTACTGGACGCGGCGGCGAAGACCCACGGGACGTGCCTGAACGACCATCTACTTCAGGGGCCTGACATGCTGCGGTCCCTCAACTCGATCCTGTTTCGCTTTCGAGAAGGCGACTACGCAATCACCGCGGACATAGAAGAAATGTTCCTGCGAGTGAAGATCCAGAGGAAGGACCAGCCGGCTCAGATGTTCCTGTGGCGGGAACGACCGACGGACCCGCCGTGCAAGTACAAGATGACGTCGATGATCTTCGGGGCATCCAGCTCACCGTTCCTGGCCCACAGTGTGCGCAACAAAAACGCACACCACCATCGAGACACACACCCGGCCGCCCTACGGCCAATAACGGAGTCGCATTACATGGACGACTTCGTCGAGAGCTTCGACGACCTCACGCATGGGAAGGAGGTCATCAGACAAGTGGATGAGGTCCACAAACACGCGGACTTTCACCTGCGCGGCTGGAACAGCAACAGCGCCGAGCTGCTCGCCGCTACACAAGAAGACCGCCGTGCCAGCGCAGCAACAACGCAGCTGGGCGGAGCCGAGAAAATGCTGGGACTTCTGTGGGACTCCAAAACGGACAGCCTGAGCTTCAACACCGCCTTGAACAAGGTTCCTGAGGCGGTCCGGACACGCACAAGGGCGCCTACCAAACGCGAGGCGCTGTCAACAGTGATGAGCATCTACGACCCGCTCGGACTCCTGTGCTGCTACACCATCACAGCGAAGATCACGCTGCAGAAGTTGTGGCGCTGCCAGACTGCATGGGACGAGCCGGTGCCTGAGGACGTCGCGACCGACTTCGACGCGTGGCTGGCCGGGCTCCAAGCTATCCAACGCCTGCGAGTACCTCGGAGCTACAACGGAGGGAGCGACGTGCGACGCAGAGAACTCCACGTCTTCTGCGACGCGAGTGAGGACGCCTTCGCGACGGTGGCATACTGGCGGCTACAGCTGGAGTCCGGCGAAGTCAAGACCGTGCTAGTGGCGGCACGAGCTAAGGTGGCGCCTTTGAAGACACAGACGGTGCCGCGCTTGGAACTGCAGGCGGCGCTGATTGGCGCTAGACTCGCGAAAACCATCAAAGAAGACCATCGCATTCGAGTGGATGACACGTGCTACTGGAGCGACTCGCAGACCGTACTACATTGGCTGCGCAACGGGAGCCGCAGATACACTCCGTTTGTCGCACACCGTCTCGGCGAAATCACCGAGTCATCGAGAGCAACAGATTGGCGATGGGTGCCGACTCATCTCAACGTCGCCGACATCGCTACGAGGAGCGGCTACGTCCCAGAAGAAAACGACGTGTGGTTCTCCGGGCCAGAGTTCCTGAGACAGCCGAAGTCTGAATGGCCACAATGGGACGCATGCCGAGAAGACACCCGTGAGGAAGAAGTACACGTCATCACGAAGAGCCAGGACTCAGCGCTACCCGACATCGAGCGGTTCTCTTCATATGACCGCTTGATAGGCGCTACAGCTCAAGTACTCCTGTTTCCTCAGCGCTGTAAAGATCGAAGCGTCACGCTGAGCCAAGACCACATCAAAAGAGCGACCCGGCTGTGGTTACAACGTGCGCAAGAGGACTCCTTTCCACAAGAAATCCTCGAGCTCAAGAAGGGGCGCGCCGTGCCGAGATCCAGCCCGCTACGCCGATTCGCTATCAAGCTGGAAGACGGCCTACTGAAAATCGACGGGCGCGCGAACAAGGCGGACATCCCAGACGAGGCGAAACATCCCATCGTGTTAAGTGGACGCCACAGCTTCACCAAGCTGCTCGTGGCCCGGGCCCACAAGCGGGCCGGGCATGCCAACCCGGAACGAGTCGTCAACGACCTACGCCAGCAGTATTACATCGTGCGACTGCGGCCTACGGTGAAAACAGTGGCGTCTTCCTGCCAGATGTGCCGCCTTAGGAAGACACACCCGACGAGCCCACCTACGGGAGACCTACCAGCGGAACGCCTACAAGCCTTCCGACGACCCTTCAGCTGTTGTGGGCTGGATTACTTCGGCCCAATGACCGTCACGATCGGCCGGCGGCATGAGAAGAGGTGGGGCGCCTTGTTCACATGCCTCACCACAAGAGCCATACATGTGGAAGTGGTGGCGTCACTCACAACCGACTCAGCCATCCTGGCGCTGAGACGGATGGCGGCGCGGCGCGGTTGGCCCGCCGTCATATACACGGACAACGGCACCAACTTCAAAGGAGCAGACGCCGAGCTGAAGAGGGCCTACAAGGAGTGGCTGCCTGCACTCAACCGAGCCGGCCTCACCTACGGGACAACGTGGAAGTACATCTCACCGGGTGCGCCCAACCAAGGAGGGGCCTGGGAGAGGATGGTGCGCTCCGTCAAGACAGCGCTCTCAACAACACTACACGAGAAGGCTCCAAAAGAAGAGGTCCTGTCAACCCTGCTCACCGAGGCGGAGCACTCAGTCAACTCTCGACCTCTCACACACGTACCCGTCGACCCAAGTGACCCAGAAGCATTAACGCCTAACCACTTTTTGCTGGGGTCGTCTACGGGCCTGCCTTTCGCCGGAGCGTGTCACGAAGCCGACAGGAAAACATGGAAGGCCGCGCAAGGACTAGCTGACATCTTTTGGCACCGCTGGCTGAAGGAATACCTTCCAACCATCGTGCCACGCTCCGACCGCCACGGACGTCAAGAAAGAATAGAGGCCGGCGACATCGTGGTCATCGCCGACCACACCTTACCGCGCAACACATGGCCTCGGGGGATCGTCACACACACCTTCCCCGGGCCCGACGGCGTGGTGCGCAACGTCGAAGTCAAGACTGCGGGCGGAACTTTTCGACGACCCACCGCCAAGCTCATCGCGCTCCAGTCATCGACCGCACTCTCCCCGGACCAGAGGGAGAGGACGCGCTGCACAACGGGCACGCAGTCGTCTTCCAGGGATGGCTACGGAACTCCTTCGCCGGAGGGAGAATGTTGACGACAGACAGCGTGCCGCCTAAAATTTGTAAGAGGACCGACCAATCAGGACGCCTACATTTCAGCCAATGAGAGGCACACCCCTCCTCACGCACACTCGGGCGATTCCCGAGCGCGCGCCCTGATTGGTCGGGACACTCACGCGTATCGGCGCTACCTGCGAGTAGCGCCCATTGTATATATATAGCCCTAGCTTGTACAAAGTTAGTCAGTCAGTAGTTCAATCGAGTTCAGACAGTGTACAAACAGCGACAGTGAATATACCATCAGAGCGGAAATCTCTCCGGCGTTTCATTTGGAACCAGCATCTAGTGTCTACAGTCCACTAAACATCCTTACAAGAACCTGCGTTGGCCCATCGTCAACATAATAAGACGGAAATGTTTTAAGAACGACAAGCGTCTGTGCTGATTCGTACAATGTAAACAGAACACTGTCACACGGAGCATCCAGTAATATCCACGGTATGTATTGCATATCCATTCTAATTATATATCACGGCTTTCATTTAGGCTCAAATGGCTGCATTACCATGATGGATTGATCCCTCGCTTGCTCTGTTATTAATAGATTGGCTACCGATACCAGTATCATGTTGTTTACGATTAATGTAATAGAAATGGTCGCATTCGACAATCCGAAACTGTGATAACCACTTTGGTAGTGATCAGGCAATTCGCTTGTCAAGTATATTGAAAAACAATCTAATTTGCAAACCTTTTCGAGGAATAGCCTCTAGGAGAAGCTTTCAATAATCAGGTCTTACTTATTTAGATATTTGCCAAAATCCAAATGACCTTCATTTTCAAGCAAGGTCAAGCATATTTGAGGAAGTCACGATGAAGATTGGCAATTTCCACTTTAAGTACTGTACTATCACTGTCAATGTCTTCTCTCTACAACAATATATTTCAAATGACGACAACCACCATAACAAAAGTAATTTAAACAGGTGACATTGACTGATGATCGTTGTCATTGTTTTTTTTTTTGTGCAAATGTAAACTTCTATTGCTGTCTGTCATCACTCCCGTTGTAAAGTTTAAAATTACATAAAAAAAATCCTGATAATACTGAGAATTTGTTTTATTTAAATTACCTTCTTAAAATTGTCTATATTTTCGATTAAAACCATCTACAAAACTGTTATATTATTAAGTTGACAAGCCAAATTGCCTATTTCGTACAAAGCCAAATAAAAAAAAATATATAGTAGAGTAATTTAAACCATTATCATCTCGGCGCTTGTTTCGCCCACTGCTGAACATAGGCATATTTTTGACGACGCCACCCATCTCGGTTTGCTGCTCTCATCCAGGCGCTAGCCACGACTTTGACAATACGGTCAACCTTACTCACAGCTGGACGTCTGACGCTTCTTTCGCCTGTTGTAAACGAGGCGACCATTCAGTCAAAGTCTTGCTCCTGCCATCACTCATTTATTTATCTTTGGATATTTGTATCACTTGATAATTGTCTTTGCTCGGTTATTATAAACCATTATCCGCTAAAAACAAGTTGATAATAGTTTTCACATCTTTAATTGTAAATTGCGGACGATATGCTGTTTAAACCCAGTAATCACATTATTTCTATTTTTGTTATACGACGGATTAGTAAATAACAAATTATACACAAACAATTTTAAGAGCATGATCTTAGTACCATCATACCATGATTCTAAAAACTCTACCCATGAAACACATAGCAAAGTACGAAAAAAGATTTTCCTTTAATTAAAATTGATCGACTGGTTTCTATAGAAAGCTATATTGGGAAAAATAACATATTGCGATATGTATTCCTTAAATAACATATTGCGATATGTATTCCTTAAATAACATATTGCGATATGTATTCCTTGAGGAAAGTTGTTGAGCATGATGACTGAATTTGCCCTAATAATTATTTAACACATTTCCAACTAAACAGAATAATGTACATATAGAAATCGTTTTTCTGATCTTTCTCGAATCTCCTAGTAGCTTCTCAAATATCATAGTAGACCTTTCCTATCTTGACCAATCTTCTACACAATCCTATCGTTCGCTTCTACAGTCCTATGCTACAATTTCTTTTTTCTCATCTGAAGCCAGTGTCTGCCGGCAAAGTACCAATAATGAAAAATTCAAAAAAGCACAGGAAAAGGCGGAATATCGAAAATTCGCTGAACGACAAAACGATTTATTACTTTGATTTATCGCTTCATATAAAAATGTTTCATTAGTACTGGGATGAAGTCGGTAGAAACAAGTTAGATAAAAATTTACGCCCATCCCCGGCAGACGTGTTAGGCTTGTGTTAGACCCAAGAAATGCTAACGTTGTCATGAATGACTTGCGTGCCATGGGTCTAACAACTAAGAATGCTCATGAATGAAAAAAGCCGAATAACGGACTTCAGGCTATACAGCATTACAGCTTGATGATGCAATTGGGAGTACACTTAGATGAGAGATAAAATATATACGCAACGGTAGCGACAGTTACGCATGTTTCAATAACTGTGGCCACCGTCGCCCACATTTTGATCAATATCGTTTACTCGCTAAATGGCAAGTTCTAAGAGATATAATAGAGTTGTTCGAATTATTTAATTCGATAATGTAAATAGGACGGCGCAGAACTTAACACTAACTCAGTAACTAGTAAGACTTGGTAGTGAATATTTTAATAATTTGCGGAGTAATTTGTCGGCGAGCAATTCTGTTCAGAGCCAAGTTAGCGGGCACTAAAGTCTGAGTTTTAAATGCTAATTGATTACTTAAGAGTAAGAAACAACTTGAACTTACCACTGCTGGTATATTACTTGAAAAATAAATAGTGATAAATGTTAAATAACGAATAAAAGAATTTAAGTTGTTGGACTTCTTGTTACAAAAGACGGCGCGGAACTTTAAATATTTCTTGAAACATTTTTAATTCATTTTCTCTAGGCAAAAGCGTTATTGTGTAAGTTTATGATTGACAAAACAGCGGATTGTACGTATTCCACGCGTAGTACTTTTGTTTAAGAACTAAAATAAATTTTTCGTTATTAACTATCCTAATTGCTTGCTAAATCGACATAGGTACTAGGGTTAAAAGTGCTTTGACAACGTGGTAATGTGAAATTTTTAAAAAATTGTTAACAATAACGTTTTCGCATCATAAATAACATTAGTTACTTGGGTTGCATTCTAAGAGATCTTACAGAAGAGTGGCAGTATGTCAACGACAGTTTACGACACAAGTCGGCGATGAATCTATCAGCGACAGTTCACAACACTAGTCTAGTGTCGTGAACTGTCGCTGATAGAACTTCAATTAAAAATCAAACCACGAAAACGAAGATAGCTACGAGTATAATAGCGTCAACGAAAACTCAACACCGCTTGTTGCTAATCCTTCGACAAATGCATTTTTGTATGACTCCGCGTTTCAAAATATGGCTCTAGCCTTCAGCTTTGGCAGGTCTGTCCCCCGTTCAGGTATTCAAATATACCTACATCATTACTATGCGCGCGGCGACCACTCTGGAGTGGGAAATTCAAGTGTATGAATTGTTTGTCCAGAGCAATGAAAATGAAATTGGCTTGCAATGGCTTTCTAGGTATCTAAACGAAAAGGTGCTGACTTCTGACGGGAGCTAAATTAAACCATATCGCTAACCATATTGAGTAGATATTTTCTTGAATGTTGAATTCCTTTGCTAAATGACTTCTGTACGTGAGTACTAGTACTTACTCTGTGGCGTTGATAAGGCAGAGCTGCTTGCTCGCTGCGATCATTAACGGCGCTCTAATTATTTCCATTAGCTCCACTATGCCGAGAATCTAAACTATAAGACTATAGGTGGTCTGAGAATTTAAACTATAGGAACGAAAACCTTCCAGGATTAAATCTTGTTTGTTGAAGTTGGAATAACGCTTGCAATGTGGCTGCAGAACTGAATTTCTGTTTCAAGCTTTGTCTGTTTTTACGATTTTATGCTTGGGAATGTACGAACTGGTGATATCTTGCAATTTTTAAACCAGCTAACTATGATATGAACTTCTTCCCATCGAGTCGAAATGGTTTCAGTGTAGCTTCTTCAAATTTCATATCATTTTTGACCGGTATATGTCTATTTTTGTGTGTCTATTATGGTGCAATAAAGTTGATTTTTATTGTATTGCATGTGGCCACGGCGATCACTCTGTCATTAGCCTCATTAAGATCCTCTGTGGTGCATGATGTAGGGTAGCTCGGAGACGGCAGAAGGTGGTCCATCGATTGAATAGCACCGCTGTCGCAAAGGTCGTTATCAGCGTGACGCCACCTAACTCGGTTTTCTCGACACCTCCCAACACCAGTCCGGAGTCTATTGAGAGACTTCCAGACCGACCAGGGGAGGTCTTTACCCGGTGGGAACTTTTCTGAAGGTGGAAGGTTTGACTCGTTAGGTGGATATTTGTCTAACCGCCATTTAACTATTTTAGTTCTCGTAGCAGCTGCTAGCCTGCTTTATGATTTGTACTATGGAATAGTAACTTTAAACATTACCTTCGCGCAAAACGTCCCCACGAAATTTATACGCTTGACTATCGGCTATGACGTAGTATCATTCAGCAGCCACTGGTAGACCCATCTGTTGACGTAAAGTAACGTCATTAATGGTGTTCGCGGTAAAAGAGATCTAGTTTTTGAGTACTGCCTACGTAGTGCATACATGTACTTCTTGTGGGTGAATTCGTTGCGCTTAATCCTTAATAATATAGTCCGCTGCTTAAAACATAGAAACTTGCAGCCCCCACGCCACGCATGAGCATGCTCGAGGCTCCGTCACTCGGCTCATGAATCGAAAGGGAGAAGCAACTTTTACATTTTGTAGGCTCTCTAACCAGAATGAAATGACTACTGAGAAAAAGGATCCCAAAAGAATTTTACCTAGTCAAGAAATTACTAGTTTCCGTAGTTTCCGACATGCATAACACATGGAGTTGAGATATTAGAATTTTAGAAACGTACACTCGTTTGTAAAATTCTAATATCTCAACTCCCAACTCCGGTGTGCAATATGTTAACTCCGATTCTCAAACTCGCAAACTTTAACTCCATCAGTTGCAGACTCGGTTTGAATGTTATCAAAGTACGCCTGCAGGTTAGAGTTTACGAGTTGTTTGTGGTTTAGACTCAGCATTTCTATTTCTCATGTCATTTTATGTGATCATTACATTTTTTGAATAACTGTATGAGCAGACTCTTCGGTAGAAGGCCGGTCATTCGAATCGTTTATACAATCCGGGACATGAATACCAGTATATCATTACAAAACCTCCCTTTCGGACGTGGGCACCCGGATATTACACGCACAAATTAACAGTAATTAAGTTTCCGCATCCGGCGCGAATAAAATTAAAGAGGTTTGCATTTTCACGGCAGCGATTGTTATGTTTGGAAACAACGGAACAATTAGAGAGGGCGTTGTTGGAATTAATATTGTTCGTTTTAATTCTAGTTCTGGATCAGCTTCCAACGGGTTTATTTTTGTTAGGCATTAAACATTTGCAGTTCCTTTTTGATTTCTTTTTTTCATTTTCACGCCCACTTTCTCGGTAAATTTGGCCTATGGCCTATTCTTATGACCATAGGCTCCCTCGACTATGATCTCTTGTAGTCTTTCCGTGGATGTTGTAGAAGGCGACTTAGGAAATACAAGCTAAGCAAAGCCTATCACGAATAAGACCTCTCCAACCCGCCTGACCAGCGTGGAGTGTACGCCAAATCTTCTAGGTGCTCTTGCTAGGCGTCTCTTTAGTAGTACAGACGTTTTCGCTCTTGAAGTGAATTTTAGTCATAAGACATTACAATGATAATGTAATTTAAACTAGACAAATATTGCACTTACAAGGTTGAACATATCGTTACTATGAAACTCGTATGATAGCCGTTTCGAAACGCTAGTTGCAGACCTGATCAACATGGTGCCCACCATGTCGGTCCACCACACTGACGGAAAGGGAAAGTCGGAAAAAGGCACAGGTTGCAGGCAATCATCGCTTGTTTGTGAAGATTTTCTTCAACGAACGTAACTTCTACGATCTGTGTTCTGGGAGAGCAGTTGGTAAATTGTATGTTTCATTTTTACCATAAGACCAGTATGCACACGTATTTGAATTATTATACAAATATGATAAGTCGCTAAATACCTCAGTGCCGCAAGACGAAAGTGTTTAATCAATGTGTGTTACCAGTGATGAATTTTGGCTCTGAAACGTGGTCACTTACTGGGGGTCTCATAAGAAGGCTCAAAGTCACTCAACGCATTATGGGGAGGGCTATGCTCGGTGTTTCCCTATGTGATCGAATCAGAAATGAGGAAATTCGTAGGAGAACAAAAGCAAAATGCAGCGAACAAAAGGCAGTGGGCGGGACACATAGCGCGACGAACCGATGGCTGATGGGGCAAAGGTTCTCGAATAGCGACCACGTACTAGCAGTAAAAGCGTAGGACACCCCCACTCATAAGGTGGTCTGACGACCTGACTAAGGTCGCTGGAAAGCGCTGGATGCAGATTTCATTTTGGAAATATCCTGCAGTGGACGCTATGCGGCTGAAATGATGATGACGATGATGACAAATATGATAACTTCTGGTTGTGATGTCTTACAAGCATTTTGTGGTTCAGTTTAGATGCACAATGTCCTATTCTCAAAGACAGCTCTCTCCCTCTCATATGCGTGATAACTAAGATATACGGATAGCAAGATTGACTGACAAACATGGCAAGCAATTTGGCTCCAGAACTGACATTATACGCGACTGAAGTTTCTAAAGAACTTTCCAGAGATTCTTCTAGAAAAAAAAAACACACCTGAAAAGCATTACACTCTTGATACAAAAGTCAGGCATAATAGAGTCGTTCCATTACGTGAATGGTTATTCTATGTAAATGCGGCGCCTTGCGCGGGCAGTACTCCCCGCCGGGATGTCTAATATTTTCGCAGTCTTCTCAATAACTGTGGCATTTTTAACACTTCGCTGCTGAAAAATACACCGAGTGTGCATAGCTGTTTAGCGATAAAACACTATAGTTTTTAAAAAAAATAACAGTCACAAAGTTTGCTTCAATCGAAGCTAAGTACACGCCCCCTCAATACACCTTTCAGACAAAAGCAACAATCAAAATATATTCATCCGTTTGAGAGCTATGATTAAAAAGGCAGACCTAGAGGAAATTAAAATGAGCGAAAGGACATGAAAATCACTTTTGCACAAAATCTACTAGCTCATAAAATTAAAATAAGAGCTGGAAGGTAGAATCACAGAATAAGTACTAGTACTCACATACAGAAATCTTGCTTAGAAAAGAAATTCAAAGAAATATCTACGTAATGTGGGTGTGTATCTACGTAATTTAATTTAGCTCGCGTCAGAACTCCTCACCTCTTCTTTTAGATACCTAGACAGACATCCATTGCAAGCCAATTTCTTTCTTATTACTCTGGACAAACGATTCAAGTAACTGAAATTTCCGGCCTGGCCGAATATAGTAACAAAACGATACAATCCGATTTTTAATTTCGGATTGTTCGAATTCTCTTGACAAAACTTATTAAAAAAAGAAAAACCCAACCCATTATTTTGCACCCACCTAAATTTCCCTAACAACCCAAAGGTTGGGCGTCAGATATAGCTTTTAGCATTATCTGACGCCCAACTTTAAATCTGCCTATTGTGCTATACAAATTGTATTTTGTACAATACATAAAACGAATTAAAGTTGAAATCCCTGTGACGAAGAAGCCGTAAGGAATCAAGTAACTACAAAATATATATTTGAAACAAAACATATCTTCTCTATGGCTATAGAAGTTTTATCGCAAGCGACTGCAGCAAGAGTCCATTTCCGCCTGGGACCACCTTTTATGTCCAGTCCAACTCAATGTAGGGCTCAATGAACAGAAATTCCAATTTCCTTGCTTCGACTACTCTCCGTGAAGTTACACAACTTGCTTGTTTAATGCACACTTGTGCATGTGAGTCATGGATGGAGACATTAAGTTGGAAAGCAAATATAATTGCATGTATGTATTATTTAATGCATTATTGTATTGTACTGCTCATCAGAGTTGACAGACACAAACAAATTGTACATAATTTTATTAAAATTATTATTCTCTGATCTGATCTGAAAAACTTCGCAGCAGTGTTTTCATAGTCAAGAGGTTTTCGGCTGGACTAAATGCTTTTGATAACTTTTTGACACCTCTTGAAGTTGATGGTACTTAGTCAAAATATTTGCTTTCTAAAGTTTAATATCTGGTAAATATCGCACTAAGTATACTAATTTCAAGAGATGCTTGTAACAAAAACAATGTTTCAAGGACTACTTGAATATGGAAAAATGGCTACGCCGTTTTCTTTGTATTAAACTCTCGACACACAACAGAAGTGTAATTTTGTCGTGTATGTCTCTGTCATAGTAAGTCCCTAATTCAAACCGATTAAGTTTTCTTTTTTTAAAGGCAAAAAACTTTTGAGACGGGGACAATAACCCTTCAACTGACAAATAAATAAATAAAATAAATATAAGGGACAAATAACACTGATTGAGCTAGCCCCAAAGTAAATTCGAGACCATATAACGATACTATATTTTACAACAAATATAAATATAGATAAACATCCAAGACCCAGGATATTTTGAAAAAGGCCATTTTCCAACTTGCCCCGAACTTGACCTGATCGAACCCGGGACCTCTGGGTGGCGACTGACACGTAAGAAAACACAATAAGCAAAGCAATATGATTCGTTTGAAAGGTTATTAATATTAAGAGGAAATAAGTTTCCCCTAACCGCTCAAAAAAGATAAATTGAATAACAATTTTGAATCAACCCTTACGTTACGTAACATGTACTATAAACCACTAACTAATAGCTATAAGACGCCGCAAAATACTGATATACTGCGAATATTACACCCACGCGGATGCTGCTCGAAAGGGACTGAGTTACGACATCATTGAAATTAATTCTTTATCAAAATAATTATGCTTCCATAGTCCATAGTATCATAGTTCGCTGGTTTTAGTTTAAGGAGAGAATTTGAAGCTGTGCGTCTGCCGGTCACTAGTTCGATTCTCAATGGGCGCAACTTGTACCTCAGAATGTTTACTCATGTACTTTAATTTTTAACTGTTTTAGCTTACGGCAACTTGTTTCCTGTTGAGGAAAAAACATCGTCTGTAATAATCTGTTGTGACATCTACGGCGAAAACACTTTAAAACTACAAGCCTTCTTCTTAAAATGGTTTGCATCGAAATTTTAGCATCCAACTTAAAAATAGTTGCTAAATATTGCAACTTCCAAGGTCACCGGTTACCGTATTAAGTCACCTCGGCTATTTGCATCTGAATGGCCGCAAATAATTGTATTTACCCGATGCTTCATGCAAGACGGCATTATACAGTGACCGATTATGGCGTGACTAAATGTAGATAAAATAAATATGAGCTACGATTATTCAAAACATGACAGATTATGTGCGAAATAATGTAGCGTACAAACATGGATTGAAACTGCTTAATGTATTTTATTTTAAAGAACCTCAATTGAATAATCTATTGTGTTTGTGACGAAGAGATGAAGTAGTTAGTAAGTTATATTCTAGGCCAAAAGGTTATTCATAAAATAGTTTAAAGGTCTTTCTAGACAGTGATACGAATCAAATTTTTAACTATCACCATATTTAGTTTTAAACAATTTATTTCTAATGAGGGCGCCACTTTAGCTACCACTTCGTCTTAATATACATACCTACACCAAATTACAGCTTTCTAATACTTTTAGTCTCTGAGTAAAACCACGATGAGTAAAACGGACAGACAGACTGACAGACAGATATGGCGAAACTATAAGCATTCCTTGTTTACTACGGAACCCCAAAAAGGATAGTAATAAGTAAATTCCATCTGAACAAGGATAAATTAAAATTAATGTACGTCTCTACATCTTTTTCAGCTATTATCACGTCAATGTACACCATTAGAGGCACAGATTACGAGGGCAATTGCTCGAGCAAAGTTTACAGCAGGATTATGTGTATAATTCTGGTAAATAGGCGATTTGGCGCAAACGATTCCAAGTAATGTCCCATAGATCTGTTGTAACTGCTTTTTGACTGACTGCCTTTGCAAAAAAAAACTTAATGTCTCTACTTAAAATTAACTATAATAGAATAGAAAGTTTTTTGTGAAGTTCCTGTGTTTTTCCAACTCTGCGGCAGACCAGGCGACCTGGACACTAAAAGAATTCAAGTAAACCTTTAGCCATTTTGATTAGTTGAAGAAGCAAGCATATGTATAATAATGTATAGCTAATGTAAATCTGTATTGTAATCGTAACAAAGCCCATCAGGCTGGGTAGGGATGGTATACTGAACTAGGTTTCTTTTGGCGTAATCTTCCCAGCAGTGGTCGTTCCAAAACGCTAGTAGTTTTTAGCTTTTGCACGAAAATAATATTTTTTTAAGATGATCTTCATTATGAGATAAATTTATTCTACATAGAATAAAAAAAATTAATTTGTCTTTAAAATCTTGATTTATCGTAGGATTTAACAAAACATCTTTTCGTAATAACAAGTTCTGTTTATTTCTAACTGCTGTCTTGGCTAAAACTTTCTGATTTTAGACCAGTGCATATGTAATTCCATATGCAATGTAGGATTGTAGGAGGTTATCCCAATAAATAAGCGATCGGTTAAATTGATCCTAGTTACCTAATGTATAGCATTTCATGAAACGGAGTTGTAGCAAAATAAAGCAACTAGAAAAGGTTACTTCATTAAAATTTTTATTGCGGAAAAAATATTTTACACGACCAAAAGGATTTTTAATATTATAAACCTGCCTAAAATATTTTTCCGCAATAAACGCGGCATGGCACACTGCCGCTTGTATTTCCAATATCGCACTTCTATCTGATACTCGGTGTGGTTTTTCCCAGCTTATTTTCTTGAGCGCTTCTTTGTTGCTTGTCTTTTATTAAAACTTTATTAAAATTGGACATACTTTGCCGCAGTAAGTGCTGTGTACACTGTGCAGTACACAATGCGCAATACTTTGTTACTCGAATGAAAACAGTACCGGCTCTCTCATACTTTAAAGTAACGAGGCATTATGCCTAATTTGTAAGGAATAATAAAATAAAGAGGCATAACTATGAAAACTTAAATAGTTGGAGAAAAAAATGAATTGAAGGTGAATATACGGAACAATTACAATTACAAATTAAAGAGAAGGCAAGTCCTATGTCGTAGGTTTGATTTTTATATTCTTACAGCCTTAAAAAATATAAAATTCGAAAAAACAAATATGTTTGTTTGTTTGTTTGTTTATAAAGCTTTATTGTACATAAGAAAGAACACAGTTACAAATCAGAATAGTAAACATACAACAGCGGACTTATCCCTTATAGGGAGGGTTTTCAGTTTATATAATCTGTTTTTAAACAGATAATGTTATTACGTCATACGCCGGTGTAAATTAAAAACTGACTACTGGTAAAATGCACACATTGGTACATTTGTTTACATGCATATCTGACGTCATGGACATAGAATAATACTCAAACGTTTTCAGCAAAGTAAGCGCGAAATTCTAAAAGTAAAAACTAAACGAATTTTATGGCACTTGTCGATTGAATATTTTTTTTGTGGTTTTTTAGCACCCTGGAATCTAATTTAGATACTTTTCAAAAATGAGTGTAATACTTATGTTAATGAGTGTATTATTTTAATATTGCTAATGCATTATGCGAATTAACGCAAAACAGAGAGTCCACGTTTGATGCAACTTAATTGGTGTCCATTAATTTAGCAATCATACTTAATAATAAGTAATAAAAGAAAAAAAAACTTCACCAGGGATAATACTAATTATTTCTTGATGAAACGAATCCCTGAAGCCGAATTTATATTATGAAACTTGTTTGTTTGTTTGTTTATAAAGCTTTATTGTACATAAGAAAGAACACAGTTACAAATCAGAATAGTAAACATACAACGGCGGACTTATCCCTTATAGGGATCTCTTCCAGTCAACCGGCCAATAATTGAGAGGAATGTTTACTTATTATGCGTTTGGGGCAGAAGTGGAACAGTACAATATAAAATTACACAATAATACTGTAAAAATAATATATAGTATAGATGTAAACTACATGAATACAACTAAGAATAAACTTACATATAAGTATACATAAATATACATACTAATATACCTAATATATATATATATACATATCAAATATCTAAAATATAAAATAAAATAAAAAATTAAGTAATTAGGTAGCTCGGAGAAACTTAGGATTCTGAAAAGTTCAATATTTTGTTTTTAAAGGAACCCAAGGACGATGCCATTTTAGTATCTAAGGGGAGTGAATTCCATAGGTGTGCTGCCATTACAGAGAAGGATTTAGAATAAGACTGCGAAGAATGAGGAGGTATATCAAGAAGAATATTGTCAGCGGAGCGTAGGCGGCTGTCAATTTGACGAAAAGAAAATTTTTCGCGAAGGTAATTAGGACAGGAAGGGTTGAAGAGAGCATTGAAAAGGAGAGCGAGAATATGATAGTTACGACGGATTCGGATCGGTAGCCAATTGAGTTTACCACGATATTCAGAAATATGGTCGTATTTACGTAAACCGTAGACATATCTGATGCAAACGTTTTGCAGGCGTTCCAGTTTATCCAATAGTTCCTCGGTAGGATCCAGATACGCGATATCAGCATAATCCAAAAGAGGAATCAGGAGTGAACGGGCTAGCATTGCTTTTGTGTTTGTAGGGAGAAAATGTTGTAGTCTTCTCAGGGAGTGAAGAGCAATAAATAACTTCCTACTCACCTCATTGATTTGTGGAGCCCAACTCAGGGTTTCGTCAACCGTTATTCCCAAGTTTTTTACGGTTGATGTGAAAGGAATGATGTTTCCGTCAAACTGAATGTTGGGTAAAGTGGAGTTATGGACTTTGCTAATGAAATAAGGACTGCCGATAATAATTGCCTGAGATTTTTCTGCATTGACCGTAAGCCCGAAGCTATGGGACCAATTTGCTATAGCAGCAAGGTCAGAATTAATGACACTGATAGCGTGATGAAGATTGTCAAAAGGGGCGGCCGCATAGATTTGTAGGTCATCTGCATATAGGTGACAGGAAGAAGTAAGAAGAGAAGTAATACTGTCTATGAAAATAGAGAACAGAACCGGGGAAAGCACTCCTCCTTGTGGGACGCCCGCATCGAGTTCACACCAGTCAGACTTATGCTGATCGATCTTCACCAACTGCTGGCGACCCTGTAAGTAGGAGCGGAACCAAGTTAAAGAAGATTCAGAGAAATTTAGTATTCTAAGAAAACCGAGCAGGATCTCAAAGTCGACTGCATTGAAGGCATTGGAAAAATCTAGAAGAGTCAGTACAGTCAGCTGTTTATTCTCGATGTTATAGCGAATGTCATCTGTGATCTTGACTAGCGCAGTGGTGGTACTATGTCCAGCTCTGAAACCAGACTGATAAGGACTTAAGAGGTTGTTCTTTGTAAGATGTTCCATTAGCCGCTGTTGCACGTAGTGCTCCAAGATCTTTGAAAGTAAGGGGAGAATGGAGATTGGACGAAAGTGGGAGGGTAAAGATGGATTAGGTTTCTTTGGAAGAGGAACAACATGTGCAAGTTTCCAGGCAGAGGGAAAAACTCCAGTAGTTATAGAAGTATTTAATATATCAGCTAAAGGGAATGAAATGAGATGAACAATGGGCTTTATCATTTCAAGGGATATATCATCATTACCAACCGCATTGGACTTGAGCTTTCCAATAATGTCAACCACCTCGTCAGCAGAAATTACCTCAAGGTTAAAAGTGGGACAATCAATAATAGGTTTGTTGGCAAGATCGGCCAGCGTTCTTTGTTTGATTAAAGGTGTGAGATTTTTAGGAGCAGCGCAGAAATGCTTATTAAGTTGGTTAATATCCGTGTCAAATGCAGCATTGGACGCCTGTTTACCCACTCCAACACCCTTTAGAAACCTCCAAAGCTTGTGTGGAGGGCAGTTCTCAATGTTGTCATAAATATGTTTGCGTCTTGCGTCCCTGCATCGCTTGTTACATAGATTGCGTAAGCGGACATAGTTTTCAGTGTTCGACACTGAAGGGTTTCGACGCAACTTTATTTTGGCTTTGTCCCTTTTAGCCATAATTTTACGAATATCAGGAGTCAACCAGGGGGCAGGATAGTGCTTCACACGAACCTGTTGGATTGGAGCATACTTGTCATAAATAGAAAGGAGTATTTTGTTGAAAGCAGCTACTTTAGAATCCACGTCAGGTGCCAAAAGCAGCAAATCCCAGTCAATCCCTCGAAGCTCAGTTTTAAACGCGTTCCAATCTATAGCACCGAAATTACGACGCAATACATATTTATGACGAAGCTTTGGTGTTCGCAATCTAAATGAAGCATAGACTAAATCATGTGCTGAAAAACATGGCGCTTGATATTGACCGTGTGTGGAACAAAAATCCGGAGAAGACGTTATAATCAGGTCAAGTAACGAAGGTGGACCGTTATGGGGGAAGTGGGAGGGATTTAAAGGCAAGACATGGAGATCAAGGGAGTAAAGAAGAGAAAGGAGAGATTTGGAGCGTGAGTCATCTTTAATGAGACACGTGTTGAAGTCCCCCATAACTATTACATGTTCATATTGGGCCCGATAATCAACGAGGAGTGATTCAAATGAGTTGAAGTAGTTAATGTTTGAGGAAGGGCTATAGTACACACCTAGGAGGAATTTATCATGGTGAAGATTGATTTCAAGAAAAAGATGTTCAGGGGTATTGGGTGCCGAATTGGATTGGTTTAGAATTTGAGCAGAAATATCACTGCGAAGATAGATAGCTACACCACCTCCACCAACAACTCTAGTTTTACCATTATTTGTTATGGTGTAGGAGCGATCATTTCTGAAAAGGCGATAACCAGGCAATGGGTACAATGTAGAGGGTAAAGAAGGTTTAAGAAAGCTTTCAGATACCAAAATTGCCTGAATATTAGCCGATTCAAAAGTTGTTATAAGATCATTGTAATGCGCGGGTATGCTTTGGGCATTAATATGCGCCACGTTGAAATTCTTTTGAAATTTAGAGAATGTGATCTTTAAATTATCATTCAATGAAACATATTGAGAAATATCGTCATCGTCGTCACTACAGGCACTAAACAAGCTGCAAGAAGAAGACAGTGAAAAATATTCAAGATCTGAGTTATCTCTAAGTACATCCGACATTGAGCTAAACTAATTATGAATAAATTTAGAAATATATATAATATATTAAGTAAAAATAATATATATATATATATATATGTGTATATATAATAATATAAATGTAATATAAAATATTAATAAGGGTTTAGTTTTAGAAAATCTACAGAGTAACCCTTCAAGTACTGGCCAGCAACAATAATATTTGTACACTCCTAATACGAGTACATGCACAGAGATAGGGACAAGATAGGAACAATATACGAATTAAATATAGTATGGATTACAAAGGAAGAAGAGAAAAGAAAGAAACAGAATACGAAGACGAATGTGAAGCTAAACAAGTCGCATAGTAAATATCACTAAATACTAATACAAACATAACGCTTATTCGGTGGATATTAAAGAGCATATTGTGGGTAATTGTTTTATAACATGATAAAGGAGTAACATAGAGAACGACGCATGCATACAAAGAAATCCATAATAAGACCGCTAATCAAGCACAGAAAGTACATAATCAGGAACAACTCCAATACATTTTACTTGCAAATAGAATCACTGGTTTATTTAAGTACATATTAAATTAACAGTATTATAATTAGATGAAAGAAAGAAACAGAACAAAATAAAGAAAATCCTAATTGATTTATGTGCTGGTTAACGTGCGGTCGATGACTATAAATTATTAGTGAAAACGAAACGCAAACTGTCGTATACATTGAATTGACATTGACAAACGTCAAAATTCTGATTTATTGTTATGTTAACTGTCATCGTCACAATTTGGAAGAAAACTCGAATTACCGCGCCTTATAGTTTATAGAAGTGATAAAAACCACCCACAGAAGTTGCTGTGTAAAATACCCTATTACCCACATACAAATTCGGAATCCAGTACCTACAAGAACTATTCGGAAATAACCCACTGAGCGAAGACTGATTCGGGCCGGGTTTCCTCAGGGTAGAGGGCTCATTTCTTGTATGCCGTCCTGGTGCTGCGCAGCTGCCTGGTCGGTCGGCTGGCTTGCTCATCAACAATCGCAGTATCTGACTTTTGTGGAAAATCAGCTAATATTTCACGTAGATGTGCCATTGTAGTGATTTTACGTTTTACGCCATTTGCACATACTACCACAATCTTCCCGTCTCCAGTCCAGCATCCCCTGACTCCCAGAGCTTTGCGGGCCTCAACAAACACTGCATGCCGGGATGCCGTCAGAAATTCAGATAAAGTCAGTCCACTACCTTTAAGATGCTTCTTGGCAGCCCATATTTTGTTACGACTGGTGGTGTCGCTAAACCGTAGAAGGATGGGCCGTGGTTTATCAGCCTTTGTGGTCTTGCCCAAACGAATACAAGAAGTAATCAATTGAGGTGCGAAGTCTGGCAATTGTAGGTCATTGTGACATAACTTGAGGAACTTGTCAGCCAAGTCATCTTGTTTTTCCTCAGGCACATTGTGAAGCAAGAGGAGGTTAGATCTGGACCTCATTTCAAAGCTGTCCAATGTCTCAAAGACTAGCTCCAGTTGAAGTTTCATTGCGGATACGGCTTTCCATATGAATGTTTTAAAAGTTTGAAACTCACTGGAGAGTGCTGTGATGTCCTGGTGGCTGCGACCCATTGTATTCTCTTCAAACGAAGACATTTTCGCCTCAAACATCTTCTCCAGGTCATCTATGTTTCTTCTTAATAGAACTAGTTGATCCATAGTGCAGTGTATAAAGTGATGTGAATTTTATGTGCAAAATAATTAAAGGAGTTTGTGAAATAGATTGCTGGCGAGTAGGATAGAGGTAACTAATTCATTTAAATTATATTAATAGGGTTAAACCTGTTTAGTTTAATTTTAAAATAAAAAAATAGCAGAGCTCTAATAAAAGCGTCTACACTTTTTCACTCCTACCGCCCAAAAGTTAGGCTATCATTTGCCGTGTTGGAATCTCTTCAAATTACTCGAAAAATACTACGAGGTTGAGAAGATATTACTTTAGGACTCAAGTATACTTTCAGGGAAGATAAAAGTGACGTCTGGCTCCAACGTCTAACAATTTACAATTACAATGTGGGAATTATGGGAAATTGGGCCAAAGATGGATGAGTGCACCAGCTAGTGGAAGTGGGATCTTGAGCTCCTCCAAGATTCAGGAAAAATGTAAAGATGTTGATACCGAAAGGTACCTATCGCTTGATATACAGGCGTTAAGCTATTCCAGATACACCTAACAATACCAGTTTTGTCTACGTATTAATAAAAAAAATAGAGAAAACCACAGATTTCATTTTCGTTCTCTTCTCATCTCTAAAGTTCTTTATCATATCATCACCAAATTAACGTTACAGATAGATAGTTAAGCCTTTAAAATAAAAAAGAATCATCAAAATCGTAGATATTGCGCAACATACCTACAGTCGAACTGATAATCTGCTCTTGTTTTCGAAGTGCTTTGAAAGCAGTAAGTAATAACATAATTATTTTACAACCACGTCTTCGAATTATATTTTATAGCCAACAAAAAGATAAAATGATTGCAAAATAGATAAAAACGCGACGAATCGAGTAAAGAAACCACCGATTTATCGGTCTTTCCCCGATCTCAACGGCGATTACGCGGTGAAAACGTCTGCGAGGTCTAAATTAGCTCTCAATTTATGTCAGGAAAAGAGCACTAGATCTAGGTCTTTTGTAACACCTAGTGCACAGCTGAGCGGTGGTGGCACAGAATTAATGTAAGTATAACAATAATACAGAATGGAATCGCCTTCTTCCACTAGGCGCAAACGGGGGAGAGGTGTGAGGGCGGGGACCGGGGACGCATATTGCGCGGGATTTTAGAAGATCCTGTTCTGTATGTAATAATTCGGTAGGTTGAAGTCGGTTTTTAGGCCGCCAGTTTTTAAAAATTATATTGTATAAGTTCACGAGTACCTAGGCAATTTGCAATTTAGCTTACACAATTAAGTAAGTTTAAAAATTATGTAGGTACTTCACAAACTAAGACCAGGAAAGCAAACTGTGGCTGACGATCTAACAAGTTGTTCACGGAAAGTGTACGAAAAGAGTAAAGTAAGGCACGAAAATAAATATAGTGTTACCGAGTTTTTATGGAATAAGTTAGAAAGTAGGTATATTCAATTCAATTTATTTAATAGCATTCATATCACACATCAGTTCTTAGTTCTAATAATACCACTGTTTTGAAGTGTAATATGAATGAACCGAACCCTATTGGTTATTGCAAAAATAAGAAGGTAGTCTAGTACAAGTGCCTTGACAAAGGATAGAGGGAAATGGAAAAGGCTCACATGCTGTCCCGACCCCACGTAAAGTGGGATAAAGTGAGGAGGAAGAAGAAGAAGGTAGTATTATGTCAATCGATTGTTGTGAAGCTATTGACCAAACCCACTTATTTAGACAACATATCGCTGAAGAATGGCAGCTATACCATATCTCTGGAAGACTAAGTGAACTCCATAGATGAAAACACATGTTGGACAAGTAAGAACAGGACTGTTAATGTAGAACATGCGGTCTGAAGTGAACATCTAGAAATATTGAAATTTTCACTTCAGTCATGTAGTCAAGTAGTCACACAGGTAGTCAAGTAGTTGACGCATCATCGATCGCTATTGGGTGGAGGACCTTCTTTTGGACTTGACAATAAATAGGCAACGTCAAGGCACCGTTCTCCAACCGCCCTCTGCTATCCGACCATTTTTGTTTTAATTCAATAAAACGTTACAATTTCGCGCTTAAATTATTGAAAGTACGCATAAAATTTAACGATACATGAAGTTTCGGGTGTCGATTCCATTGCTGCTCCGATTTAAAGTTGATTATTTGAAAGGAAACGGAGACATCATTTAAAATGTTGGTCTCATCATGCGTTAGATAACCCTGCAAACTATTTTATGAATAACGAGTACTTTATACAGTGAGAGAAAACGTGAAGCTTTTCTTCGCACATTTGCGAAAAAAATTTCCTTGCCCTAAAGACGTACTTAGTCACATAACAGTAATCTGTGCTTAAGACGAAGTGGTAGCTAAAGTGGCGCCCTCATTTGAAATAAATTGTTTGAAACTAAATATGGTGATAATTAAAAATTTGATTTGTATAAATGTCTAGAAAGACCTTCAAACTATTTTATGAGTAACCTTTGAAATTATTACGAATAGTCCGTCTAGTTTTAAAACTGTTTTTCGCCAAAAGTGGCCACTTTTGGCGAAAAACAGTTTTAAAACTAGTCGGTCTACCAATATTACTTTCAAAGGTAAGTAATAAAATAGTTTAAAGGTCTTTCTAGACATTTATACAAATCAAATTATTAATTATCACCTTATTAAGTTTTAAACAATTTATTTCAAATGAGGGCGCCACTTTAGCTACCACTTCCTCTTAAGAATCCCCTTAATTTAGAGTTTTCTATACAAACGTAGTCTACGTTTTATTTTGAAACTACATGTCAGATTTCGGTAAAAATTTGCAATTTTGAAGAAATTGCGATTATCTAGGGTTATAATTGGTGTCCGACGGTAAAATTACGAACTGGAAAGAAAATATAAGGGTGTAGAAGTTTTCCATATTGCTGATCAAATATGATAAGATACACTATATTCTCTTTTAAGTTCATATTTTAAGCTGTGAAAACTAGTAGGTATATGCCCATATCTGACGTTGTTTCAAAATAATAGCTAGACTACGTTTGTATGGGAAAGTATGATTCTGTCTAAGGCAGAGGTTCCCAAACTTATTTTGTCAAACGCCCACTTTAAAAAGTCAGTTATTTTGTAGCGCCCCCCATTTTTTTTCACCATAAAAACCTGAATCACATGTTTGTCTTGTCTGTAGTTTAATTCAACCTATATTCTAAACTAGACTTTTTTACAAGAGAGAGCAATAATAATACATACACCAGTACATTAGAGTATCTTTTATAAAAAAATAACAATAATCAACATTGTTAATTTTAAATAAAAAATAGCAATAATAATACAATTTTACAATAATAAAGAGTATCGGAAGTGGGGACTTCACCTGCGAAACTTTAAAACACGAAATTTTTTCAGTGTTTAATTCTTTTAACGATATAAATAGCGTTGTGAACGCATTAAAATAATAAATATTACTTACATCTTTAGTTTATATTTGAACAATAAAAAAGGATATAAATATGAACTAATAAATGGATGTTGTGTAGTAAGAGGATTTTAATTTCAGTGAAATTTAAAATAAAAAATAGCTGAAGTTATAAATCACTCATTGCTTAAATCACATCAGCGCCCCCAACTTTATTCTGGGCCCGTTACCGCCCCCCTTAAAGCCTCCAGCGCCCACAAGGGGGCGTTATCGCCCACTTTGGGAAAGACTGGTCTAAGGTAAGGGGACTCTTTAAGTACCTACGTAGAAAATATCAGGTGCTTCTGCGCCCGCGCACATCTTGGAAGTCGATCAAGTGCATAGACAAACATGGAAATAATCCTAAATAGGCACTCTGAACTAGCATCTTACCTACCACAGATTTTTCCGTCTATTGTTTAGGTATACCAAACTCGTATCGTATCGTCAAGTGTCTGTGTCTATCTACAAAACGGTATGTAAGTAGGTTTGTACGGGTATACCAGAATATAGTTATTTCTTTTTTCATGACAATATTTTCGTCATGTAATGGTCATGACGATATCCGCGCAAGTAATGATCACTCCCTACTAAAGTCGTGTTTTTTTTACAAAATACGACGTCACGAACGAGTGGTAATAGCTTGAAAGCAGCTGGTTACAAAACACCTGTGCGATGTTCTAATCTTTGGACCACTACTGGCAACCCTGCAGTAGATGCGCGGCGCTGCCAACCAAAGAAATTAAAATTTCTTTGTTGCCAACAGTACAAATTGAACAAGCATGCGATATTCAGTCTGGTGTAAATAGTGACCTATCTAGTTAGACTTTAAGAAATAGGCGCTTTAGTTAGTCTTAATCTGTACTCAGCTTGCTGCCCAGCGGATTAGCTCGTCAAAGTGGCAATAGGCGGGGACATAGCACGAAGTAGGACGAGCAACTAGGTGGTCGGACGATCTTAGCAAGGTTGCAGGAAAACGCTGGATGCAGGCCTCTTCCAATCGGTCAGTTTGGAAAACTTGGAGGCCTAGGACTCCTTTTGATTATGATGATAATTAATGTAAGGTAAGGTAGGTAATTACTTATTGCATCGTACCTACTTAACTAGTATATATGTAGTTATCTACGCAACACACAAAAGCATAACCAGCCTACCTAGTTTTATAGACATTACTACTCACTTCCCAGGCTAACTAGGTCTAATACCCTACAGTCTACAGTTTCTACTGGCAAACGTACGCTTCTACGAAAAACGTATAAACGCCCGCGGCAGCCGCTTTCAACATTTAAATAAATAAAAAATAAATATATAGGGACAAATCACACCGATTGAGCTAGCCCTTAAGTAAGTCCGAGACTTGTGTTACGGGATACTAACTCAACGATACTATATTTCATGACAAATACATATATAGATAAACATCCAAGACCCAGAACAATTTGATAAAGGCCATTTTCTAACTTGCCCTGACTAGGAATCGAACCCGGAACCTCTAGGTGGCGGACTAGCGTGGTGACCACTACGCCACGGAGGTCGTCATTCTAAGGCCTTGTCGGATTTTCTAGGCCTCACCATCCTACAAGTCATTGATCATATCTAGGTAGGTATTTACCTGTGCGTGCGTCTTATCTAAATAGCCGACTAACTAGGTACCTACTTACCCACCAAATGATTAGGTTCGGCGCAAGCGGGCCACCACAAAATGCAGCCACCACCACTTTCCTGAAGATTTCATACATTTTTTATGGACTGGCCGCACACGGCGACGCTGGTGGCGGTCACTGAATTAGTAGGAAAGCGATCGGTGGCCGCGTTTTGTGGTTTCCAGTTTGCGCCGAGACTTGAATGATTAGTCTCTCAGGTGTCTCATAGATCGATAGCCAACTATCCATACATATATATCACACTAACTAATATTAGGTATAAAGGCAATAGTTTGCGAGTGTGTGTTTGTTACTTCACGCGCAAACGGCTGGACCAATTTAGGTAAAATTTGGTGTGTAGGAAGCTGACACCCTGGATTTACACATAGGCTAATTTAAGCGCGGGTAACACCGCGGGGCGTAGCTAGTTTGTTGTAAAATATACTATCGTCGAGTTAGTTCCCATAACACAAGTCTCGAACTTACTTTTGGGCTAGCTCAATCAGTGTTATTTATCTCATATATTTATTTATTTGAAAATAGATTTCTAAAATATGCAGTTAAAAATAAAGGTTCAATGAAAAGCTGTTAATTCATTTAGTAACGTCGATATCGGTTTTGTGTATTTTCCGAATAGATACCTACACATTTATAGCGTAGGAAGATACCTGTCTACGATAAACTTCCTAACATACCTACAAGTTTAAAATAGACGAGTCAATACAGCTAATGTACCTACATACACTACATAGCTCAATAACTTTAAAGTTGTTAAATGTCCATCCAATGTAGGCTGACTGTGTAGGTATTCTTAAAAAGGTAGAATCCAAGGTTCTCCACGTCATATTCGCAATAATCAGCGGAAAGCCGCCGTTTACAATTTGCCGCTAGTAACTAATACTTTAAGGCAATCGATACCGATCAATTTCACTCGGCTAAGTAACCAGTTTCATACGACCGGCAGGAGATATATCAAAACAAACATTGCCGGGCCGGCGCTCCATCGCTGGCCGCGCGCGATTCACGACCATACGCGATCAATAAAAACAATGAAAATAGACGCGACACTCCAAAAAACTAGGCAGGTACTTACAACGCAGACACATTAATAAGTACAAAAAATTAAGAAAACAGTCGTCACCAATAACGCTCCAATAACATTATGAATAAATTAAAACCAATGCACGATACGTGCAGCAATAACCTTTCCAAGAGGAATCTAATAAGACCTCGCACAACCTTCCCCGCGAAACTATGATGTAATACGATTGATTGAGGGTGAAGTATAGCACTTACCAGATGCAGCACGGTGTTCACCACCTCTCTGTTGGTCACCTGTCCGACTTCAATCAGCCCGATAAGAACTGCAAATTTCAGGCTATCATTTGTCGTCATCCTGACGACCTCCTCCGGTCTCTTGATGTCACTAAACGGCGGTGATTTTAGGTCCGCCATGGTTTATTATGTCACAAATCACAAATTCACAATTTTTATTATCACTCGCGACGAAAAAATCATGAAAACATGATTACTTTGGCTCACATGATAACACACCAAAGTCGCATTCTGCCATTTTGGAATTCAAGTGTTGCCAGGTTCGAGCTAATGGATGTTTTACCCGAGAAATGGATATTAGTTTTTGATATGGGTAAATTACCTACAATAATGAAGTCTTATCAAATCGTTAGGTTCTCAACACTACTAATGCAAAAATTAGCTCACAAATCACTTAATAAGACGTAATTCTATACCGAATATTTACGCAAACAGAACTAGATAGTCTAATCACATTACATATGTACTTATTAACTGCTCTGCCAGCTAATAAAATAATAGTGTAAATAAATATGTATTTACTTACTGCTTAAGCTGCTAACTGGCTTTTTACCTCCCCATGAAAAATGTACTTTAAAAAAATTGATTATTATGGAAAAATCTTCATCACATGTATAACAATATGTGACTGTAAGCATTAAAAACGCTGAACGCTGTTCGCTAATAATTTGAATATTGCTCGAAAAAATGTGATTTTCCGAGAGATAGTGATAAATGACATTGACTAGGTACGTGACGTGACGAATACCTAAACCCCTCCTCTCGGTGACCAAGCGTGGTATTAAGACGACCCCCTCTTAAAGGGTCACGTAATTATTATGGGTAATGGGTTTGTTCCTTATACTTAATGACTTGCTTCCATATATCACTAAATCACTAGTCATACGTACCTGAAAGGTGGAAAAAATGTAAAAGCTTCATCTACAAGCAGCCTACAGCTACATCTAGCTAGCTTTAATTTTTTTATATAAATATGTTTACATGACGGTACTTAATATAATATTTTTATTTCATTTCAAATTAGAGACGTGATAGGGTTAAATTACCATACGTTTTAAGTTAATTTAATTACCTTGAAAACGTTTTGTAAATGAATTGTAGTAAATGGTGATTGATAACCTAGATTCAGGGCTGGGCAAAATACATGCTTTGTTTTAATTGAAATACAAATTGAAAAATACTGTATTGCAAGTAATAAAAATACGAAATACAAAATATCTTTAAGTAAGGTATTTAAAATATGAAATAAAAAATACAGTATTTTAGCTATTTTTAACTGAATACAAATTACAAAATAAGTAATCTAGACAAATATGGCTGAAAAGTAGTGGAAAACCAGATTTATTAACTTACATATTAAATATACTTAAATACTTCGGCCTCAGGTATTTGAAATATGAATTACAAATTACATTTTAAGGAAGTAATTGAAATACAAATACCAAATACGTATTTGTATTTCAATTACGTATTTTAATTACAAGTAATTCAAATACAGCCCAACCTTGCCTAGGTTTTTAAAATATTATACATAAGTAAGCTGTACTGTACTGTAAGGATTTTGAGTTTTGACGATCATATAAGTATATGTTCAAAAGCGTGATAGATAGGTACAATGATGCCAATGATTATAAAGTATGTATTTTATTAATGTATGAAATAAGAGCAGATGTAATCACGCGACGAATCTGTCTCGTCTTGTTGTCATGTCAGTTTGCCTTTTATTTTGGGAAAAATAATGTATATGGCAAGTAAGAGCAAGCGTCATCACAAATTGACAAGCAGGACAACATAAAAATATGAACTGATTTAAATAATCTGTAATCAGACCTATTATAATTTCTTAAGCTTTTTAATATATATTTAATATAAATGTAGTTATATGAAGTATGTATGTTACATTTATAGTATCAAGTAACAAATAAATATTTTTTATTCCATTGTACTTAACCTGTAATGTTTTGTTTTTGTCAAGTTGGTGTCATTGTATTTTGCCAAAGTGACAAGAGAGCCAACTTCATTCAATTCATCAACAGTCAGTCAGTCAAATAATCATGGCGGCGATGGATGTGGAAGTACCAAAAGTGAGTAAAATTGTGATTTATTTCGTGTGTGCAGTGTTTGACCTTTACTACATCGTTTATTCGTAAACCTTTAATGTTTTCCAAGGAGTCTTTTCTTTTCTTTTCATATCTTAGTCGTTATTTTCTTTAGAAATTGAAACATTGGGCGTTGCTCTATCACCCGATATTACATTGAGAAAGTGGGTTTATTCGTTTAGCAATTTGACTGAGGTCCAGCGGATATCGTTCTTCAAGCACCGGTTATAGAATGCAAACAATATGATGTTGTCAAATGTTTATTTATGCTTGGATGTTGCGGTTGCATTTCCGTTGCATCGGTTGCAAGTTTTGTGCTCATTTACTGATATTTTCAGTTGGAAGTCGCGATGCGAACACTGAAGTTGTCCGGGCATGTCGGTTTCGACAGCCTGCCGGACCAGCTGGTGAATAAAAGTGTTCAGAATGGATTTGTGTTCAACATCCTCTGCATAGGTGAGTGATTCATGTTGTTGCAATGTAGAGTGTAGTTAATCACCCACACGTACTATATTTATATTTATCTGTTTACCTTGGTAATGTTTCAACACCTCAGTTGTGGGCTTATCATAGTTTTATGTGGGTAAAGTTTGTCATTATTCATCTTTACTATTAAAGGATATTTGGTACCTACCTACTTGTTTTCCTGTTATTTAGTACATTCCAGATAATGTTAGTATGTAAGTACCTATGTACGTTTTAAGGTTAGCCAATTAGGTCAATTCGTCTTCATCCTTGACAATGGCAAATTCATCCTTTTGAAAACGATGGGGCCATACTCTAAGAAAAAAATTAGAAGTAGGTCAATTCATTTTTTATCTTAATTTGACTTAGAATTCTTGATAATTCTATTCTATATTGGTTTTAATGTCAAATAGTGCCATAAGTAACACCACTGCAGTTTTTAATCAGTACGAACACAATTAGCCTCACTTGATACAGTACATAATGATGTATCCCAGAAAACACTAACACTAAGCACCAAAGTTTCTATGGATGTTTGTTCCACTTTTGCACCAAAACAGCTGAACAGATTAGTATGAAAATTGTCATGTAGATAGCTTATTACCTGGTAGATACTTTTTATTTCTGTGGATTGTCTAAACTTTGACCTCATGGACATTGCTGCAGACATTATCTAGTACATGAAAAAAATAATTTTGGATGTAGGTGAGACTGGGCTGGGCAAGTCTACTCTGATGGACTCGCTGTTCAACACCAACTTCGAGTCTTCTCCGAGTCCCCACAACTTGCCCACTGTGAAGCTCAAGGCGCACACATATGAGTTGCAGGAGACCAATGTTAGATTGAAGGTATGTTTTGCCTTTTCTTTTAAAAATATACTTTATCAGATGTTTGAAAAACCAAAGTGACTTGTAGGTCCTGTTCATTTTATCTCAGGATAGGGTTTCCTGATTGTAGGAACCCTGTATTTGTCTTATTATAAAACGTGGACTAACTTTGTCACTTTGTTTAAATTTAAGTTTTCCACCCTAAACAAGTTGACACCTAGAACATGCCAATATTTAATCCGTCAATAAAACCTTCATTTGTGCGCATAATGCTTAGGTTGGCAGTCATCAAGGTATCTCATATGCTTTTTGGCAGCCTTAAAATCTAACACCAGTGGCCATTTACATGAAAAACAACAAGTGAGATAGGCCCGCCCTTGTACAATTTTGTAATCATTTTTGAAGTCTGTTCCTATATTGTTTTTTATGGTACAATAATGAAATGACAAACAAACAATGGTATAAAGTAGTTTAAACTTCCAAATATTATTATAATATAATTTGATTCTACAACATTTTTCCATATAGGTACTTTCATATGACTAACATTGCAACTTTATGTATTTTTTTTCTAAAATAGCTGACAATCTGCGACACGGTGGGCTACGGCGACCAAGTGAACAAGGAAGACAGCTTCAAGGCCGTGGTGGACTACATCGACGCGCAGTTCGAGGCGTACCTTCAGGAGGAGCTCAAGATCAAGCGCTCGCTCGGCACCTACCACGACAGCCGCCTGCACGTCTGCCTCTACTTCATCTGTCCTACTGGTGAGTAGGTTACTTCATCTGTTCTTCTTTAGTACATTTTACCTTCCATGCTGGTCTTTTGGTTGCGGAGTTCTATTCCATCTAGTGTTTGCTCTCAGACCTATCCGAGGATTGGTTCTGGCCTACCCTTTGGGTTGCGGAGGTCAGACGGCAGTCTCTCTCTGTGTAATAGCCAACTTGGATGATGATGACCTTCCATGCTGGTCTCGGTCTGGGATAAAAGAAAAGACTTAGAATGTATCAGCTGTTTCTCTTTTCGCGCAGGCGTAAGGTTGCTTTTAAAATCAGATATAAAACCTTAATTATTCATATTTTTGTATTTTATGTATAGGGACAAATAACACAGATTGAGCTAGCCCCAAAGTAAGTTCGAGACTTGTGATAGGAGATACTAACTCAACCATAGTATATTTTATAACAAATACATAGACATATAGATAAACATCCACGACCCAGGACAATTTGAAAAAGGGCCATTTTCCAACTTGCCCTGACCGGGGATCGAATCTGGGACCTCTGGGTGGCGGACTATCATGGTGACCACTACGCCACGAAGTTCCTCTAGTTTGACTGGTAGTTTATCCTATACTGATATGTGGTTACCTTGCGGCCTAATAAGGCGCAGCAATCTCATTGGATGCCATAATCCTTATTAGGCCATTAGGCTCTGGCCATTTTTTCAATACAATTGCATCATTCAGATTGCTAATGCATTTTGGTTTGAAGCTGGTAATTGGTCGTAGAAATTAAATAACGAAGCGACGCAAATCTGTTGAATTGTTTTATTCTCTAATACTGGAAACGATAGAAGAGACTCACAGTTTAGGCTAGTAGTATATAAATATAGGAAGCCGGGCCTCTGGCCCGCTCCTCAAACCTTGTCCGGGTGAAGTAGGAAATGCCGTCCAAGGCAACCTAGGTATGTCAATTTTAAAATTTTTAATAAATTCGTTTGTGAGCGACTCACAGAAACGTGTGTGTGTAACACACGTTTCTTTTTGGACATGCGTGGCAAGCACTACCAAAATCCATCGTCGATAATTGTAAGAATCATCGTCATCGTAATATCAGCCGCAGGAAGTCCACTGCTCGACATAGGCCTCCCTCAAAATTTTTTGAAACGACCAATTGCATCCAGCATTTTCTTGAAATCTTGCTAAAGTCGTCTGACTGCCTAGTTGGTGGGTGTCCTACGTTGCGCTTGCCGGTACTAAATGTACTAATTGTAAGAATGCTAGTTGTAAGATTAGAATGCTTGGTCCGTATTATTTAACTTTCTCTTGTATGTGGAGTAGCGTATTGACCGCTGACCGCGCTGTCGTGTTGTCCTTGACATTACTCATTGTTAGGCGTACAGTCAACAACAAAATAGATGAGACAGGCTAAGGCTAATAAAAAATATAACTGTCGCTGTTCCTTATTTTCGTTTTTTATCTATTCGCTCCGTGCATAGTAGTCGTGGGGGTAATCTAATCTATCGCAGCGCCCGTGGTGGCCAAAAGTCGTAATTGTCACGGGTGCTGTACCAATCTGGCAAAAAAAGTATAGAGATTTTTTAAATGATTTTCGTAAACAAAAATAGGTTTCTATAGATTTTTTGTTGTAAATTGCGAGAATACGGTAAAAATAGTCAATTCAAGTTTTATCACCGTTTTGCATTTGATCCTCTGTTGGTTGGAATATTATAGTGAGAGTGATACTCTCCCGGCCTACAAAGCCGGTGTTTATGATTTTACTCATTTCTAGCTGAAAACGATACTTAATTTATTACTAGCGATTCAAGATCCTATTACAAATGTTTATTATTATTTAATAAAACATTAAAGTATCCTTATTTTCCTGTTATACAATCAAACTACAAATAAACATAATGTAAACAACCCTGACGTATCAAAAATAAAACACACTTTTCTTACAAATTTTACTTTCTTCACTTAATTTTACTGATCGAAAACAGTTTCACAAGCCTTCTTTTAGCCAAATTAGAGCAGTACATTGAATTTTACTATAGTTTACATTATAATTTTCAATTTTATTATTTTGACAGTAAATTCAGCCGGCAAAGTTTACTCTAAGTAGCGAACTTATGGCGGCGCTGCAGTCTGCACATAGTCAATTATACCCAACAACTTGCTAAGCGTCTCCTTTGAGTCTTGATTGCAACACCCGGCTCTGTCTATCCAGTTGGGATAAAGATGACTGACTGATATAGAGGCTAGAGTTGTTTTTTCAATACCAATGTTTACTGGCAAAGAATCAACTTATAATTTGCATTCATACAAGCAGCTATTAATAAAGTTCACAACTGGACAAAGAAATGGCGAATTAAACTAAACGAATCAAAATCTGTCCACGTCAACTTCACAAACAAAAATGATGACTATTGTCCCGTCTACATAAATGGACAGCAGGTGCCATATGAAAACACTGCTAAGTATCTTGGTATGACACTCGACGCGAAGCTTCGCTGGAAAGCCCATGTCAAAAAGAAAAGAGAGGAACTTGATATAAGATTCCAAAAGATTTACTGGCTGCTTGGAAGGAACTCTGCATTGTCAGTAAATAACAAAATACTACTTTATAAACAAGTCCTCATGCCAGTATGGACTTATGGTATACAGTTATGGGGTTGTACCAAACAAAGTAATATTGAAATAATTCAACGCTTCCAAAATAATGTACTGAAGGCCATTGTGAATGCGCCCTGGTATATAAGAATTGACGATCTACACCGGGACCTTAACATGCAGACCGTCAATAAAGTTATCAAGAAATACGCCGAAGCACATGAGTATAGACTGCTTCACCATGTGAATGTTAAGGCAATCCAGCTCCTCGACAACACGGACATAGTGCGACGTCTCAAAAGAACTAAACCGTTTGAACTAGTGTAATTTAAAAAAATACAGTGATATTATAGTGCATTGATGTGCCAATAGAGACACAAGAACAAAGTGCCTTCCCCTTAATAGAGACAGTAAGAAAAGTGCCGATGGACACATTCTTAGACAATAACGTATAAAACTAGGTCAATGTTAAATTACTTATTAGTCTGAGTTAAGGCTAGATTGTAATATTATTAGCGTACTTATTTACTTTTGTAGGTACGTTAAGAAAAAAAAAAAAAAATTCATACATGCATATTATCACGCCTGTTCCCCACAGGGGTAGTTTGACTTAAAACTGGGCCCAGGGCACTGAAGCCGCACAGCTTAAGACGCATCCAGAAACGAGCTAAAATGTGGAAGAATTTTAGGCAAACGTATTGCAACGCCAATTTATCTAACAGTCTTACCTTTGGATTTTTAGAGAACTAAATATAGGTGTTAAAATAATTTCCCCGTCTACTTTTGTCGTTGACTGTACATAATTTTATTCAGGGCGCACGCGACACACTATACCCGCACTGTAGTACGTCCGATGGGACTCTTATAACGGGAATGTTTCTATATGACACAGCCGTATTTATAAAAATATAAAATATTCGCTATAAACCGGTTTAAACCAACCGCGGGCTGTGCCGTGCCTCAGGCCGGTGTTCGACCTATAATACTGCTTATGTCTCGAGAGCTATGTTTTTTTATTTATTTATTAGTCTATATACTGATTACAAAATATAGCAATATATTTTTGTAAAATATATTAATATATATTAATAAATAATAATTTATAAAATACATTTTTTTTGTCTTTATTGAAAATTCTCCTTGCATTGGCTGCATAATTACTATTATGTCTGATATACGCTTAAAGTGTTCTTAGGAGTCTTACTACCGTATTCACAAGACAAAAGTGGCCTCTGCGTCTTGGAGGGCCATCAGACGCGAAGGCCACTATTGTCTCTAGACACTGTCTACGTGTGGGAGAAAGACCAGATCGTGTGTATTTGAAAGAGAGAGACGTGTATTTTTGACATAATAGCGAAGACTGAATACGACACCGTGTTTTGAAGAAAATAATTATGAACTAATAGCAGGCCATTTAACTCTGGACACAATACACGGGGCAATTAACTTGACCACCCAATTAGTCCATGCATCTGGGTCACTACCTCCCTGTTAATGAGAATATGAGGCTGCGAAGGGGCGTGAATTATTGTGTTATGTCGTAAAGTAACTCCCTGGATACCTAAAGGTTCGTTGTCACAGTGGAAGGCCGAGAAAGAGACGGACGCGACGGCCTTTACGCTTTTTAATGTGGTGGGTGACTGGTAAATGGGAATGACTTTTCCTCATCTCTGGAAGGAAATAGGTTAATTATTTTTTTCTAAATCATAGACCTAGAATATTTTTTACTGCATAAAAAGACCGCAGAAGCCGAGTGCGACAGATTATAGGTTACCTGTTACCGTCACAAGAGCAAAAGAGATAGCGATCAATCAATGCGAATGTTATGCGAATGCGAATGTGTGCACGTCATGACCTGCCCATCGGCGTCGCGGACGAGCCACCACGCCGCAACTCTTTGTGTCGATGATTCGCGCATAGCATAATTATTTCCACCAATAGGAAGCGCTTATTTTACGTGAGTTTATAGTGATTACTTGTTTTTTTTTATTATTTTAGTTGCAGTCCGCTGTGATTGCTTATTAAGTTATACAAATAGTTTATTGTCATCATCATCCCGCGTATTTCCGGTGGCATACGCAGCAGTGACGCTTCAGAGCCCGGGGTCTGCTACCTAACCCCGGTGATTTGACGAGGTTACTGGTTTTTACACAAAGCGACTGCCGTTTGACCTCCGAAACCTGTAAAAGGTAGACCAGAACCGATCCTTGGATAGGTTTGATGAGCGAACGCTAGATGACGTTCGATGGCTACTTTTTATTTTAGCACCGGAAAAGGAAGGTGAAATTAGGCGAATTTTTACGCCTAGATAATAATAATAATTAATTAATTTATGTTTTTTTTTGTCATACTTTATGTCTACATTCGCATTCGCACATTCGCAGCCTGAACATTTGTATTCGCATTCGCGTTCGCGAATGTACAAAATTTAACATTCGTAACATCTCTCTGGAATACACACACATCGCCGTGTGCACGGATGTATAGTTTCGTTTGTAGTAGTGTAGGCATACATGATACTCCGTTTCTATGAAGTGCCATAGTTTATTGTGCCTGTAAGATTGTCCCGTCAACTGTTTATAATTCCTAAGTTGCGTGAGTGAGTAAACAATCGTAAGTCGCGATGTACAATAGCTATTGTTTGTGTGTTTGTCTCGCTAATGGAGTGGCTTGAATAACGTTTACAAACTTATGTAAATTATATAATGCATTCCACTGATTTTATCTTGGTTTAAAGTAATTAATTACAAATGCAAAAAAAAGCGGTCAACATATTAGAGGTATGTACAATTACAATACCTTAATTAAACATCTGCTTTTAGACCCCTTTCGAACACATCAGTATGAATTATGATCTACTTGCTGGTCTCTCCAAGCGTTCACTTTCTAATAACTTTTTTATATACATATATATATACGGAAAAATGACACACATTGAGCTAGCCCCAAAAGTAAGTTTAAGGCGGCCCTTCCCGGCCGCTCTGTTTTTTTCGCGAGCATAGTTTAAAAAGCTTGGTGTTTCATCCAGGGCAATGCTAGAAAAAGAGGCAAACTAAAAAGAGAGAGATAGTGCCTAAGGGCATGGTTTGCATTCTATTAAATGAAATTAGTATTATTATTAACTACTCATTGAACGAATATTAACTATTCATAGGGTACGGAAATTTCATAAAATTTGTTCCAGGTGATACGTGTTTATCAGTAAGCCTTACAAGTATGTGAAATAAATGTTTTGTATTCAAATTTTCGATACATTTGCGAGGTTTGTATCGAAATATTTTTTTTTACTTTTACAATGTATGAGTACTTTATGAACGGTCGAAGTTCAACTAAAATTTGTGCAAAAATGCAGATGTTTGGAGGCTTATACTGACTTTGTTTTTCTAAATTTTAAATTTTTTATTTCGACAGAAACCTAGAAATAGCGCCCAAAATATCTGTTAGTGCAAAAGTTTTCATGAAAGATCAGATACAACGCCATAATTACGTACGAGCGTTGTATGAAAAGTAAGACGGGAAGGCCTCTCTTAAGCTTGTGTTATGGAATACTAACCCAACGATACTATATGTATTTTATGATAAATACATATATAGATAAACACTCAAGACCCAGGATAATTTGGGCCATTTTCCATAAAGGCCATTTTCCAACTTGCCCTGGCTGGGGATCGAACCCAGAACCCTCCAGATTGGCGGATTAGCATGTTCACCATTACACCACGGAGGTCGTCACTTTGAACCGCTGAACCGATTTCCATCAAACATAGCTAAGAACCACCGCAAATAAACTTCCTTTCACATAAAAAAACCGCATCGAAAACGGTCCATCCTTTTGAGAGCTACGATGCCAAAACAAAAACACAGACATTGGCGTCAAATTTATAACACCCTTCTTTTTTGTCAGGGGTAAGAAAAAAGGTTTAATAAATAAAGTCGATTTTTTTTACATTTTGATACTCTGGCCTACCTATACATTATGGCTTGTTGGCAGTTTGTACCTGGACTGAATAAGTTATTGTTGTTTCTCTTTTCAGGCCATGGTCTCAAATCCATCGACCTGGTATGCATGAAGAAGCTGGACACCAAAGTCAACATCATTCCCATCATTGCAAAAGCGGACACTATCTCCAAAACAGAGTTGCAGAAGTTTAAGGTACCGTTTTTACCATTCTTGTTCAGACTGGTCTTCGATCTTAGAATAGGGAACTCCTATATCTGCCTGTGAATGTCGCGTTAAAAAGTCTACGCAGGGTATTTCACTGTTGTTTTTTGCATAATATTTAATATGAAACAACACAAAATATATTAAAAAATAATCTTTTTCTGTAAACAGCCTAAAATTGGTTATTCAATCAAGACCAGTTATTTTTAAATATTGGTACCAAGAAATGAGGTAGTGTGGTGGGAAAATCTCACTATCTCTTTTTTACGCGCGATACTTACAGGCAGTGTGGACAAATGACGTCACTAGTGCAGTATGTGCATCCTTTCCCCTTCGACCAGATTTGAACTTACTAATTAAATGAGTGGATTAACAAAAATCTTAAGTTTCGGATTATGTAACTTTTTGCTATAAATAAATTAAAAACAAAAAAAAAGTTAAATGCTGTATTGCAATCCCAAGGAGGTTGACGTCAAATCGTTAAATGATGGAACCTGTGTAGTACCATTTAATTTCAAATTCTTGCATAGAAATGGAAAAATAAATTGATTGTCCTGCCTGAATAATTAAATGATTGACTAATTGATACTGACAAACCGGTATGATGATGTAAACGCTAGCAGACCATTTGTTTACTAACATACTGACTTGTAGGTTAGTTTGTGTCCCCGTATCCTAGTTGCTATAAAAGGCAAGGGACACATACTTAATGACAGTCAATGCTACGCTACTTATGAAAGTGAAATATTTGGTAAAGCCCACTTTCAAAACCTTACTCATTGGAGATTATAAATATTGTTGTCTTACCATTCCATTAATAATTCTTTACAGTCAAAAATAATGCAAGAGCTGCAAGCGAACGGGGTAGAAATCTACCAGTTCCCGGTAGACGACGAGTCTGTCTCGGAGATGAACACGAGCATGAATTCTCACATCCCCTTCGCTGTGGTTGGCAGCACTGACTTCGTCAAGATTGGCAACAAGACTGTGCGAGCTAGGCAGTACCCCTGGGGAACGGTGCAAGGTGAGTGACATCCTTAGTGTTTATGATAGCCTAGTACTCTTACATTCTATTTGCTGTGGTTGACAGCACTGACTTCGTGAAGATTGGCAACAAGACTGTGCGAGCTAGGCAGTTCCCCTGGGGAACTGTGCAGTGTGCAAGGGCACCAGAGATGCTTTGGTGACCTAGCACTTTTTAAATTTGCACTAACTATATTGATAACAGGACATGCGAGCTTGGTACTGCCCAGGCCCAGGATCCCCTGGGGACTCACAATTGAGCTAAGATACTGAGCATTTCTGATGGCCTAGTACTTTATTCTTCGTTTGAACAAGTCAGTACTCGCAAGGAGTTCTTACTGTTTGCTCAAGTTTTGTTACATCGTTAGTTTCTGGTTTCCAGTAGAAGATGAATAGGTATATCTCTGATAAATCATTGCTTGATTAAGGACATAAACCATGCCATGTAATTGTAATCCTTAATTGCATTTAAAAAATTATTAACAACCACATCATACTACTATTGACAGAAGTAAAAGAGTTAGTTTATGTTACCATTTTCTAAATTAGTTAAATGTAATTTTTAACTCCCTCCAAAAAATAGGGGTCATATTAGTTTGACGCTAATGTCTGTCTGTGACAGCAGACCTTTTTCAAATTGTCCTGGGTCTTGGATGTTTATCTATATATGTATTTGTTATAATTATATATTTATTTATTATTTAAAGATGGCGCTATGGATATCAATTCCACTTAATATCGGTTCAAATACCTATGTAGTTCCGCCAGTCATCACTAGATGGCGTCGTCGGGGATTTTTATTTTGCCTGGCAATTAAACTTGTTTCTTAATTATTGTAGTGGAGAACGAGTCCCACTGCGACTTCGTGAAGCTGCGCGAGATGCTGATCCGCACGAACATGGAGGACATGCGCGAGAAGACGCACGCGCGGCACTACGAGCTGTACCGCCGCCGGCGGCTGCAGCAGATGGGCTTCACCGACGTCGACGCCGACAACAAGCCGGTGAGTCCACTCAGCAGATAGAGCCCTATAAAATATCGATAGTCTTTCGATACTATCGTGGCCTTGAAAAACAGTCATAATGTCGATAGGACCGATAGTAAACTATCGATGCTATCGATAGTATCTAAATTCAATAGTATCAACACTATCGATTTTTTAACCTTTCATCAATAGTATATCAAACTATTGACGATCGATAGTATTTATAAAAACTATCGATAGTATCCATAGTATCTGAATTAAATGGTATCGATACTATCGAAAGTTTTACCTTTCACCAATAATATTGCAAACTATTGACAATCGATAATTTCGATAATATCTATACCATCGATACAATCGATAGTCCTTTGGGTATTATGGCTGTTTTTCGAGGCCAACTATCGAAAGTTATATAACGCTAGACGCAAGACCCAAACGTGTGATGCTGTGCAGGAAGGAAGAAAAAAGAATCAAAGCAGTGCGGGGTTGCTACCCGCATCGCTTAGTGACATGTTTGAGCTTTTACGTTGTGCTCCAGAAGAGAAGCAGCTAGTACATTGTAAGTTTTTTCTCCCAGACCAGCATATGGAAAGATCAATGCAGAAAAAAAATCCTGCACCAATATAGTACCATTTATGTGACTGTGTTACCAGTGAAGACTTATGTATGACTTTGAAACGTGGTCCTTACTATGGGTCTCATTAGAAGGCTCAAGGTTGCTCAGCTCGCTATGGAGAGGGCTATGCTCGGTGTTTCCCTACGTGATCGAATCAGAAACGAGGAAATCCGTAGGAGAACAAAAGTTACTGACATTGCCCAGCGGATTAGTTCATTGAAGTGGCAGTGGGCAGGACACAGTGCGACGAACCGATGGCTGATGGGGCAAAAAGGTTCTCGAATGGCGACCACGTACTGGCAAGCGAAGCGTAGGACACCCACCCACAAGGTGGTCTGACGACCTGACTAAGGTCGCTGGAAAGCGCTGGATGCAGGCCGCTCTAGATCGGTCATTTTGGAAATCCTTGGGAGAGGCCTATGTCCTGCAGTGGACGTTATGCGGCTGAAATTATCTGTGACGTCCGGCTGCCGATTGACGTCAACCCTTCTAGGGAATGCAAATGCAGCATGACATATTTGGGCTTAGTCCTATAGAGATTGCTAGTTATATTCTGTGGGTAAGAATAAGGGGGGACTTTTTACCCATCAGCCAAATTGTTGAAGCAAGTTCAGTCAATGATATTGAAGTAATTCCTATAAAAACAATATAAGAAAAACGAAAAAAAAAAATATTCGGCTCATACAGTGTTTAAATTTTTTTTATCAATTTTTGATATTTTTTTTAATGATGTAAAAATATAAACTTCGATTGCTGTGTATCGTCACTTCCAGTGTAAAGTTAAAAATTATATAAAACAATACTGATGACACATAGATTTTTTTATTTCAATTACCTTTTTAAAAGTAAAAAAAGTAAAATATTTATGTTCTTCATTAATCTAAAATAAAACAAAACGAAATAATAAACAGATTTTGTATAATACAAGTAGGTTTAGGTTGTTAGTACAGATTAGATAAAGGAGGCTGCCTGTAGAAGGCAGAACCTGTGTCACAGTACTCCAATGCTCCTTCACCCTTACACTTCATGTGTTTTACATTGAATATCACATCCTAAATCACTAAATATCATTAAATGGTCTACAACACTTTTATATTATTTAGTTGACAAGCCAGTTAGGTTTTACTAACGATCCTGATGAAGTGGCCTTCGGCTCCAAAATCAATTAAAATTCACAGTGTATGTTTTCCATGACTAATGCGACTGCATGTACTTGCAGGTGTCCTTCCAACAAACGTTCGAACAGAAGCGCAGCGCGCACCTGGCGGAGCTGCAGCAGAAGGAGGACGAGATGCGGCAGATGTTCGTGCAGAGAGTCAAGGAGAAGGAAGCGGAACTCAAAGAGGCTGAGAAAGAGGTATGCATTAAGAGAAACTGTATACCTTGCCTTATGTAGGGCTATTCATATATTACGTCACAGTGATGAGGTGGGGCTTCGAAAATTCGAATTTCTGCGTGACGTAAGCCCCTATTCTTTTTTCTGTTCCAAAAAAATTTTTCACAAAGAACGTAGGGCTAAACTCAGGCCAAGAATCAAGACTACATTTTTTTTATACCATTCGTCTAAGTTTATTTATTTACAGAAAAAAGTCAAAAGGCATTTGGTGTTAAAATTTAGAACAATACTCTCAATTTTATAAAATTGTTTTTAATTTTAATGTTCATTTAAACAAATTTTACCTTCCTTTTTCTCGTCGTGGTATAAAGTATAGTATGCAACTCTTGAATAAAACGGATTTATATCGAGGGCCATGAATCACTCGCGTCGCTCAGGATTCTAACATTTGAATCACCTCCTACCGTCGTGATTCACTCGTTAAAATCCTTTACTTGCTCGTGATTCATCTGTGGCCCTCGATGTAAATCCGTCTTTTATTCACTAATTCCATAATATGCAATTTTTTATTTCCAGTTGCATTCCAAGTTCGACAAACTGAAGAAAGACCACACCGACGAGAAGAAACGTCTCGAGGAGCTGCGCAAGAAAATAGAAGACGACACCATCGAGTTCAACCGCCGCAAGCAACAGGCGGCCACCGCGCACCACACTCTCACGCTTGGCAAGAGCAAGAAGAAGTAACCTCCCACACTTCCATAACGCCCTGGTACTTCAACCAATATAACACCTTATTATTTGCAAGTTCTTTCTCGGTAAAAGGAAAATAAGGAACTGCCGCGGGCAAAAGGCGGCCACATCTCATCAAGAGCTAGAAGGAATCTCCTCTTACACTTTTATAATGCCCTGGTACTTTAACCAATACCGGTATTTATGGGAACCGGTACCAGTGACCTTGGTGCGGTACCGGTGTTAGACATAGTACCTGTACTATCTGTACCGGTATTATTTTCCCGTCAGTACCGGTACCAGTACCGAGGTACTGGTACCGATACTGACGTACCCAGGTACTCAGGAACTGAAATGTAAAGAATCTGTAAAGACTGGTATAGAACCTATAATTTTGGCACCGGTTCCAAGCAATACCTTTCTCGGTAAAAGGATGACTAGTAACTGTCGCAAGTAAGAGGCGGCCACAGCACACCACACTCTTACGCTTAACAAAAGCAAAAATTATCAATTAACCTCACACTTCTATAATGGCCTGGTACTTCAACCAATATAGCACCTCAAGTCCTGTTTAATTATTGTCAAGTGACAAGTGAATCGCAGTACTGCGTATCCACTCGTTAGTACGTGTGAACACCTATTTGTCACTTGTCAGTTTTTACTTGTCACTTGTCAATATGTAAATCAGACTTTATTATTTGCAATACCATTCTCGGCAAAAGGAAAACAAGTTACCGCCGCAAGCAAGCGACTTATATTAAAATCCTCTTGGTTATAGCCAAATAGTATATTATGCAATTAGTGAATAAAGGACGGATTTACATCGAGGACCATAGATGAATCACGAGCAAGTGAAGGATTCTAACGACTGAATCATGACCATAGGGAGTGATTCATGATGATATGTCGTCCTGGTAATTCAACCAAACATTTGCTGCCGTTATTTTGTCGTTTACGAGCGTAATCAGGGATTTCCATTTGTATTAGGTGGCAGTATCAAATTATACGTCGTAACTTTCTGATGTGTTATGGGAACATTACATTACATTTTGCTGTCTATCATCCATGGAAGATGTGTTATAGTGCTAGTGTTTGCATTGCACTAAAGTAACTATTATAAGTAATTTTTACGGCCTGTCGTAGATAAAAATAGATCGTCGCGCCTAAAACCCGCATTAATTGAGATTGCTAGCTTTTCTAAGCATTTCAGTTTAGCATAGTTTGAACTGAATCTTCATAGTGTGAGATTATTGAAGAGTATTTTATAGCCTTTTTTGACTGATTTTGTAGATTTTTGGTAAGTTATTCAAGATTAAGATCATTTCACCACTGCTTTATGCAGTAGGCAGACGTATATTCCTTCAGCTGATTAGTCATTGCACAAAAATTCATGCCTTCCTTTGATTTATGTTTTCCTAGTACTTACTCATACCATGAACAAATTGTTCGTCCATGCTCATACGAATTGATTCCTTTGCTTTTCAGAAATACCATTTAAAGAATACACGATTTCAACTTTTCACGCAAAATTAACGAATACATTTTAAATGAAACATAGACAAGTACGAGGTGGGGAATAAAAAATTATTCAAAACTTATTTATATACCTACATGCCTAATAATAGTAATTTACTTTTTAAACGGATCCTCCTAAATTTAACCTTACAAAACTTTATCTTTAGGTAAATCGGCCAAATGACTAACCAGAACGTGTGGTTATAAAACTATATACCAAATGTATTAATTCTAAATAATTATTATTTACAATTAGCCGTATTTTGTAGTGTAAGGAGCGGATATTCGATTACGTTTCGTAGACAGAACAAACAAACATATCTATTTGACATCTTGTTAGATCGCTTTGTCACGCATAATATTAAGATTTTAAAATCACAATTTTAATATTAATAAGAAGTCTCGAAAAGTGGTCGAGTATTTATTTTAGAGCATAAGTTTTATATGAAATTAAACATAGTTGTGTTTAAATAGTTTATTGTGAATCCCACGGCTTGTAACAAAAATTACCTTTCGACTTAATAATGACTAGATAATACTATATTATATATTAGAAGTCATTGCAAAACTCTCTTATACAAATGTCCGTACTTTAAAATCATTTTAGAGTTACTTATACCACAGACATATTAATAAATAGATAACGCATGTTGCAAAACCCAGCGAGTCACGTTTTGTTAATCAGTAGGACATTGTACTCTTATGAATCCACTTTTGCATACAAACGTAGTCGACGTTTTATTTTAAAACGATATGTCAGATTTCGGTAAAAATTTGTAATTTTAAAGAAATTGCAGTTATATAGGGTTATAATTGGTTTCCTACGATAAAATTATGAACTGTAAGAAAATAGTTTTCCATACTGATGGTCAAATATGATATAATATACTATATTCTCTTTTAAATTCATAATTTTAGTGTCGGAAACCAATTACAACTCTAGATAATTGCAATTGTCGTTTCAAAATAAAACGTAGACTACGTTTGTATGGGAAAGTCTGATTCTGTCCAGGGTAAGGGGACCCTTAAGTGGTGTTAACTGCAATCTCGATATTATGTATTTTCACATTGTCATCTTATAATTACCGTGATACGGTTTTGTGTCAGTATTGAAATGCTGCATAAAATGTAATGTAAAAGCTTTAATTTCGCTTCTTTTTCTCTTTTTTAAGCGTGACAAGAAGCGTGATCTAGATTCGAGTACATTCGGTCGTAATATTTTGTGAAGCGACACATTTGACGGCACCAGGACTCGCGATGCGTTATCTATTTATTTCATATCATAGAATTGTTATTTAGATAACAATTCTATGATTATGAAGTAGATACCGAAGAAGGTATATTGATTTTAAATGATCAATCTATAATAATTTAAGTTGATAATATGTAATGAGTTAATGACTCGCGGTTTGGACGTGGGTTCGTGCGTTCAAATGTTACTCGCGGAGTATTTTTCATCACATATTTTCTACTTCAATAATAATATGTATTAAATATTTATAACTTGTGTTTATGTCTGCTCTCTATAATTTATGTATTTGTATGGCGAGAGATCAATGCACTTTCCAATCAGCATTTATCCATTCATTCCTAGTTTATGATAATTTTACACATTTTTATATTATTTCAATTACCCTAATGAGGTATTCAATAAAATGATAAGACAAACTTTGCAGTTTTATTGTAAACGCAGTCTAAGTTTAAAGACGAGACTTTTTACAAATGGCAACATTGTGTGTTCCTCATACATCAAATTCATAATTGTTCAAAACTACAAACCGACTTAACCTCCAAACTACACAACTGATTTTGATAAAATTCCTTTGGGATCACCTGACAAGTATATTCAAACAAAAAAAAATTCCAGATCGGTCCAGGCGTCTTCGAATAATCGGTGAACATACATAAAAAAAAAACAAAACATCGCGACGAATTGATAACCTCCTCCTTTTTTGGAAGTCGGTTAAAAATAGGACTTTACCTTAAACAACAAATAACACTGAGCTAACCCCAAAGTAAGTTCGAGACTTGTGCTATAGGATACTAACTGAGCGATATTATATTTTATAATAAATACATATTAGATAAATAGCCATAATAAATCAAGCATTATGTAAATTGCAATATATTTGAATGTAGGTTTATTGAAGTCAAATCTTTTGACATAATTTTCAAACAAAGTTTCGAAATCACCTGGAAGAGATCACAAATATCACGTTATTTTAACTACTTTTTTTAGATTATGATTTAAATAATTTAAAATACAAGTCTTTACTAGTCTTCATAAAAATAACGAAACAGATGAAGTCTTTATAAATTAATCCAACACATTTACGCTCAAAATATAATTTTTGAAGATTACACGTCAGATTAGAGTAGGAGGAAGGGGATCGAGGAAACCTCATGAGAAATCTCACTTCAAAAAATTCTCAAAAAAAAAAACGCCTCGCGTAATTAATGAACGCCCCCAAACCAACATAAGTGTGTAGGTAGACCAACCCCATCGACGTTTGTCTTAAAGAGTACTTCAGCCTTACAATAAAACTTGAATTAACTTTTTAAAAAAATATTATATATATATTCGGGCAAAATATGTCTTTTTGTATTTACTTACGAAGAAAATAAATTAGAACGATACTTTCAACCTTTGACGATACAATGGGAAAGTTCGTTGCTGAAATTATAAAGGAATAATAAACACAAGAGCGGAGCCTATATCATTTATAATAATAATACTATCACATACCTATGTGATTATTATACATATGATACCATAGATATACTATGTCAGGGTTACGAAATATTTGTCACTGCATTGCTTGGTATTGAAAAGACTAAGGACAATTTAACTTTTTCTTATAATGTAATTCGTATTGTTAAATACCTACTAATTATGCCTTACGTATAAAAACAGTAAACTTAACTTTTAAGAGCCTTGACCGCAAGTCCCAAAGGCCACCTTTAGCACGATGCGATGGTGGGCGAAATGGTGAAAAAGGTAATCATAATAGTGACGGGTTACTAACAGCATCGCCTATCGACATAATTTGCTTTCGTCGTCACTGTCAAACTCATGGCTGATTTATACAAGTAAAATCTGGAACGACTTGGACAGTCTCATTCATTCCTTAAATAATAAATTAAAGTAAGAAGAAGAAGAAAAGAAAGAAGCGAAGCGAGTATTAATACTTATTAATACTCGCTTCGCTTCTTTCTTCTTATCGTTTCTATGAATTGATTTTATTTATTGTTCTACCCTGTTATAAAAAGTACAAACGTTTGCTAAAATAATACCGCGTCTCGGTCTTTTTTATGTCAAATATCGAAAAAAGAGGTAATGACCAAACAGCAAAAAAACAATTAGGACAAAAATATTTTATATACTACATGATTTAAATTCATAGAACAACACGGAACTTCACGGAATTTGAATTACTTTGTGCAATTCCGCCACCAGTTAGTTCATGCAAACTATTGCCGGCTGGCGCCCACCCACCACTGTCAGTCCCAGCATACCTGCCACCAACAGCCCGTGTGCACTCGCCATTAACGGCTGATGCATGCTCCTTCCGATACTGTTGCAGCTACGGCTGCAGCAGTATGGGACTAACCTCTCTTTGGCAGGTATGCTGGGACTGACAGTAGTGGGTGAGCGCCGGCCGGCAATAGTTTGCATGAACTAACTGGTGGCGGAATTGCACAAAGTAATTCAAATCATGTAGTATGTAACTTTGACTTCCGTAAAGTAACACCTGAATCTATTAACTAAAAATATTTTAATCAAATAAGAGGCACCTACTTAAAAAGGTCGCTATGACTGACACCACCCAACATAGATCTATATTTTTTTTACTGCACCTAATCACCTGTTCCTTAGGAGGTACCTTAATTTTCGTATTCACTGATCTACAGTATTCACTATCGTCAGTAATACAGGCAGGCGCGGTCGCAGCTTGAAATTTAGGAGGGGGTCACTCACTACACTAATAAAAAATTGGTATCTGGAATAAAATAAACATTATTGCGTAAAAACACCACTAGATGTCAGCAAACTATTAATTTATCGCTGTTAGGGGATAGCTAGAAATTTCCTTTTATTATTTGGCAAATTTTTGAGATTTTTCAATTTGACCTTAGATTTTGGGGGGGTCATGTCCCCCCCCTGTGACCCCCCTTCGGACCGCGCCTGAATACAGGTGAAATCTTAAGGATTGAGCCGTGGTTCCGCCTTCGTAGCGCTGTCAAAGGATGTCTTGACCGTTTACTTCCTCGGTGCTTCTGCTCGCTTGGTTGAAAGTTTTGAAACTATTATTTAAACTAAATTAATACCACGCTTATCGTCTCTTAACTATGCACCCTAGCCTAGTACTTCTTACACGAGTGAAATCTTGAGTGGCTTAGGTAGTTCGTAGCACATAGGCTTGAACATCTTCTTATAGTAAGTGTATCGGCGGCGGTGAGGAGTCACCGACGCTCTGACCGGTACCACCACGTCACCTCTGCTCGCCTGGTGCGGCAGAGCTTTGCGGCACTGTGGACCGACAAGAGATATCATTTTCCATGTCCACAAATAAATGCACAAGTACTATTCTTATTTTTATTCATTAAGAATCCCCTTACGATAGACTTTTCCATACAAACGTAGTCTACTTTTATTTTAAAACGACATGTCAGATTTCGGTAAAAAAAATATTTTTAAAGAAATTCTCTATCTAGGTTTTTTATTGGTTTCGACAGTAAAATTATGAACTAGAAAGAAAATATAAAGGTGTAGAAGTTTTCCATACTGATGGTCAAATATGATATAATACACTATATTCTCTTTTAAATTCATAATTTTTGTGTCGGAAACCAATTATAACCCTAGATAATTGCAATTTCTTTAAAATGACACAATTTCGCCTATATCCGACATGTCGTTTCAAAATAAAACATACTACGTTTGTATGGGAAAGTCTGATTCTGTCCAGGGTAAGGGGACAGATAGAGGCAAGGGCTTTTAGACGCAACTTCCATTGGCAGAGTGATCAAGATCATTGGTGTGGAGGTGGAAAAAAAAAATTGAATAAGTATCGATATCTGTGCCAAAAATAGTTACAGTTTGCTGACCACATGCATGTTTCCTAATTTTGCGCCCTCTGATTCTCTTGACTAGCTTTTACGATATGCGTGGAAAGAGAAGCAGCTGGTTTATTCTATCTTTTTCTCAGACCATGTTAAGACTGGTAATATCTGCCTACTTACCATTACCGTGCTCGCTTACTTTTACCTGTGCGTTTACTTTTATCCCCCAATTTACCTCCCAAACGCCACAGATATGTAATCCTCCTTTGGTGCGGTGGATGAGTGCATTTGTCGCGTGTAATAGTAAAAACTATTTCAAACGTAGAGTTAAATAATTGCGATTTCTATGATATTTTGTCTACACCCATGCTATAAATCCTCTACAAAAGTTTCTGAAACAGCTAGCTTATTGCCCACATTAAAACACCCAGTGTCATAATAACTTTCGGTGCTGGGTGTGGCTTTAGGCCAATTAGCCTGGGCTCTGCCTGCCCCGCAATGGACAGAGACGTGATATTTTAAAAATAGCTCGTGTAATGTTTGTTTTAAAGGGAGTATCATCCAGATATACTGATAAAAAAATTGTAGAACTTTGATTTGGCCTGTCATTGTTGCTTGCTGAAACGATGGTTTCGGAGGGTACGTGACAGAAAAAAATAGTAATAATACGATCAGAAATTTAAATAATTATTACAATAAATAATTCTATCATTACCTATACATTGTTTGTTTGTATTAAATACTCAGCAATACATACTTTGAATTTACATAGAGTTCTTACTACGCTGTAAAACACCCCATGGTTTCAGAAACTTTTTTAGAGGATTTATATCATGGGTGTAGATAAAGTTTTGTATGCAACTGTCATAATTAAGAATTAAAACACTCATGTGATATTATTCTCACACTCGGCTTCGCCTCGTGTGATAAACCCACATTCGTGTTTTAATACCCTTTATTATACAACAGTTGCACAAATAACTATTATTGCATTAACTATTAAGCTGTTTATGGATATTGTTGAATTTATCAAAATTGTTTTACTAATACTTACATCTTTAAAATGCTCGTATTTGACGATGATTGTTCTACAAACTCCGTGGAAATGCATTTGTAGCTTTTGCAGTGATTTGTGCGGGTGAATTACAGTTTGGTTAAAAAGATAAAAGTATAGATTTTAATGTCTCTATCCAATGTTATTTTCTACTAAACATCAAATAAGTACTTATGTCAAAAATAGATCTTATTTAGCACAGAGGTTACGCGGCTCTTTTTACTTCTTATCTTTTTCAGCCAAACTGTACTGTGTTATGTAGAAATTACATGCCCAATTTATTTTACCTTTCAAAATTCAAAGAAACATAGGTAATACATTGAGCGTGTTATTTCTGCTTAAAAAAACTGCTCAAAAATATTGATATCAAAGTTTATTATCAACCATACATAATTAACCGTTGGCACTATATTGCAATAGGTAGGTAGATTGGCAGTACATGATTATCACTTATCATAGTATCGAAATTTCGAAGCTCGAAGGTCGCGCTGCTGTCAAACTCGGGTCGTGTCGATTCGGATGCAATGGCTTTATCTCGATACATCGAAGTGTATCGGCGCTAGCCATGTATCGATTTAAGTCAAGTTTAACAACATCGCGTGCGGTAACGATTAAAACGATTATAAGGCGAGAACTAGCTGAAACGTTTGAACTTACAACTAACTATTCGTTGATATCACTAATGTGTCGAAATCCGAAAACTAGCGTGTTTAAAATTAGAGTAAAAACGATCTAAGACATCGTTTGAAACATATCGATCAATATTGGGGCTTGTTAAAATATCAAACGATATCTTAGATTAATAGAATAACAATTGCTTTTCCAGTTTAACATTGCTTTAGTCTAGCTAGTGCTCTAACTACTGGTGCAAAAATACCGTATAATCTAATGTTTCGTATCAAAATATAGGATGTGGTATTGACGAGTTTGTACCGTGGGTCACAAGACACTTTTCTCTACACTACAAGATCCCTCTCACATATGTGTGGTTGCCGAGACATTAATCTTAATGGAAGATCTAATGGTTCTTAACTCTGTATTGTCAACATTATGGATATGGCTTATTATTCCTGTATTGACAATGAAAAATTATATTCACAAACACAAAAAACTTAAAAAAATATTCGAATTATTGCAATTGGAAATTAATAATTCTAGATTCATATGATTAATAATTAACGTTACAATTATCATTACAAAACGATTCATTATGACTAGTCCCCGTCGGGCATGAACATGAATTAAATTAAAGCGACTACTCACTACGATGAGATTGCGAGGAGGTCTCATAACGAACCTCCTTAGCTTAATTAAAGTCAAGTTTTAAAACTAGTGGAATGAGGAATCCTGGTTCAGATTCAGATTATCTGGGGGGCACCTCGCGCGGCGGCGGACTTCGGTATTTGGCTTTAATGTGCAGGAATGGTTTCTTCGGCGACGCGTCATCAGCGATACTGGCAGCTAGAGACAGCCGGATGCTCTCTTCGATAGCGGCTTGCGTCATCGGTCCCGAGGTCGTCACTGAAATGCTTTTATTCAGAGGCTTTAAGTACTCCATCGGTGTAGCGAGACTCATGCTTCTAGTCTTCTTCGCGTAGCCGTTTACGGACAGCGGTCTCTTTGGCTCGTTGGTTGGAGTAGAAGCCAGGCTCTGACTGCGAGTTTTCCGCGCCATTGACGTCACAGTTTCTGTCGGAGTGGTCGCAGCACTGATGCTCTTCTTCTTCGCTTGGTTCAACCTGTCAGTCCCGCAGAACGGTTTCTTCTCATCTTTGACCACGGCTAGACTCATGCTGCGCGATTTCTTCGGGGCGTTGACGAGTGAGGCTGATGTGAGTGACTTTCGATACTCTACTGGCGGTGTCCTGACCGTCCGCCCGGTGGGGGTGTTGGGCGTGCTGAAGCTGGGTGCGGACTGCTTTCTAGTGCGTGGTGCGGGAGACTTGCGGTCAAGGGACTCCTGTTTAAGAGGCAACGTCAACGAAGACCGTAAAGTTTTAGTTTTCGGGGTGGACGTTCTGCGGATATCAGGAGAGGATTTGCCGCTAGAGCGGGCGCTCTTGTCTAAAGGTGATACTTTGCCGCTGATACAAGAAGCTTTGCTGTCTACGGGTGATACTTTTCCGTTGTAGGCTTTGTCTACCGGTGAGGTTTTGCCGTAGGCTTTGTCTACGGGTGAAAGTTTGCCGTAGGCTTTGTCTATGGGTGAGACGGTGCCGGCGAGTGAAGACTCTTTGCTGCTGGCGGGTGAGAGGGTGGGTTTGCGGGACAGCTGGCCCTCCGGAGGGTCGCGTGCGGGGGACACGCTGACGGGCAGCACGGCGCGGCGCGCGCCGGTCACGAGCCGCACCTGGCAGGGCTCGTGCCGCGACAGGAAGTGCTCCAGCGTGTCCCAGCCGCCGCCCACGCGCACCATCATGTGGCGCCCCTTCAACAACTGTAATCAGAAAGGAAACATAAGGGGCTTAAGGTCAGAACCTGATCAGTAAGGCTTAGGACGACAGAGAGCGACGGAACGCTTTGGCCAGTGTTGAAGCGTTCCGTCGCGCTCTCTCTCTCTCTCTTTAGCTAATGGCGGTTCTGAGCGATAGAAAAGGATAACAGCATAGAAAAGTGCTGTTCCCTGCTGACAGATTTAGCCCAACTCTTATTGGTAATGGAGAGTAACTTGTGCATACGTGACTATTCGATACGAATTATTACTCTATTTGTAACTCCCAAAGGTCACTGAAAATTGTATATCAGAAGTGCAATCAAAAATTTTAGATTTTTTAGTGTGTAAGTGGCGAACACAGGTGTCAGGTTTTTCAAGCTGCCTCGCACCTGACATAGCTTGACGACTACCACAGTGATGACAACCGGGAGCAATGGCTTAATTTATCGAGATTTCCGAAGCAAGGAGGAGTTCAAGAAAGTTTAATTAACTTGTGGTCACCTATCCAAGTTGAGTTCGCCCAATGTCACTTAACCTGCGAAAGTGCGAAACACGTACCACTAAGCTATCGAGCTCTTCCATCAAAAGTAGGATAAAGCATACACTTTGATGCCTTTGACCGACATCAGAAATGGGATGCTTCTTCTTATCGTGTCCATGGCATTTTTACCTAAATTGTATTGGTTTTCGCCACATCTATAGCCCTTTGGTTAGTCTCCATAACATCTTCTCTAGGACAGGATGCAGTGGACGTGGGGCATGACAGCTATGGACTGGAAGCTTCCACAGGCAAATTTACCGTGGTCAGATTACTTCCACTTTTTTTTTAGTGCCTGACGTCTTCCGTCGCCCATCCGGAGTTTATTTAGCAATTTTCAAGCAAGGCTAAGAACCGCTGCCAAAGTACAGGTTCTGTACTGGTATTTAGAGTTTCTTTTCATTTCGGTACCTGTGCGTATCGGTACTAGATGGGTACCGGTACTCTTCCAGTTACAGGTACTAGTACCGGTACCTAAATTAGGACGGAAACAATAGTACCGGTATAGATAGTACAGGTACTATGTCTGAAAGTGGTACCGCACCAAGGTCAATGGTACCGGTTCCCATAAATACCGGTATTTCAAGCTTTGTTTCCAAGTGCGCCAGGGTAGATTGTGGCCTGGTGGAAGCTTTTTACTTATGGGAAGTGGGATGCTCACCCTGATGAAGACGTTTCGCCCCGCGATGTTGTAGCGGCCCTCTCCCACCTTCTTGACCTTGAGCAGCTTGGAGCACTTGCCGTCGCCGCAGCTGCAGCCACGCTCCATCAGCCGGGTCACCAGTTGCACCTGGAAATTATGTCGTGGCAGTTACACCTTCAAATTCTTGCTTCTTCCATAGTGGTGAAAAGAAAACTTTTATCTTCAGGTACTAAAGGTTAAAGGCTGATTTGCATTGATACAGTAACTGGCGTTAGCATCACTGGATTCCGACGCTGGATCAGCACTATTAATGTGAACATGTTTCAATCCAGTCCAGCATTCAGTATCAGTACCAGTGCAGCCCTGTATCAGTGTAAATCAGCCTTTATTTCGGTGAATTTCTATGAAATATAATGGAAGGTTATGGGTCCAGAACTACATCTACTACGACAGAATGTTTTTAGTAACGGGTCCCAAACTATGTGGTCTAAGGATTGAGCTAACTAAATCTGTCAGCACTTTTCTTTGCTGCTTTCCTTTTTCGTAGTTCAGATCCGACATTCGCATCCGAGCGACGGATCGCACGACGGAACGATGCATCAGCATCGGCGATTCCGCTGCGTTCCGACGCTCTCTGTCGCTCTAGCGAATGACGGTTCTGACCGACAGGAAACAATAGCAGCATAGAAAAGTGTTGTTCTGTGCTACCAGATGTAGCCAGTTCCTAACGGTCTCGTATTTATACTTAAATATACCTACCTATAAATGAACAACAAAAGATTCAAATGTTTATTCAGTGATTAAACCTTTACAGGCACTTTTACACGTCAATAAGTATAATTTAAGTTACGTGTAAAGTATATTATTTAATTTATTTTTAAAGAAAAGCTACCGATACCAGCTCTTCGTAACGACCACTGCTGAAAAGAAACGCCGAAAGAAATTCATTTTCGCTGTATTGGTCGCCTACTCGCCAGAAGGGCTTTGTCATATTATTATTATTATTGTCATTTAATTATTAAATACTTATATAATTCAATGTTGACACATTATATCATGTAATGTTTGCGAACAAGTAAACAAACATAAATTAAGTAATAAAAAAGTAGTCAACTATTTGTGATAATAAGTGTAGTAACTGTCTATACTAACCCTCTTGTCCAGTTCATTGGTGGGTTTGAGTGGCACGTCGGAGTCGGTGCTGGCGACGGTGCCCTCCGACCTGGTGCTCTCGTTGTCCACGTTGTCCGGCACCGACACTTGTGCTGCAGGATGAACAACCATTTTGTAATTATGTGCCATGTGACCAGTTTCAGGGTAATACCCATCTCAAAGATCTTCGCTCCTCTAACAATTTCAACCTATTTTTGCCAGTTCACTGGAGTGGTTTCTTTACACATTCTTTCATCGTCCAAGCTATCAAACTATGGAACTATTTGATGTCCGGAAGGCTAAAACCCACTTTTCATTAAAGAAACAGGCACACTTTCTTCAAAAACTGTCAGCATAGTGTATTTATGTAGTATATGTAGGTATTGTTTATCATAGTATATACTTAATAGTGTGTATTTTTTGTATGTAGTTTATTGTTTTGACATATAGTATTTTTTTTCGCTACATACCTATTCAAGTTTTGCACTACCCCTGTCATTCTTTACATCACCCGTTTGGTTGACTGGTTATATTTTTAGCCCACATCCGTATTTCAAAAATAGGTAAGAATCTAAGAATCTTCTACTTGTTAAGTGTCATGACGGTTAAATGAACTTACTGTCATTAGGATCTGGTGTAGATGGCGGTGCGTCGTGGATAGATCTGAAAAGATAGGTTTAAAGTTATCTATGTTTTTTTTTTTTAGTTTAACTTATACATTTCAATGTAAAATCAATTTATAGGTACAGGTCTCAAGACATGAGCTTAGCCTTGCATTTGTGTGCGTGCACACAGGTAGTGTAGGTGAGATATCGGCTTGAGGCACGGCACAGCCCGCACCGGTTCATACTGGTTTTTGAATTTCGGCCTGAGTCGCGGCACGACTCTCGCGCGTCATTTTCCTGCCGCGCACTTTCCGCCTTCACCTTTGGTACCGCTAGCAGCTTGACGGTCCATTGTTGTTGTGCTTGAATTATTAATGAAATAAACTAACATTCTAATAAAACATTGATTTTATTTTTATGTATTTTTTTGATGACTACTTTTGGCGCTTACTAACATTAATGCAAAGCTGAGCTTATGCCTCAAGAACTTGTAAGTATGTATTAGGCAAGCTTCGTCCCGAACTGCCACAAGAATACACTCGTAGCATGAAACAAACTCACTTGTCCTGCAGAGGTACCGGCGAAGAATCTCTAAACTGCCAGCCCGCCCCGGACATGGCCGAGTCCAGGCCGGAGTCCCGCTCCTCCATGGCGATCTCCTTCTCCAGCTGCACCAGCCCTGGCGGCTCGATGTTGAACTTGGTGGCCAGGCGCGCCACCTCCAGCAGACACAGGATCACTTGGCGCGGCTGGTTGTGCAGCACTGGCAGAAACAATATACTTCACGTCAAAATAAGCATCTTAAAGTTAAAAAGGAATTGAAGATTGCAAAACATTTTAGACACTGTCGCTGGCAGGCGTATCAAGTGACTATGACTTTGAAAAGCGGTCTCTAACTATGGGGTTCAGAAGTCTAAAATTCGCCCAACCACTGAATTAGTATAAGTATTACATACATATATATCTCATAAGGTCCCGCGCAGTATGCGTTCCCGTTTCCCGTCCTCCCACCTCTCCCCAGTTCTCGCCTTGTCGAGGCGGCTGCAGGCGCCTGCAGCCAAGTTCAATGCCCCACACGGCGCGAACAGGGGAGAGGTGTGAGGACATGGAACGGAGACGCATATTGCGCGGGATCTTAGGAATCCGTTCTTAATTTTCTCATAGAGGATTTAAAAAAACGATGTTTTTGTAATACTATAATTATTATGTGCTGTGGAGAAGGCTAGGCTCGGTGTTTATTACGTGATCGTATCAGGAATGAGGACATTAGCAGGGAAACGAAGGTCGTCAACATAGACAAGCAAATTAGCTCAGTGACAGTGGGCGGGGCCTATAATAGAACTGATGGCCGATGGGGCAGAAAGATTCTCGAATGGCGGTCATGTACTGGCAGAACAACCGGACGGACGACCCGAGTTAGGTTGCAGGAATACGCTAGATGCAGGCTGTCTCCAATCGGTTATTTTGGAAATCCTTGGGGAAGGCATATATCCAGCACTCGATTTCCTGAGGCGGATATAATATATATAATTAACAAAATGAAGAATATCATTCTTGATCTTAGGCGAAACCTTCACTCCTAACTAAATAATCTGTGGGAATTATTGAAGTTCTTACCAAGATCATCGCTCTCAAACAGCAGGTTCTCGTGCACGCCGAGCTCGCGGCAGAAGGTGATGAAGTTCTCGGTGTTGTCGCGCGAGAAGAAGCTGCGCCGCGCCGCGCGCTGCCAGCAGCGGCCGCGGATCGCCGGCACCGGCTGCGAACACAACAGATCACTGTTACAAAAGCAAAGGAATGTAGATAGATGGATAATAGGTATTTATGCAACCGTGGTATAATAAAGGGTATTAAAACACGAATGTTGTGATAATAGTATCACATGAGTGTCTTAATACCTAATTATGACAGTTGCATACAAAACTTTATCTACACCCATGATATGAATCCTCTAAAAAGATTCTGAAACCATAGTATTTTACAGCGTAGTAAGAAGTCTATGTAAATTCATAGAAAGTATTGCTGAGTATTTAAGAAACAAACTATGTATAGATAATTATAGAATTATTTATTGTAATAATTATTTAAATGTTTGATCTTAATTTTTTTTCCGTCACATACCCTCCGAAACCATCGTTTCAGCAACAATGACAGGCCAAATCGAAGTTTTACATTTTTTTATCAGTATATCTGGATGATACTCTTTTTGAAAAAATCATTGCACGAGCAATTTTTATAATATCACGTCTCTGTCCATTTCGGGGCAGACAGAGCCCAGGCTAATGGGCCTAAAGCCACACCCAGCACCGGAAACTGTCACCCAGCGATTGACAGGGGCTTAAATTTAGGGATCAAGTTTGCGTTGCATAATGAAAATTAGTACAACATTATAACTCTCGTTTGGGTAATATAATGGTTATTATGACACTGGGTGTTTTAATGCCGGCAATAAGCTAACTGTTTCAGAAACTATAATAGAGGATTTATAGCATGGGTGTAGGGTGTAGATAAATGGAATAACCAGTCATTTAGTGATGATTTGATGATATTAGACAGATCGCAAGGATATTAATCATCAGCTCTTCATGTGTGCGTATTATAATACCCATACCATCGGGTCGTACACCAAACACCGTTTATTTTGGATTTTATAGCTAGACAAACACATACTGGTACGCAGAGAGTACCAGAAAAACGTGGTGGCTGATGAAAATATAAATGTCATCATCATCTAAAATAATATGAACTTATAGGTTCTTGCCCGTGGAGTACTTTCCATGTCTCCTTATTTTCGGTTAAATGCTTGACCTCCCTGTACGACACGACTTCTGCTTACTTCTTCTTTCTTTTACTTCTAGAGAGATTAAAATCTGAAGTCCGAGTTTGATTAATTTAATTTTGCATTTAATTATTTATTATTAAATTTGATTAATATATTATTGCACTTACCCCCACGATGAGCCCTTGGTCCAGGGCCTCTCTCGCGCGGTCGTGGATGACGGCCGCCAGCTGGCACAGCTCGGCGCCATTGTCCAGCACGTCCAGAAAGTTCTCGCCTGTCAGGTACGTTATCCCTGTAACAACAGATAAATTACATTAATTCAAATTGTGAGCTGCATAAGTAAATTTACAAGTGGATGGGACACCTGTCTTGAAGGAACGGTGGTAGGTGGAGTAAAGCCGCCATTGAGTGGTACCCCAGAAATTGCGAAACGTAGTGTAGGTCGTCTGGCGGCTATGGGTTGACGATGTCAGGCAAGTTGCTGGAAAGAACTGGATTGTGATGGCAAGGGATAGAACAAGACGGCGATATTCCAAATAGCGTTTTCATGAAAGCTTACGATGATGATGACGATTTCATGCATTAAGAAGCCTTATACTATGGTACGGGCACGTAATGAGACGGGAAGACCAGTACGCGAAAACCAGTTGCAAGAAGAGAAGCAACGTATAGGGACATTCGCAGGCTACGTGGCGGATTGCGGTGACTACAGACATGGTACGGGCGCAACTGTAGGAAAAGATATCTCAAGACAGACGATCTTGGCGCCGAACGAGGAGGTTATGAATGTCCATGATCTTCCAACTTGTAAGCCTTTTACGATCGGCTTAGAACAGCCGTATTTTCAGTTTTTTCTTCTATTTATATCACTGCCGTAAACGGCATAGATTCCTTTCCAATCCATTTGGATTATAGGATACTCGCATTTCCTTATAGACAAGCTTTAACCGGTCAATGCGGCTAAGCGTTTGCGAAATCAATAGATATGCTCTATAATAACATGTTGGAGTGTGGGGTTTATGAGGCAAGCTGCAGATACTAAGAACCGAGATAGCCATCCAAGGCGCAACTTTAAGAAATAACAGTAATTGTAGATAAATGTCAGAAGAAATCTTGAATTTCTCATCTTAAATTGAGAATTGACGTTTCTTTACTGAATTACTGATTTTGCCTGTCGGTTATACTCGTAGAATAAAGTTGTTAGTCATTTCGATATTTGTAAGTTAGAAAGAAAGAGAGACAAGCTTTATTCAGCAATTAAAAGTTGTGACTTATATCATATATATATATCAGAAAAAAAAAGAATTACTAGAGAATTGCATGTAAAATTTTTGTTGTTTTGTTTCAAGTGTCATCGCTAAGGAAATTTCGATCAAATGACAAATCTATATACAGGCATTCGATATGGCGTAGAAAAAATCCTCTTCTTTTAATCGAGTGTCTTATATTTGAGTTTCAGAAATATTTGACTGAAATGCGGGACAGAATATGTATGTTATGTTACAATAGGTACTTAACAGATGCCGTATTTTTTTTTGTATAACGATGCTTGCATTATCCTTACTAGATCTAAATCATTACATTGGCGAGTCTATTGCCTGGTGTCAACTTCTTGTCGAGTCGTATGGCGAGTGCCCAGCTTTGCAAAGTGGTGCATTAGAGCACGTAAGTGGTAACGGGTCTGGTCTGGCGAGCCGGTGCGGGTGTCCGTTAGGTAACTGATGCAATGCTGGCGTAAGCTGGGGTTTTTATTAGCATTCTGTTTTTGCGGCATTTTGCATAAGAAAACATGTTTGAGACGAGACACACGCACGCGAATGATTTTGCAAATTATCATCATAATCATCGACAGTCGACAGACAGTCGATACATACATTATAACTATTATCTAAGTACATTAACCCATCACTATTTCGATTCCCTTTTTAGGGTTCCGTACCCAAGGGTAAAAACGGGACACTATTACTAAGATTCCGCTGTCCATCTGTCTGTCACCAGGCTGTATCCCATAAACCGCGACAGCTAGACAGTTGAAATTTTCACAGATGATGTATTTCTGTTGCCGCTATAAAACAAATACTAATTCCAAATAAAAAAAAAAAAAATATTTAAGTGGTGCTCCCATTACATACAACAAAAGTGATTTTTATAGGTAATGGTACGGAACCCTTAATGCGCTAGTCCGACTCGCACTTGGCTGGTTATTCCATTTTAACGCCCTGTCAACTAAGTTATGACTGAAAACGTGATAGTTAGTGGATCTGTGACTAAGTCCATTTTGATTTTGGCAACATGAAATGGGCATCAAATTTCCCATAATTACCCAAAATTCTCTAATAGAAAATAAAGTATATAGGAAATAGATTACCGCGTCGTCCGAACAGATAACCCCATACCCCACAGTCATGTAGGTCAACCCAATCAGCCGGCAGGCTTGTCCACTGCCCTAAACGGAACAAAGGCTAGGCTGTACCTAGTGGTCTAGGTCCAAGGACGCATCCAGCTTTCGGTTTGGGTGGGGGTAGGTGGGGGAGTGCGGACAATTTAGGAGCTCGATGTATCAGTGGTTTTGCGCAATATTTTTCGGTAGGCTCTAATAAGTAATAAGGCTACGTCTGGCTCGTCAACCTAATAAAATAATTAAAAACCTATGTCTTAATATAGTAATTAATAATGTACTTACTTACTACAGACTTAACAACATAACTAGATTGATGACCTCCTTGGTGTACTTATTGGTTACCAACGTTACTCCCGAGGTTCTGGTTTCCACTTCCATCTCCAGGCAGAGTAAGTTGAACAATTACCTTTTTCAAATTGCCCTAATTTAATTATAAAACACTAGCTTTTGCCTGCGGCTTCGCTCGCGTAGTGGTGTAATTTATCAAAATCCTTTCCTAGGGGATGCCTACGTCATAGTAGCTTTATGCATGCAAAGTCTCAGCCCGATCGGTTATAATTGACAAAGTTTCATCCCCTATTTTATCCCCTTGGGGGTAGAATTGATCAAAACCCTTTCTTAGCGGATGCCTACGTCATAACATCTACCTGCATGGCAAATTTCAGCCCGATCCGTCCAGTGGTTTGGGCTGTGCGTTGATAGATCACTATGTCAGTCATTCAGTCCCCTTTGAGTTATATATATTTAGATAGAAGATAGAAGATAATATCTTTGGGTAAGCCAGGTGTTCTTACGAAAACAGCGGCCCTAGTGCTAGACATTTAATTTCCAGTACAATTTTTTTAGACTTTAGCTGGACATATATTGCAACTGCGTTAAATGGGTTAAATTTTCTTTGGGGCTAGCTCAATCAGTATGATGTCCTTAGAAAAAAAAAGATCATTAGATTGGTAAGTGCATTTTACGGAGCGCTTCACACAACCACGGAGAGTCACGGTTGTAATGACCCCCTGGATCCGCCCTTGCTTAGGTCACGAGATCAGCGACAGTGGCGCCGCTGTCGTGAAAGTTCAGCCTCCAAGTTTGGAAGCAATTACGGCCGGTCGCAGCTAATTTCTAGATTTGTCGGAACAGACAACGTGGATAAATCAAAGGTGAAGTTATCGTACGATTTATCAAGGCTAGGCTGGACTAGAAACGAATGGGTAGTATAGATAGTTGAACTGTCACAGTTGGGTAAAGTAAATAGGTACTTAATAATAATTGTGAAGTTTGAATAAACCTAAGGTGAAAAGGCAGATAAGGTTTATTTGGTGTATGTCGCCGACAAAATTCTATGATCAAAATCAGAATTTGAAACTGTTCTTTTCCAATTGAAATGTAGCAAATGCAGTCTTGCACACCATTTTTTTCATCACTTTAACTGTACATTAGGTGTACAAATGATATAGATTCCGTGCGATACCAACATTTCTACACACCATGTTAGTTTTTGCTGGATTTTCAAAGATCAGAAACTTTCAGAGAGAGCAAAAATTTGAGCAAAATGGAAGAGACGTTCATGCTCTACCAACCGAAAAGATATACAAGGAATTGATTTTCACTTCCCATTTCTTTTATCCGTTCACAGAACAAAGTTAGTCCACAAAAGTTTGCAACCCAAATGCTCACATTTGTCTGCTTTAACCGTGATACTCGTAATGCTGACTAAGTGCAGCGATTTCCTGGCCGGGTGTCGGCGCTGAGCCGGATTATCCGCTTAGCCCGGATTATATTAACTTTTCCGCAATGGCTAAATTATTATATTGTTATTGCGGAAAAGTTGACTTTGATTAAGTGTGTGAGTGTTTAACTGGTAATTATTTAACAGATAACACTAGTTTACAGTACATCTGTTGCCGAAAAAATTTCAGCTGTTGCTGACTACATATAATATGCTGTTTTCAAAGATATAATTAAAAGATTTTTATCAGCTTTAGTTTCTGAGTTTTAAGCTATATAGGTATAAAAAAGGAAAAAAACTAAGAAAAGCTGTACTAAAAAAATAATTAATCATTGAGTTCTAAAAATTCGTTAGTATTGGTTTAAGCCCATTTTTATCAACCAGTTTGTAATATCGGAACAAAAGGTAATATCGTTTTCTTCGAAAAAAAAAAACGCCGTAATTATTTATCTCTTTCACGATAAAAACTTATTTTAGTATCTGAGGAAAGCATTTTTTTTTCTTTCAGTCTTGATGCTAACAATTCTGAAGCTTGTTTTGAAAGATTTAAATCTCTTACAAGATCATCTAACTGCTTTTGGGAAAAGCACTTTGGCTCATTTGACATACTTTCAAAATCAGCATCATTCTGTGATAAGCTTGGTCCTTCAATGTCTTGTTCTAAGACTTCAGATATATTTTTAGGCTCTGAAGAGTCTGGTGAACGCTGCACTGGACGTTGAACACAACTAGTACTTGGCTACTGCCATTTAGCTCGTATTTTAGTGTTTAAACCGTTTACGTTCACGCTACAAAAATAACAGTCTTCGAGATGATTTCGTGGTTCTCGCCAAATAGTAGGTGTTCCAAATTTGAAGGCACTTCTTTTACCACTTTTCCATAATCTTAAATATTTCACACACGATTAACAAACACAATTGGGAGCCTAAGACTTCTCATTTTTATCCAAGAGCATTCCAAAATACCTAAAATAGATATTTTTCATTAACTCTGATATAACTCTTCTACGATCGTTAAACACATTCTCTGCATATATAGCAAAAATGATCTGGATTGTTTAAACAATGTCTTAGTGAACTACTCATGGCACAAAAACTTCAGAACTAATCTTAACACAGTACAATACGCCTGTTATCGATTAATATATACGCTTAAATAATAAAAATCAAAACAAAGTAACTCGAGCTGCTCAAAAAATTTTAAGGGTAGATTTAACAAAAACTAGTCATAAGTGAACATTATCAACCATCAAATTCGCGGCAACAGACAAAAAGTTAAATTTTGTAAACTAGTGTAATCTTAGAATGCTTTGTACAAGAGATGTAGTTGGGTAATATGTGTAGGTACTGATAATCGTTACGTATATGACTACTATATAAAATATTTATATTCAAACTAAATTCGACAAACCATGATCACGACAACATGACTGAACAGGGTTTCTTCTGGCGTATATTTTCGGCAGTTGTATTTTTGGATGATTCTTGATACTTAAAATGTCTGTGGACGATTCAATATTTAAAATATTTGCTTTTTTAACTTTAGCTTTCACTAACGGCGAAAATATGTTTCTAACCCTCTTATTATAAAACGCAGATCGGTTGTCTGGAAGAAATCGCTTTTAGCGATAAAACCGCCCGTTGTACAGTTAAATATCTTTTCTGTGTGAATTTTTTAAATTATTGTAATTTTTTGGTATAGAATAACATAACATAACAATCACAAAAGAAAAGATCACATATTGCGGAAGGTCTTGTTTTGGGTTGATTTAGTTAAACCAAGTTCAATAACATTAATCGATAAAAAGTTTTTTTTTTTGGCTTAGAATCGTTTGTTCTGTAAAGATGCCGTGTCCACATACACAATAACCGGGTCTATGTCTCATAATTAGTGTTAATTGTGGCAGTGGCACGCGCCAAGTCTTGTACTCGCACGCTCTCATTGTAAATACTGTTTGATTGATCGGTATACATTTCTTGGGGTTTTTACAACTTGTCCATAAATGGCGGATTGAATGTGCAATTGTGTACTGAAAAAACTGACAGTTATAAGCTGATACAGTTACTGGAAGAGATAGAATAAATACATTAAATTGTTGATAAAAACCATAAGAACTTACATTAACAACTTAAATAACATACTTAAATAAACTATGACTAAACTAAATATAACTATGAATATAAAACTAAACTAAATATTAGTACTATAAAAAACGTCAAATGATATAAAAAATTGAGCCTAAATCGCTGCGCTCGCAGGGTAGGGTACCCAAGAGACTGGCGGCATTTCCGCGCTGAATGGCCAAGCTCAGCCTTTAGCCAAAATGCGCACCAGCCCTTAGATCCCCTGAGGCGCCGATTAGGCGTGTGGAAATCTCTTTATACAACTGACGGGCTTCCACACTCCAAGGCCCCAAGGTTCCACATGTAGACACGTGGCAGAGCGTGTCAAGCCAAGAGAAGGAGCGTGTCAAGCCAGCACCTGTGTGTTGTATAGGTTTACAACCTTGAAATCAAGTCATTCATTAAGAAAGACAGCTGCTTAATATTCTGCCTTTTACCCTGAGCTTTTCCGCTGCTGCCTTGGTTAGACGCAAGCATGCAGCTTGTTCTAGGGCTGGCATACTATCAAACTATGAATTAGCAGTAAGCAGTTAAAATGTTTTTTTGTTTAGGTGTTTTACTAGTGTAACTACGAGAAATCTTTATTTAGAAAATATGCAAAATGGAATCGAATGGAAACCGGCATGGTATGTATTAATAATAAACAAAGGTATACAGTCCCTATTGACGTCCTACCCCATGCGAAGTGAAAAAGAAAAAGCAGGAAAGCAGACCCCAGGCTTCACAGCATTACATTAAACATAAACATATATTTATAAATATACAATATGTAACAAAAACCCTGTCCGATCCTCGTAGGAGCAACTCAGACCGTCAATATGAACAACTTTTGATATGGGACCAATGCTTGAAACTCGAAGAAAACCTCGTCATTTTCATACAAATTGCCGGGCCGACCGAACACTTTTGTATGAAACTTACGATTTTTCGACAGAAATGCCTCCGTGGAAAGTTTACCTAGATTGTTACTTATATCTGAACTTTGGCAATGATAACCCTGTGCAGTGTGCATAGCTGCATACCGGCGAGCTTTTTGTGGAAGCTCGTATAATTGCGGCGACGTGACTCGCAAAGTAAGCTCGGTACAATGCATGCGACTTCAAGGACGTCAGGACAGTAACAAAAAATAAAGCATGATATGGTGGTGAAATGAAAGGAAGAAAAACAGTCTGCTGTCTGGAAAACAGATCATGATATGTCTGTAATTTTTCCAAGAAAAGACATTGTTTATTAACCCTCGACAAATAAGAGGGGTGTTATAAGTTTGACTCTAATGTCTGTCGGTCTGTCTTTCGGTGGCATCGTAGCGCTCAAACGAAAGGACCGATTTCGATGCGGTTTTTTTTTTACGAGAAAGCCAGTTCCCTTGCGGTAGTTCTTAGCTATGTTTAATGAAAATCGGTTCGGCCGTTTATAAATTATAGTGGATGTTAACGCTTGAAAGTCAGGCAGGGCTGTCCCTAGCAAATAATAGATGGCGCTACGGATATCAGAGCGAATCGGTAGTTCTGCTACTCATCACTAGATGGCGTTCTTGACAGTCAGACACAGGGATTTTTAATTTGCCTAGCAAATAAACTTGATATGCTATGAATACGAGTATGATTAAAGCAAATATTATCATGTTCTACAATAATTATAATGCAAGTATTTCTTCGGATATTAATAGTCATCAGTAAAAATAGTACTATATGTACAATACAAAAATGGTCAGATAAACTTTGCCCGTCTTATTACAACACCCAGACTAAGTTTGTTACTAGGTTTAAACCATTATCCGACCAAATGAAGTTGACATCTAGAGATATCAAACTATCTCAACTGTCAATGTCAACTTTATTTTGGGCGGATAATGGTTTAAACCTAGTAACAAAGTTAGTTCTGTTTTTATTATAAGACGGTGCAAGTTTAAAAGCTGTAACAAAGGCTAACGTAGCCTCTCTGTCTAGGTAATACGCCAGACGTCATAATATCAATCTCATAAATGATTTGTTAACTTTCTTCTTATTTTTAACCGATTACGAAAAAGGAGGAGGTTAATAATTCATCGCGACTGGACCAATTTAAAAAAAATTCTTCTGTTTGAAAGGTCTTCTTGTCAGGTGGTCCCTCAGAAATTTTATTACTATTGGTTTTGTAGTATGGGGGTGAAGTTTTTGTTAAGAAAAAATTTTGAGGCACAACTTCGTTCGTTCTCATATTAAATCATTATCAACTACCATCACTTGATCCCGGTGTTTCATGGGGAAATCTGTGAGTACACTATTTCTCTAGTGTGTAGTGTAATAATGATTGTGTGTCTCTAGATGTCTTTAGGAAGCTTGGTTAATCTGACACCAGTGTAAGCAATAACAGACTCTAGAAGTAGGTAGTAAAGTTACAAAAAGGAATGGCTGTAAAAATCGTTTTTAAAGTGCCCACGTCGCGTCGCTCCCGGTGGCCATTCATCACTGCACTTTACTCCACATAAGGCTTTATATTTATTATTCGACCGTTACTTTTGATTCCCGCGATCAGTTAAGTAAAGCATGGTAATTGCGACCGAGAAAGACTGTAATTAGCAGTAATTCAATGACATATCGTTGCAACTTTATTTTATGGCCATAGCGCGGAGATTTATGTGTTTTTGGCTTGTTGATATTACAGAATTGTACAATAATGGTGTGACGTTAAATTTATTTAAAGAAAACAATAATAAGGAAACCAAACTCTTTAATTCGAATTTTAACAATTTAGGTACTGAAATGAGAAAAATGCCACAGATAGGGGTCGTAGGTTCGAAGGGCACGAGATTCGTTGATTCAGGATGATGGAAGTACTCAGCTTTGGTGTACAGCCCGGCTTCACGAATAGCGGAAAGAGGACGAGGTCTTTTTTTTTTTTTTTTTGAAGTGTCATACATAGGTTGCCTCGGACGGCATTTCCTACTTCACCCGGACAAGGTTTGAGGAGCGGGCCAGAGGCCCGGCATCCTATATTTATATACTACTAGCAGCAGCATATACTACTAGCAGCAGCCGAGGAGGACGAGGTCCAGCTCGCTGCCGCTTTTATATGGTCAGCGCGGGGTGCGGTGCGGTGAGGTGCTGTGCGGAGCAAGAGGACCGTCGTTACAATGGAAGAAAGAAAACTGTCAGCGATCCCTCACGACGCGACCGACCCTGTCGACTCTTAGTATGGGTAATTTTACGCAAGTCCCTCTTTACAGGCCCATTTAAACATTAGTAGCTCTGTGAGCTGCAGACCTGGCAAGTCGCAAGTCGCCCCGATCTGTTAAAGTTTATCCGATAAAAAACTTGTTCAGACAAAAAAGTAGCGTCTTAATAAGGGCAACAAAAAAGTTACGTACGACATTTCGAAATTTGTTTGAAATTGCTCGTTTATGATATTTTTAATGAGAATCGCTTGAGGAATGCGAGCTGTAGGCGAGAACAGCCGGACAGACAAATTGACAAACGGACAGCCGGCCAAAGCATTTTTGGCCAATCAGGAAACAGACCCGCTTCGCTCGCTCGTCAATAAGTTTCATGCCTATTGTATATACAATTTAATTGAAGAAATAAATGATTTGGATGATTGACATTTAGTTGCAACCATGCAAGTCAGCAGCAGACAATATTTTTAAGAGTGGATCATAAGTATATAGAAAGTTACATATTCCTACCAACATATTTTCCTCTTGCATTAATTTGGGTGCAATAACTTTAGTAGTTCGTTAACTGTACATGTCATATGCATACGATGTAAGTTCCGCTGCTATACGAGTTCGATGCCATAACCATTTCGCATGACACTCTTTGCATACCGTTACTATTAATGCAGTCTCAGCATAAAAACGATATAGAAGGCGCACTTAAACTATAATTGAAAAATATTGTTAATTTGATGCATTGAAAAGTAATGACATAACATAAATGATTTATTTCCCCCTACTTACTTCTTATTTCCCGACTTACGTAACGTTAATGATTTAGTTACTTCTTATTATAGACTAAAAACAGTCAATAATCGTTTAAGGGAAACTGTATAAAGTTTTATAATAAATTGCCAGAATCGGTCCTTGATATGCCAGATAGAAAATGTACTTTGTGAGAAGGCTTATTACGGAACCGATGATTATCTTAAAGAGAAAAACGTCTGGCTTGAGCTTGGCGCGGGTCCCTCTTAAAGGTGTGTATTTGTACACTCACAAATGTCATAATTTGAGAACAATCGGTAGATGTACTTATTAATTTTAATTTTGACATCATTCTTAATTAATAATTATGACATAACAATGTGTTCTCAGTCTACATATCTAACTTTAATATCAGTTGACGTTTATGCAGAAAATGCTCTAGTAGAGTAATGCCATTTTTACCGAGGATATATTTAAGTACGTCATAGTAATGCATAATTCCCGGCCTTCGGAATGAGTTATACGTCTGCGCTGGCAGACGGCGGGGCTGCCGCCGACAGCTATGCATATGCAGTATGCTCAGCATATGCATGGCATACTCTGCATATGTTAAATATGTAAAGTATTCCTTTTATGTCCACATCTGCGATAAAACCTAATGTCTGTGCTTTTGCTTAACAATTCTGTGTTATGCCCGTCGGAATTTATATTTCAATTTTACTAGGTGAAGCTGATACAACGTAAAAAAATTACTACGCAATTTTTACTAGGTAAGTACTTTGAAACCACGGGCTACAAGTGATGTGAGTGTGAGCAAGGCTAGATAACTCTTAGATCTTTGAAAAAATACAGTCAAGGTACCAAAAGAGAAAAATATTTTAAGGACAAAACAAATTTTTACTTAGATAACAGCAAAAGTTTGGTATTTTTAAGAATAAGAGGGTTAGTAGTTAAGGTCTATAAAAGTCACAATGTTTTCTAAAACACCCGCACGCGATAACTTATTCTTAATTAAGTTCAAATAAAAACTTTAAAAGAAAAAGTTGTAAATAACTTTAATGCCCTCATTGAGACGTCATCGTAAACAAGTAATAACGTCCCTTAATTGCTTAATTTAAAGGCTTAATCAAACCAATCGATCTCAATTCAATTCTCTCCTATTTTATTCACCCATCCGTTATGTAACTTATCAATTTATCATGGGAAATCGGGATGAGTCATACACGGTAATTTATTAGCATCGAACTACTACTAGCATGGAAGAATATGTATGACTGCATATTTTCAGTATATACAAAAGTACTTTGTGATGCACATGCTTTGTGTGCTTCCGCCACCATGAACTATTTCATTTAAACTATTGCCGGCCAACGCTTTATACTCTGTTGTTTGTAATAGAGAAAATGCATAGTAATAATAATAGATTTTGATAAATGTCTCTGACTGATCTAAGCACAATATTTTTTTCTATCAATTCATTAACTTTGGTTTTTAGTTGATTGAAAAAGTCAATTTTAGAAGTAATAAAAAGTTTAAAATATTATATCACAATAGTGTAAGTGAAACAACGATGACGTTCGAAGTCTATTTATTTTCATCTCCTTTGCATATACATAAAATACATGAAACTAGCTCGCTCACACACAACTGACAAACTTTCTTACATACTCTTTCACTCATACCAGTTTTGCCATACATTCTGTCCCTTTCTTTCGTAATACATTCCTTTCTCTTACATGCCCTTTGAAATTTACAAATTTTTGTTCCTAATACAAATTTTTAAATTTCACACCATCCTTACAATAGTATTTTCTTAAAAAAATGATAGCAAAAAAATGATAGCTACTTTTGTTATGAGGCCAATCCTGTAAACGCATTTATTGACATAGCAGCCGAACAAATGTTTTAATATCACGCCTACAAATGCTTGTGACTTCACTCCTGGAGTTTGTCCGGTCTTTCTAAGGCGCTCCGAGACGCCCGTCCAAAAGCGGACGTGACTTTGTAACCTTTATATCTTAAAGAGATTTTGGGTTAGCAAGGTAGTTTTTTCTTGGACGTGCCTATTTTTAGGCTTCCTTTCCATACCACAACGAAAAAAAAAACTATGCATCTTCCCTATTACATATTATTTTTTTATAAATTTATTAACTTTGGTTTTTAGTTGATTGAAAAAGTCAATTTTAGAAGTAATAAAAAGTTTAAAATTTAACTCGGCACATTAAAGACATTGAAATTGAAAATTTAAATTAATTATTACATTTCGTTGGAACATCATCACCACGGATCATCACAGTCAATGCTCGCAAGAAATCGATACGAATCAACACGAACTCGATACGTTTACAAATCGCTTCATTTCACATCGTTTACGCGAATCGCCGACGGAGCTTGAAACGGGAAATTGCTGTTATATCGCTGTTTGATAGTGCATCTTAATGATTTAATAATAAAGTGTAATCTCCATTGTTGGGGGTCGGCTAAAAAGATGAGAGATACTGAAATCCAAATAGGGTTGCCATTTAAACAAATTAGACTCAATCCAAACACGCTCGTTGTCATGATGTGGTAAAATTACTTCTGGCAAATCTTCTACATACGTACCTAAAACATTGAAGATTTCAAACTTCGACAAAAGATCAATTTCAACAACAGAATCATTAAAAGAGTTTTTTGTAGGGTTGTTAGTGCGGTAGTTTAGTTTAATTTAATTTATTGGGAACTTCATTCAACTACGGGTACGCTAACAATGATTTGAGAAATCAATTTGTATTGCAAAAAATGAATTGAACTGAGTTATACAAATTCCAATAATTAATGGATAGCTGCAAAAAATTGTTTAATTAATTGTATATATACATACTAAAATAGACGCAATAAAAAGTTACGCGCTGTAGTAATCATTAGTAACAAATTGGTAATCGGTAGCTACTTAATTAAGTAATTGGTTAACAAGTAAATACGTAATATCCTTAATGATTTATTCGTCATAAAAGTTTCAATTTTATTAAATTTGTAGAGTAAGAGGATTCACAATATCGACTTTATATTTACTTATTACTCCTTCAGAATTGGTTTTAATGTTAAAACCATTCACTTTTACTATAAAAATACGGTATTTTTACAATGCATTCAGTCCATATTCGACAACGTCAATATTTTTGTTTGAAAAATTCTTAATATCTTTTTAATTTACTCAAACCTCAATTTCTTTTTAATAAAAACAAAATGGATGACGGACTTTTTAGTTCGCAAGGAGTGTTATGCAAAAAGCTCATTATTGGTAACCCTAGTGCAGTGATAACTTCGTGACACTGACAGGCTCGCAAACTGGCAACACACGTGAGAGCACACGACTGGTGATGTTGATAGCAGGCTAATAGCTTGCACCGATATAAATAGCAAGCTAAGAAAGCAAGGGTGGCTGGAGGGCGCTGGACTAGACGGGGTGGAGAGGCCAGACACAATAAGCGATCCATATGTTTATGTTACGTCATCACCATTTTAGCGCTCATGAAATGAATACTGATTTCAGCTGCTGAAGGCCTACCGTAGACGATATACGGTCTCGAAGCATTTTGAGTCACGACCGCGGCGCTGCTAAGGAAGCGGCTAAAACCATAGACCTAGAAATTTAAAATCTATGGCAAAAATCGCTGCCGCGGAGGCGTAACTTATACTAACATATTCCAAGTGTGTGATGCCGCCTTTTGACTGGACTGTGTTGTCTATTGACATAATTAACCTCGCCCATGTGCGCGAGCTGTGCTACGACCAGCGCCAAGTAATTGTTAACATCAAAGTAAAGTGGAAGGAACCTGGTCGTGGGAATATTAGGAGAAATTAAAACGGTGTTTGTTTGTTTTTCGTGTATGTAAGTGGCCAACACTGGTGTCAGATTTTTCAAGATCTGACATAGCTCGACGCCTGTCATACAATGATGACAGCCGGGACCAACGGCTTATACGTGCCTTCAAAAGCACGAACGTTGTTTAACCTTTGCATGTAGGATTGATTAAGACAGAATGTGAATTTCAAATAAACATGACTGTTCAATAAAGTTGGCAATTGGCATACACTGAGAGAGGCCTATTCCCAGCAGCGGAATATGGTTCTAAAGACTTCTTTTTCTCGGCATCACCAGTGGGCTGACTGATCGATAAAGCCTCCGGCCTAAGTCCACCTATTACATTTGTAATAAAGTTAAATAGTAAAGAAATAAATATGAAAGGCTGCGAATCACGCAATCAAACGATGACTATGATTCGCTACAGGCTAATATTGCGAATATTGAGAAAACCGTTGATCTTCTTTTACAGGCCATCTGCCTGACGTCAACCCACTTTGGGAATTTCTTCTATTGGCTTATTTTCAACTCTGACACATATTCCGTAATATGACCAAACAGATATTGCGAAATGCCAGCCGTCCAGCTGCGATAAAATCTAGTTTAGTGTCCATTGTGAGCAATCGCAAACCCACGGATCCCATTAGGAGGAATGAGAGCGAGCTGGTCGTAAACTCTGTTTGAGGTAATATTGCATTTGCGCGCTGAGCGTGGATATGACCCAGTGAGTACCCACAGCATGAGGTGTCCAGAGACAATGTCAGGCTCTTTAAGGCTTTGCCAAAGGATAAATACTAGGCTTTGCGTTGTTGTTTAATGTCATAACCACGAACCCTGAAAGCCCTGTGTTTTCAGATTCAAAACCAGTAATCCAAACAACATTCTAAAAAACTACCCAGAAGAAATTATTCTTTTTATACCTAACTAGCTTCCAAAGCTTGGCCATACAAACCATTGTGCTCATATCCAATTTAGAAAATGAACTGGATCGTCCAGATTATTTTCAAACGTAAATATTTTTATCTACGTAACACGAGGTAATGAATCAGGTTTTTCTAAAAGCGGGCTGGCGAATGACAGTAGACTGCAGTGACCCACCGGGTGCAAGAATGCGTGCAATTTGTCTGCAATTAGCACAGTTGTTAAACCGGTCAAGAGCGAGTCGGGCTCGCGCGTCACTGATTAACATTTCGATGGATTAAGTATTAATGAAGGCAGCTTTGATAGATATATCTTAAATCCTTAGGGGCAATGTTGAGTATGGAATTCATTAAACTGAAATGATTATGATGATAATGAACGTGAATTTTTGATAAATGGATAATAAATAAAAATGAAAAATCTATAGGACTAATAAAGTGCACTTCCCCCAAATACTAAGTACTATATAAAAAAGTATATACAAGATACCGATGAAAGAAGATGAAAAGGCAAAGTAGGGCCGACGGAAGCAAATTTCAATGTTTATTTGCTGTCGTAGAGTCGGATACAGTAGATCCCTTCCTATTATAACTAATCTAAATCCACGATCCTGCTTGCTACATACTAATGGTGTAGTTGTAATATTTAATAGGACACATGTACGTCTTGTTTTTGTAGAGAGAACTGTTGAAGGGAACCCTGAATACCGGCTTGACTAGAATGGCTTGCGGCGCCCACGCCGCGCCGGCAAAACATACGAATATGGTGCGATGATACCATCGCAGATACACGCTTAGATGAGCCGACATCTGATCACAACGACGCAGTAGGACAGACTGCCTGCCGAGGGGTTAGTCTTGCCTGAGGTTGGATTAAAAAGTGAGCGCACTCAACGCATCTGAAGCATTAGAGCTATGGATGGAGTTTTTCAAGATTAGAGACAGAGAACTGAGATTGTAAAATTCCTTGTCAAGCCTGAGTGTAAAACATTCCAAAATAATGATATCACCATGACCATTCTAAGATTCATACATATTATCAGGTGTGTTACCCACAGGAGTAGGCAGAGACTATAAACCTCCACTTGCTACGTTCCTGACAGACTTCATCCGCTTTATGTACACTCATCACTCTCTTCAAACATGCCATCCGGATGCGGGTACTTATACATTATATACCTTTATTTTTCCAGGATGTCTGCAATCTGGTCTCAAAACGTTCGCTTAGCCTTACACTGGCTTCACTCCATTCACATCTGCCTTTTAAATCTTTCGATAAATCTTTAGGTCCATCCTTTTTAGAAATGGCTACTACCACGCGAAGACAAATGATATTATTCCAAAAGAATACGGTTTAAGATTACTTGTACCTCGGAAAAATATGTGGCTTCATCATCATTCATCACAACTCACGACATATGGCCCAAGTAATTCAAACCCAGCATTCTACATAATAACAATCAACTCGGGTGTAACTTGTCAAATTACGTAACGGTAATTCTCAACACCTGTTTGAGTTACTTGTGCCCAAACAAGAACGTTCAGGTGTTTATAAGGTAGTGCTTCTGATGTTTATCTGGAAGCAAGGCGGGCGGTGTGCCGAATATAATAATAATGGCTGTGAAACTCGTCAAATTGCGATTTTCATGCTGTTGAGTGTCCGTCTTAGCAAAGACACAAAATGTCGAGAGCATGGAATGAATTCACTCTTAAGAGATGCTGTAGATATCGTCAAAACAAGTGAAATAGGAGCAAATTTATTTGCCAAGCGAATTGAAAAAGCCCCAGACTTTCCATAGCTTCATATGTATAAATAGGGTTAATAATAAAAAGTAAAAAACTAAAACCCAACTACGACAAAAAACGACGCTGAAAAAGTATAAAACAAGATTTTCAGAATACTGAACTGAACAAAGTTGCTAATGTAGTTGCAAGTAAATGGACACAGTAGACTCTACCAAGATGCCTTCGTTGTAAATTGACAATAATGTCATACAATACTATTCTTAAGTATGCAATATTCCCTATATTGCATACATATACCTACCTACCGTAGCACTTTGACAACGTGTGACTACGCCTTTCCAAACATGAAAATTTATCTCTACATAGTAGTACCCTCCTTTTGCTTTGCCGTAGTCGGCTAAAAAATAGCACGTCACTTTCCTCGTTATCATCTTAGAGCCAACCAACCAGCAAACCAGCCCGGGGCGCATACACCGGCTTTATCTCCCTAAAGATCACAGGAAGATCGAAAAGAGGGACCTGAGTAAAAAAGGTGATCTATACTTCTGCACGCACTACATTTTAACCGAGGAAAAGATAACATCAAAATCTACATAATTCGGCATAAACCTTAATGCACATACGTAACAAACTTGGCATACCAGTCTCTTGTTGAAATTCAAAAAAGTTGCTCTGTTTGTCATGTAGAAAAAAAGCAAGTTATTTCAAGTTTACAATGTAGCCAGGCCACTGCATTCATGGCAACTCAAACGTGAAGAATTGTAAATATTGACCATGAAACATTACTCTTTTGAACTTAACTACCTTTTTAAATTCATAATCATTTAACATTCTTTTTATGTTCGGTCACTCCTTCTGAAAGACTCGCTTACCATGAAACATGGTGAGGCACGCTGTTATAGATTTCAAATATGTACGTAAATACAATGGTACAATACAATAACGGTACTTAGACTTAAATCCTGGGCTCGCTGCCATTCCACCATACTACCAGTAAGGAGTAAATCTACAAGAACATCTACGTAGGACGGTACCGCCTCTGAGGCCATTCAGACTAAGCCAAAATAACTGAAAGCGGACCTCAGGCCCGAACCAGCACAGTCATATATCCTTTAGCATAGAATAAAATAATAAATCCCTAGAAATTGACAATTCACTGACTGTGACGATGTTAGTTGCTACAAAACGCTAAGAATAATTAAAAGTAAACTCACCAATAGTCTTGTTGATCCAGTCGGCGAGGTCCTCTTGCAGCGGGAACAGCTGCCTCGCCTGCGAGTACAGGATCTTCTCCCGGTAGAAATCTTCGTCTTCCGAGCACGGCGTCTGCGCAGCCAGCGCGCAGTCCGCCCTCTCGAAACTACTGCTCATCTTGCGGTTCACCACGATGTCCCCATGTCCGATGTGTCTTTCCTCCTCTTTCCCTTCAAACGTGTTCCGCACGTATTCAAACGCGTTAGTCCGCTCGAAAGCGTTGAAGATCCTGTCGAAATTCCCGCTTAAAGGTCTGTCGTAATTGGTTTCCACAGGTGAAGAGACAGGCCCCCAGGATGTTCGGCTGATCGCCGTGGGGCCGCAGCGGTAGTACGCCATCGCACCCGACCTGTAACAATAGTAGTAATACAATGAGAACTATTAATGGACTTTTACGACAGTGACATCATGGTGATTAGTTTATTAGTTGTTGCGCCATATTGTTTGCGGCCTTTGGAATTATGAACATTTGTTATAGTTAAGAGTAGTGATGGGATTCTAGAATATACTAATGTTATAATTTCATTTCAGCCGCATGACGTCCATTGCTGGACATAGCCATTAACAAGGATTTCCAGAACGACCGACGAACGAATGATTGACGAAGTGTGACTTACAGGGTAAAATAACTACTCGGGGGCGACTACGTTCTGGCAAGCGAGCCTTGGGCCTGAGAGGAGAGCTAAAAGTCTTTAAAGCGACAGCAGCTAATCCTAGATTGAGTGCCTATTTAGTGTCACTGACCTTCGAAATTGAGGTTAAAATCGTTGAGCGAATTTGAAATTGAGGTTTTACTTAGGAAATATAACACCAGCGTTGGCAAGTGCCACCTAACACGATTAAATTTAATACAAACAAGAAAAGTCTTCAAAGGTCTATGATTCCTTTTTACGTTGTGCAGATATACAAACTTTAAAAATAATAAGGTTTTACTCATCTCCTCTCAATAGGCTCCAACACTACTTAAAAACCTAATTTACATGTCTGACAAGGGCCACATTGTAAATCTGTCTCGGTGGCCGCAACTAACGAAGGCCGACCTCCAATTAAGATACAAAGCTGCTGGTTTGACGGCCACATTAACAATGACATGTGGTTTTAATATTTTAACAGTTTTGAGTGATGGGTCTTCTTTGTGTGATGAGATAATAATGGGGCAGCGATGAGAATGCCAGAAGTTTGTGGAAGCAATAAAAAAGTGTAAGATCTGGATTTATTTTGAGTTGGTGGGAGTATTTGAGTGCTCAAGGACTTGTAAGACATACTTGAAAGATATAATTTTACTTACTCGTTGAATAAACTTATAACTACTAACGCTACTTAAAACTTCGTAACAACAAATAATTCTAAACTTAAATAAATGAAATTGCAAACACGAAGCTTTTCTGGAAGTGTTCCTTTCTATGATTTAGATGAAATTTGAAAATGGTACATTTTATGGGAATGGAATTAATTATTGATTCGTTACGAACATATAATCATTAAAAAGATGTACCGCGTTTCCTAATGAGTAATGGCGAACGCTCGTATTTGTCCGTCACATAAGGCTATCGCATCAGTTCGCACACACGGCCAGGCCTTGAACCTGGCGGCAGCTTCAAGGGCTGCCCTTATACGGCGAGAGACAGCAGACGTGCTGCGGGTGTGTTATCTAAAGCTGCGACCACCAAGGGACCATCATTGCTCGGCGCTGTTCCGGGTTCCCACCGGCATGCAAACTTCGTAACAATAGAACAAGTTGCGATTCTTTAGAGATTTCTTGGTCCTTGGTAAATATTCGGGTTTGCGGCTCTAAGAAGATATGGCAGAGCCTAGGGACGTAAGACTCAAAGGCCACTTTAGCGTGATGGTGGGCGAGAAGCTGGAAAGAGGAATCAAAATAGTGATGGATTGCTAGCCGCATCGCTCAATTCCTCGATTAGCTTCTATGATCTGCAGTTGAAACAAAGGCAGCTGGACTTAAAATTCATGGCAACGTGAGAAATGTTTACATAAAATAAAATAAAAAGGTAGGTATCTATGTAAATGTAACTAAACTTTTATTTTATCGTAACAAAACAGCGAACTAAACCCAAGGGACGAAAAGAAATGTGAATCTTTGCGACGAGAATGTTCGCACGACAATGTTTCACGACGTCGTGACTGCGGCCAGATGCAGAGGCTTTAACTTTTTTATGTGTTTTGGAGAGAATACTAATGTGGGATTCGAGAATAGAGAAAGAGGTATGTGGAATGTTTTTAAGGGGATTCTTCGGTTATTTATGATCCAAATACATTATTCCTTATTTCGAATACACCGGTAATCCGGTAAAGGAAAACATCGTTAAGAAACCTTCACACTAGCTCACTAGTGAGTAATAATGACTATTGTCACTAAAGGAAGTCATTGAGCTGGGTCAGATGCCTCTAGGCAGATAAAAAAATCTGACACCAGTGGTAGAATAACGAGAGAGAGAGAACTTCTTTCTTTTCTATTGTAAACTGATATACTTATTAACCCTGATGGATGACCTCCGTGACGTACTCGTCACACCAGTCCGCCACCCAGAGGTCTCGGGTTCGATCCCCGGACAGGGCAAGTTGGAAAATTGCATTTTTTAAATTGTCCTGGATCTTGGACGTATATCTATATATGTTTTTGTTATAAAATATAGTATCGTTGAGTTAGTATCCCATAACACAAGTCTCGAAATTACTTTGGGGCTAGCTCAATCAGTGTTATTTGTCCATATATGTTTATAAAATTTATAAATGGTCTCCCCCATTTAAGGCATCTTTATTATATTTTTATAAGAAGCACTTCAGTAATAATTATGAATAGGTGGGTTACTACTCAAATTTAATGAAAAAGTGCCTGTAAAGGCTATTCATTCATCTTGTAACATTCTACGAGCTACGAGAGCATGTTTTTCATCGAACATACTCACCTGTGCTACGCATAATAAGACTTGTCAAAGTCATAAAAATTGCCAAAGAACTTTCGTGTGCAATCAATTTAATGTTGGCAACACATGGGACGAGCTGGCACGGGCTCCCTCAGCAATCGGCATGGCACGGACAATGAAAATCAATTCTTACATTTGGGACAATAATTTGCATAAAACTCCGGCCTTCAGACGATTTCCACTTCTATTCTTAGCAAACAGAGACTAAAATATCTTGTGATCTTTACTGAAATTGATTCATTTCTAAAAAGGAAAATATTTTGCATGAAAACAACGACAGTACTAACTATTTTAGGGTCTAAAATAAGGAAATAGAGTGCAGTATGGCTTGTTATTTGTACAACAGTCGGCACGCGAGCAATGTAAGCAATATCCTCAGTTTTCAGGCTTCATTTCCGGTTTGAGAATTAATAGCATTCGTGAGACGATATTTGATATTTGTGGTCAAGATAAAATCCTTACTGGCTACTGAATAGACAGCAATTTTGGTCTAAGGAAATTAAAAACATCAAATGTGCTTAGAGCAACTGCTCGTTTACTTATCAACTAAGAATTTGTCTAACAAAAAAATATCTTTACTTTTTCTCCACTTTATAAGTATTGGCCAAAAATCGGCGTTGCTTGAGTATTCCTCCAGAAACTAATAAACATCATATCACTATTGATCATATACGCAATGTTTATATCAATAATTTAGAAATGGACATGTAACCATATAAGTAAAAACATGTCTTCAGAAGAACATATAATTTATTTATATATGTTTTTAGCTACAGGTACAGTTGCCTCCAATTCTCAAAATCCAAGCGACCGCCCTTAAAACAGAAGTCCTTTCACAACTCACAGCTTTTGGGTTACAAGCCGCTATCCTTGGCGCCTGCATGCTGCAGCAGCAAGGCATTGAACGTCAATCAGTAAGTACACACTTGAACCTAAGCGGAGCCCACGCGCCGTGTTTAGGTCAAGTTGAGCCGGAGAGCGAGAAACATCGAGGGCCCTTTCGGTTCGCATGCTGACAGGCTTGGCCCTTTAAGGTAGGAATCCGAAAACAGCGACTTTCGACAAAGACGTGCACTGACGAGCAAATACAAGTAAGCAATGTCAAGTTGAGCTTGAGAGCGAGAAAATATATCGAGGGCCTTTTATAAATATACGCAAAAAATACTGCGATACGTGATCGAGGACCCTTCCGGTTTGGATGTTGACAGACTGGAGCGACATCCGAATGGGCCTGTTGGTTGACTGAAGAACATTGCAGAAGATCAGTAGAGCGTATGTAGATCAAAAGAGCCTTTTCTAATTCTGATCAACCCAGCCTTACAACATAACTCTCTGAAAACAGCGTAGGTACCGCATCACACTTGACAAAGACGTTCCGGAGATTGTCGCATATGACTGTCAGGTGACGAAATTCCACTGTACTGTGGCTAGTTCAGTTCCTTATTTCTCACAATTTTCTTGGCACCTGCCGCTGACTTCGGAACATCACCCTTACGTTATCAATTATCATGCGACGACGACTATGCCATTTAAAATTTATCGATAACATTAACATGTTCCCATTCATTGATGTATTCACGGTTAACTTTATTTATTTTCGGATATTTCCTCACATTCTGACTTACATGGATGACATTATTCTCCCCAAACTGAACCGTCGTTTCGAGTATGGCAGTACAACCTTTTAATTAACCTACCCTGATTAACTAAAAAAGAGAAGGTTATCAATAAATTCTGATGATCGTGTACTTTACAGAAAGTTTCTACGTTTTTATGTGGTGAACGTATAGGTGGAATTTACGGCTAAGTGCGAGTTGGACTCGCGTACGAAGGGTTACGTTCCATTATCTATGAAAAATCACGTTTGTTGTATAAGGGCGTCATTAAATATCTATTTTTAGTATTTGTTGTTGTAACAGAAATACATCATGTGTGAAACTTTCAACCGTCGTGCTATCATGGTTCATGAGATATATATATCTCATGAACCATGATAGCAGTCCGTCCGTATGTCCGTCCATCTATCTATCTGTCACCAGGCTATATAGCCTGGTGACAGATAGATAGATGGACGGACATACGGACGGACAGACGAATAGCGGAGTATTAGTAATAGTAGAGTGTCGATTTTACCCTTTAGGTACGGAATCCTAAAGAGAAAATCAAAATAGTTAAAGCAATGCTACCCTTTTCTTAGATTAGACATTATTCAGATTTACACCCATAAGCAGCTAGTTTAATCTATGTTTTACTCGTACTGCCCAATCATAAGTGGTAAATAAACAAAGATTTTTTAATTAAAGCATAATCCACCGACAAAAATATGGAACGAATAGTTTTCAAGCATCGAAATACTATAAACTCCCAAAACTTTATTTATAAAATTCTCTTTGCGTATTAAAGCCAGTATTTTCGTTTCATTACCCCATGCTCAAAGAGCGTCAGGGCTTCTTAGTGGGCCCAAACTGCAAATTGCCTCGTCAAAGGCTAGACCTCTAGAGCCACTTCGTGCTCTACAGACCGGAAGCAAGTGGGCCGGAGAATGTACTTAGAAAATTATCTATGAATATTTTGCATGGTTTGCTCAATTAATGTAGTTAGAGTAGGCCGACTAGTTTCGATCGATATAGACGATCAACAACAGAGTGCTCTGAATCAGAGTGACCAACAACAACTGTCCTCCGAAACGTCCAACAACTCACCACGACTATGCACAATTGGATCTGATAGAAATCAATAAAAAAAAAATATTAGCGATTTTTTTAAATTTATTAAGGCTTGGCTCATGAAATTTTTTTATAAAATAAACTGTAAACTGTATCATAAACATTGTAATTGTTTTATTTGTCTAGCTTTAAAATCAACAGAGAAATATCACTTTGAAAAAAGTCGTTACCATACACTTTTTTTCAAATAGCTCCTCAATTAACTAAGATATAGAGCTAATATCTACTCGATTAAATATTAGTACCTAATAGGTTCCTATCGGGGACAGTTTGCCTATGGAAGGACGGCTTAACCCTTTGTCTAATTTTAACTGAATAAATTAAATTAAAACTATGAATAGTAAAATTTAAATTAAATTAATAATTTATTCAAGTTAGTTTTAATACTATGATTCATGATTAATTTCATTTTTATATTATTTATTAGGTACACCAACGTTACATGATAAACACTTACAATTAACAACTAGTTTTGTAGCATGAAAAACCAATTATAGGTGAACACAATATTCTAGGAATTTAAAAGAATTAAGCAGAAAATCATTTATAAATAGAGATATATAGTGCGCATTTTGGCCAGAGATAACTCTGGCCATACAACGAGGCAATGCTGCCAGTCTCTTATGCACCCTGCCTTGCGACCGTAGCAATCTGGGGTCTATTTTTATATAATGTAATGTTTTATTTTTAATTAGATATATTTTATTTTATAGGTAGGTTATTTAGCTTGAAGTTTAATTATTTATTTGTATTGTGTTGTTTTTTTTTTGCAAGTAAATTTGTTTAACTAATATAGATATGTAAACGTAAATTTTGAAATTTAAATTTTATAGTCGAAACTATACTGAAATTATTTTTAGTTAAGATTAAATATTGAAATTGATTTAACATGCATTAGGGATGACTGTATTGTAGATTTAAATTGAGATAGCGAGTTTTAATTTTTTACCAAAGTAAGTTTTAATAATATGATCCTTATTATTTTATTGAAAGCCGAGTGGTGTGTTTACATTGCTAATTACTTAATTAATAAACGAATCTATTTAGGAGCTTTCTTATTATAATTCTTGTATAAGAGCAGACGGTTATTAGAATACATTAATATGTATTAACTAGTATTTCACTAATTACCTTTGAATATTTTTCTACTGATTAATTAATCAATTTGGACAGTCGGAAATCACAAACATCGCTAAATAACTACCATATTAATCATTGTACTCAGATGTATTTTTGTACGGTATGGATGTTAGGGAGATTTTCATTTATTGCTAAAAGTCGAAGGTATTACAAATCCTGGGCCAGTGTATACGATTATAATAAAAACACGATAACTTATACTTAGTTCGCTTCAGATATATAAGCAAGAACTTTATGATAAATCGTGTAACTTGAACCACAAAAAGGACCAAACTCGCGGACAGCATATAAATCAAGCCGAGGACTGGACTGGACACGAGGGTTCGCAAGCTACTCCCGGTCTGCGGCTGACACTAGTTCACATAGGGCTGGCAGTGCAGCGAGTTGGCTTCACAACCAAATACATTAAACAAATATGTAGATACTTAATAATAGGCGTGAATCCAAACCGCATTTAGTTTGGTGCAGACCACCATAGCTTCCAAAAAAGCAAAACATCGCAACGCAACGCAACAGACTTGCAAGACAAACAGTTATAACTATCACGAGAGACCTGAAAAGATTAAGAATAGCAAAGTTTACCAAAATCGCAGCAAGTGGAGATGCATAACCTCTGCCAACCCCCATGGGAAACAGGCGTGATAATATGGACGAATGTGTGTAAGAAAAACAACATGCAATTTTCCCACTGTTTCAAACCTTCAGGATGTGCATGCCATCAACTCGCTCATCTAACCGCTCCAACTCGTCCACTATGACCACAAACTTACCGACCCGAGCGTTGCTCCCGGTGCCTTAATTGGATAAACGCATTCGTCGCGGGATCGCATCAAACGTAAGACCATTGCGTTATTAGGAACGCTTCCTGGTTAGTCTTTCTTTGCAGGTACTGGTTCTTGCACATATTTAGGTCTTTTTTAGACCATGGCACTATCTCGATATCACACATCATGACATGAATTTCACATTACTAACTAAATGGTAACTAAATGTAATAAAATTCACCTCCCTCTGAATTGAAATCGTGTAAGAAATAATGCGTCAGAATCGATTATCGCTTAATTTTTCTGCCTTTTGTAACGAGCTATCATCGACTATCCTACTGAACATCGTTCAAAACGTCGATAATACAACAGAAATTCATGAACACGTTTATTCCCATGATATTGTAGCTAAATCAATTTGACAAATTCCTATGTTACAGTGTAGGCAGTTTGATTGACAGATAATCATGCGCAAGTTGCTTAGTTGAATCAATTTACATACAATTTACACCATAATATACAGCCTGCCGTGAGTAAGTAAGGTTTGATCATTTAAACGTAATATACGAGGAAAGATGTAAGATCATCGGATACAACACGACAATTTCAGAAATAATATCATTGAAGGGAAGATAGGAGGAAAATAGACCAGGAAGACCTAGGCATAGCTACTTGAAACTAAAAAAATGATAAAGTGAAATTCTTAACGTACGGAAAAGTAAAACAGCTGGTGGTCAAATGGAAGAAAATTGATACTCTACCGACAAGAGAGCTCTTAAATGTACATTTTTGATCTTTTGTATGAATTGAAAACATCAAAACATGATCAATTTATACACATGACAATAAATAGTGGGGCCATCATGTGGTCATGATGCAATTGTGTTTTATTTAAAAACTATAAGTCATATAACATTAAACAGATAATGGGCTTGTGTTGTTTATGATGAGTCTAATGAAGTTAAGTTGCGGAGCAGAGACGAGATGACGGATTGAAAGCTCAAGTAAGACTTCCTAAACAACTCCTGACGAAGACCACATGCCGTGACAAGACAGCTAAAATAGATTTTTGAGGGAGTCGGGGAGAAAGTGATGGGGTATTGGATAACTAGGTTTGGTTATTATCTATGAAACACGACATTTTCATACGAGTAGACTTAAAATTATTTAAACGTAAGTAAACGTAAGTTTTAATTGGAATTGAAATGATTTGTTAATATTGTAATATGTATTAGGCCAGTCAACGGTGTTTCAGTCTGAAGTGGTACTCTAAAGCAGTGACGTCGATTTGATTATTCGGATTTATTGACTTTATTATACTGAAAAAAGTTAGGCTATTTGACATAGTTGGTTTTTGTACAATATTTTATACAAATAACAAATAACCCTAACAAGAAGCCGTTTTCCGGAAAAAGAAAGTAAATTGGTTATTAAATGAGGCAGCAATTATCATTTTAAATATAAGAGTGGGAGCGTGGTGGGGACATCTCGCTATCTCTTTCGTAACCGTGACGCTTAATGACAGTGACGTCACGCGCGTGTATGTGCATCCTTTTTCTGTTATTTGACAGTTTCCCCTTCCACCGGATTTAAAAGGCTAATAACTTGCTTATTTTTAAGCGGAGTAAAATTATTATTTATGTTTTTGGTTTCGTATCATGTTACTTTTTCATATAAATAGGAAAAAAAAACGAGTCAAATACCGAATTGTAACATAAAAGTAGGTATAAGCTTAATGAAGATAAGCTATAGCCTATATAAATAGCTCTGTAGGATAATCATCACACATATAGGTATATTTTTATATACAGATTAATGATTTATGCAGATAAACATTAATGTCCTATAAACATCAATCTCAATATGCCACCGTTTCGATTGAGTCTAGAGTATTAGTCATCATAAAAGTAGGAAACATGGGTACACTTGATCAATTGTCAAGATTCACATCTTCAATGGACCTGGGAACATCAGTCATCCCTCTCATAAGGACTCGAGATAATCGGGTGCACTCGGTCGATCTCGGGAGTAATCGGTTCGATGCCGGACTTCCCGGGTCGACGACCACAGGATTGCATTCTGCAAGGAGCCTTCTTGTACAAAGGAAACTTGTCTTTCATTGGTACCATTTTATGATTGAATATACCAATCAATATTCTCCGTCGCAATATAAATCAATGCGAACTGAATGACAGAACGTATGAAAGTAATAGGAACAAGGTGCAGAAGAAGTAGTACCAAGGGACGAAACCAGGTTAGAGGTTATTTCTTACCGACTTCCGAAAAGGAGGAGGTTATCAATTCATCGCGATCTTTTTAGGGTTCCGTACAAAAAATGAAAAACGGAACCCTTATAAGATCACTCGTGCGTCCCTCTGTCCGTCCGTCTATCACAGCCAATTTGCTCTGAATCTCCTATGACCCAAACACAGATGTGCAAAATATTTTTTTTAAATAAGCGTTATTATCGAGGGACAAATTAGGCAATTTAAAAAAAGTTTTTCAAACCTTACTGTGTCATATATCAAATAAAAGGGCTTGTTAAGAGGATCTCAAATATATTATTGTAAAATAAATAATTTTGATTTTGGAACGAAGTTCCTTACGGCAGGCTTGGAGGAGATAGGGATTTTGCTGCGCGACCGAACTGAAAAAAATGTGATAGTAAAACCGTAAGGATGACCTCGTTAAATAAAACCGTTAAATGAGACGTGCGCAGGCGCGACAGTCGTATACACAAGCGAGTAGTGTATAATACCTTTCTCTTCCTTTGAGCACGATTTTTCTTTTGCAAATTGTGTCGATTCTACATTAGCCGAAGGAACTTCGTTCCTACCTGGTGTCCCACGACACCACATTTTTTTATTCATGAACGAAGACGAAAATTGACCATTGACATCAGATGTCCGAAACTAATTTATTAATTGAAAATGAAGTGGTAAACTCAATATAATACGTTCACTTACACGGACGGAAAATAAGTATTTTACTAAAACACTACTAGATAGCGCTATTATTAATTAACTCGCGTCTCAATGTGAGGATTTCAAAAGTGATATAAAAACATTTGACTTCGGCATTGTAAGGAACCCTCTCCACGCGAGTTCAACTAGCACTTGCCCGGTTTTTTTATGTCTGTTTACCGATTACTTGAAGATAGGATATTGAGGGCTTGAATCACCTGATTATCCGAAAAGAAAGATGATTCCGTGTTTCGGAAGGCACGTAAAACTGTGGGTCCCGAACGCCACCTAGCGTTTAATCATTAAACTATCCAAGGATTGGTTCCTGATTTGCCCTTTGGGTTGTGGAGGTCAGACGGCAGTCGCTCTGTGTAAAAACCAGCAACCTCGTCAAATCTCCTTGGTAAGATAGCGGACCCCGGGCTCTGAAGCGTTATGATTTGAAAAATTCTTTTTTTGTATAAACGGGTATACTTTTCAGGTGGTACCATGGTTTTATCAAAATCGGTTGTGTAGTTTGGGGTGAAGTCGGTTTTTAGTTTTGAGAAATTATTTGCAATGGCTTCCTAGACGATGGATGTTCTTAATCTCAATCAGGCAATCGGTAAAGCGATCATCATAATCGTTTTAGCTGTATAACGTCCACTACAGGATATACCTCCAAAGGAGCACTCGTGGAGTTTTTGGCGGGAAGTCAAGGGGTTCAGTTGGAGTTTGCTTTAAATTATTTTGCAAATTGATTCTAGTGGACTTTATAAAATAAAATCGGTGTAGTTTAGTGTTAAGAATGCTCATGGACAATATGTGAAATGGTTAAAATGGACACTCATAGTGTGGCTGTAGTGATATTTATTTGCGGACTGTGGTGGGCGACTTTAGGCGCCGTCCGCCACTCATTCAGCTATGAAAACGAGTGGACTCCTATAGATTTGTTGCCAGAAGCTCCCTTAAAGCAATCAAAGGACCTACACTAACCTTTGATTGTATAGTTAGGGTTAGGGTTAGGAATAAAGAAGTGATAAAGTAAAGATGGGCTCTAAAGGAGAAGGTATCAAAGGAGCTCTCGTCATGGCAACAAAAAAAAAACTGATTAATTATATAGTATATAACGTATGTAGGTAGATTTGTATGTCCTCGCAAGACACTTGGAATATACAAGAATATCGAAATCAGGCAAGTTTCAAAGAAACTGCTACTCAATGTGTTTAATAATTTACAAGCTTATACCAAATAATATAAAAAAGTTACAATCGTATGCAAATGAACTTACTGCTGAGTAAAGTATTTTATTCTGTCGATGAATTCCTAAATTCTAAATACCTAGTAAAGTATTCGATGCATGGATTTGTTCGGATGATAAACAATAATAAATAATTGGCCAAGTGCGTGTCGGGCCACACGCAGTGTAGGGTTCCGTAGTTACGAATGCCAAATTTGAGTTCTAGCCACTAAAAACGTCTAAAAATTAATTTCTATTGAATTTGTATGAAATTTTCCTTTTCGGAGTACATTTTATAAGTTGATCGCCTATAACTTTTTAATTTGTAAACCCTACTTAGCTCTGATAGTTTTCCTTTAAATTTCGTTATATTTACTATAGCTGTGATTTTTTTCAGCAGATAGAGGGGGCGGACACTTGACTATAACAAAATTATTCACTTTAAAAACAAATATTTCTGAAACTGATCCCTAAATCTAAAAACGGTGTTTACAAGCTCATAATATTTTTTAAAGGCCTATTCAACGATACCCCACATGATTGGTTAGTCGAGAAAATAAAATTGACTTTTGACTTTACATGTATGGGAGCTACCCTAAAAAAAAATTGTTTTCAATATTTTATTTTTCCGCATAATTAATATACATACCTATACCAAATTATAGCTTTCTAGTACTTATAGTCGCTGAGTAAAACCGCGGACGGACAGACAGACAGACAGACAGACATGGCGATACTATAAGGGTTCCTTGTTTACTACGGAACCCTAAAAATGACATTAACTCCTTGTATGCTGGTTTGCTGGAATATCAGTCACAATAGTTTACAATGCATTCTGCGCTGCCGTAGCGGTAAGAAATAATTAAGTAAAATAATGTTAGTAATTGAATGTAGGTACCTAGGTTTCTATACTAAACAGGGTAGAATTCTTGATGCTATATGATTAGCTAAATAGGTTTGAGTACACACTGTATTTCACCATCTGTTTAAATACCCTGTTTACTGCAAATAAATGAATTAAATTGGAAAAAGCAGAGAGAAAATACTAATAAATTAAAATCCATGAATACTAGCAAATCGATTAGGAAAATACGAAAAATCTCGCGACTGAATTGCCGATAGACAATCCTGAACGAAGGCAAAATGTTAAAGGCGGTGAAGTAGTTATCAGCCTGATCTATAATCAACTGCCTCACAAAAAGTGAAAACCACACATGCGTTTCTTTATCAGAGTGGAAAAATTAGCGAGAATTAATTGTAGCTCGCATAATGACAAGTTATAAAACGGCGACTTCACGCGGAAACTCGAGAATTGGGGATTTTAGGACGTTTGGCGGCTGAAACCTTAAAGCCTCGTTTGTGTACGACAGAGAAGCGAAGTTGCGAAAATAGTAGGTCGTAATAGTTACGAATAAGTACATACCAAATTCTATCATGCTAGAATCTGACTCTAAAACAGAAAAAAAGAAAGGAAATTTCTAAATATTTTGACTCGAAGAAACTATGACGTCATTAGTCTATATTTTGATTAATTGAGGAGCTCGGTGGTCCGGCGGGAGTACGCATTACTAACGCATTCGCAAGTTAAGCGACACCGGGCGTTGTCCGCACTTGGATGGGTGACCACAAGTGGCACAAAAATTTCTCGAGCTCCTCCGTGCTTCGGAAGGCACGTATAAGCCGTTGGTCCTGGCTTTCATCATTGTATGACAGTCGTCAAGCTATGTCAGATGCCTTTAGGCAGCCAAAAAATTTGACACCAGTGTTGGCCACTTACATACACGAAAAACGAACGAACAAATAAGAAAATGTTTATTTTGACGTTTAGAGAAAAGTATCTCGCTAAAAAGAAGCGGATTCTATTATGCACAGTGACTTTTTACAACCAGCCAAATTTTTGAATTAATTTTAGTTGTTGATGCTAAAAGTTCTGTAAAAAAAAAATTATTTTACCTAAAAAATCGTTTGGCTGAGCCCTGATTTGTGTAGAAAGTCGATTTTTTTTGTTTTTCGTTAATTGTTCTATGGAAAAGTAGTTTAAGTATCGATGACTCTTCTTGATTGATTGATGATTTCTTCAAAATTTTGGATGGTGGTAGCACAGCCTGTAAATGCTATCTAAATCTAAAAAACAAAGAAATTGCATTTGCAATAGCTTATCCGTGATCTATTGTTTTGTTTATATAATATTACTATATCAATAAATATTAGGTAAAGATTACATACAATAACATAATATGTGATAACGTAAATCATAGTCTACCTAATGTCATATTACAATCGAAGCAATGTGTAATCGTATAAAAAAAAGTGAAACAGACGACTCTATGACGACCTCCGTAGTGTAGTGGTCACCATGCTAGTCCGCCACCCAGAGGTCGCGAGTTCGATCCCCGGTCAGGGCAAGTTGGAAAATGGTATTTTTCAAATTTTCCTGGGTCTTGGATGTTTATCTATACAATGTCCTTTTTAATTAAGTACAAATATATTAAGGGGTACAATACAATTATACAACATGTACAATAAATATTTTAAGGGGTTATTCAGTCCATCATTCTGAAAAACTTTTCCCAGTAAATGTATTTCGAAATACGAAAAAAAATATTTAGGTTCTCATACAGATCGAAGTAGTCACGTGATATCGTTACTATGGAAAATGCAAAAAATTTTTTCGTATTTCGATATATATTTATTGGGAAAAGTTGTTCAAAATGATGGACTGAATCACCTCTTAAAATATTTGTACTTAATTAAAAAGGACATTGTATATGTATTTGTTATAAAATATAGTATCGTTGAGTTAGTATCCCATAACACAAGTCTCGAACTTACTTTGGGGCTAGCTCAATCAGTGTATATTTATTATTATTATACAAGTTTAATTTTCCAGCAAATTAAAAATAAACGCCGCCTTTTAAGCGTTCACCCCCAATAAGTTTTGAACGGCTGATCCGACTTTCATAAAGTATAGCTAAGAACCACGGCAAGGAAACTTGCTTTCACGTAAAAAAACCGCATCGCAAGACAAATAAAATAAGCCCAAATTTGATGGACTTGCGTCATTTTAATTGTTTATTTATTATTTACCAATTTATGTAAGTACACGGAAAATTTATACAGAGAATACATCAAATCAAAGTTGCACAAAGGCACTCAAAACTCAAAAGAGATATCTTCCAGTAGGCCTGTTGCTCTTGAGTTCAATCGACGACCATCTGTCTCTGTGATCAGTCCCTAGACGTCTGCCATAAATTGCTCGCCAAGACCAATCAAACGAGTCCTACTCAATGAGAATGTTGTCCTGTATAATATCCCCCGGCTCCATCATCAGAACAGCTCACTGATTCCAAAATATTGTATTCTCATCCGACTAACACAAATAAGCAAAATTTCAGCACAATCGGTTAAGGATGAGCTAGTTCAGAACTCGAACTCGTCGGCGCACGTGGCTTATTTGCGTGCTATTTCGCTGAGAAAGGGATAGACTCGGTTATGAACAGTGCGGAACTATTTACACCGATTTATACGCACATCGGAACAACAGTCTAGTGTGTCGTATCCGACTTATCGCACAAAAACGTTACGTTACACGTCTAAAAATTCACGAGTATGCGTTTGGGAGAAGTGTTCTTGTGATAAAACAGCTGAATGTTTTAATTAAAAGTAAAGTTATTTAAATTTTTTAATAACCAAACTATGCTTGTAAGAATTTTGTTTTAGAGATTTTATACTCCTTCCGGTATTTAATTGTGCCCAAGTTGCGTTAAAATTACGTGTTGAAACGGAATGTTTTGAGACTCATAACTTTTAAAGTTTTTGTCATTTTACAATTATGATTCCATACAAGCATAGATAACGACAAGACAAATCGATAGAATTAAAAACTTTAAACAGACGATACCGAACATCGGAGTCATCACCCTACAGAATTTGTATGGCGAAACACCTGACTAGCGTACCCTTAAGGATGGAAATTGAAAATTGATTTAAAAGATTTGACCTAAACAAACATATACATGCAAGGTACATTGCAAGTAAAATAAAACCTTTTAAAATCATGTTAAAATGGATGTGATTAATGACAACAGACAAAGAAACGTCACAAAATAAAGTCACCATTATTTTGTGACGTTCAATTTCAGTTGAAGTAGAGCAACGGTAACAAACGCAACGTAACAATACGGAGCGACCCCACCTCGATCACGTACCTACGATAATCATTGCTATATCGATTTCAACCACAACATCCATATCCACGTTATTCCGATCACATTATGTGAAAACCGTTCTCAGGGCTACCTGACACGAGTATCTAAAACTTCTGTGAGTAATTAATTACTTTGAATTAAAGATAAAAACTGCGCTTTTTAAAATTATACTTGTGTTTTTTTCCGAAGCGTAAGCGAAGAACATAAAAATGTTTACCTACATTCATCCTAAAAAGTAAAAAATAAGTGTATAATCGATCGAGAGACTGCGCGGAAAACTTCTAAGGATCATGTCAATAGGAATAAGCCCTCCTATTTACATCGCAACTCATCACTAGTTGTCCCAAGCATTTCCCTACCCTGAATATCTTTTGTATAGTCGTTTGTTGTTTGTTTTTCGTGTGTGTAAGTGGCCAACACTGGTGTCAGATTTCTCAGGCTGCCTAAAGGCATCTGACATAGCTTGACGACTGCCATATAATGATGACAGCCGGGACCAACGGCTTATACGTGCCTTCCGAAGCACGGAGGAGCTCGAGAATTTTTTGTGCCACATGTGGTCACCCATCCAAGTGTGGACCACGCCCGGTATCGCTTAACTTGCGAAAGCGCTAGTTAGCCAAGCTCCTCAAATAATTTTGTATAATAAGAGCTAAAATCTATACTTGTGGGTTTTTGACCTAACCTGAATAAAACAAATAGATCTGCCAACCCTGTCCGTTCGCAAGTAGGATCGGTGTCAGCAACCCGACCAACGGCAGTGTTTCTGGACCGCCGCCACAACATAACACACACTCACTTTCGTTGCGGTCGGTATATCTCAAACGGGGCTAAGGAAATACACATTGAAATAGAAACTGAGTTTCGTAACGAGAGCGCAAAACTATGAAAAGTTGACGATTCAGTAAGTTTGACTGTGCCGACAACTACGCGTAGCAGTCAGACTAGTGGACCGATTTGACTGTTAAGGCGGCCCTTCCCGGCGGCTCTGTAATCAACGCGAGCATAGTTCGAAAAGCTTTTTTTTTCATCCAGGGCAATGCCAGAAAAAAGGCACACCAAAAAGAGAGAGATAGCACTTAGGGCACGGTTTGCACTGATGACTATTGAATGAAATTAGTATTGTTATTAACTTGCCATTGAACGAATATTAACTATTCATAGGGTGCGGAAATTTCATAAAACTTGTTCCAGGATATACGTTTTTGTCAGTAAGCCTTACAAGTTTGTAAAATAAATGTTTTTTATTTAAAATTTTCATTACATTTGCAAGGTTTATTTTTATAATTTATGAGTACTTGAACGGTCGAGGTTCAGGTAAAATTTGTGCAAAAAAGCAGATTTTTTGAGGCGTATACTGAACTTGTTTTTCCAAATATTCATTTTTATTTCGATAGAAACCTAGAAATAGTGCACAAGATATCTGTTAGTTCAAAAGTTTTCAAGAAAGATCAGTTACAACGCCATAATTACGTACGAGCGTTTGCATGAAAAGAAAGACGGGAAGGCTGCTCTTAAATCAAAATTGTGGCAAACTGGGACCAACTTGGGCTAAATTAATTTATCGGAACAAGAAGACGGTCATGGAAGATGGACAAGGTAAAATTACCTTCAAACAGAAAGAAATAAAGTTTTATAAATTTTGGATATTCCTCACACATGATCTAATTTTTAAGATCTGTCTTATTGAAGGCAATTTTACCTTTTTGTTATTACTAAGTACTTAGTCTTTCGCAACAAGCAACTCCTGCTGAGAAGAGAAGTTTATATAGGTACCTAAACACATAAGAAACTTCAGTTCAGTATTGGTCCCTACCCAGGGACCGGGGTGTCAGAAGTGCTTCGAATGACTTCGAGAATAGTATGACTATGCTACACGGCTGTGCCTGTGTTTGCTAGACAAGTCTTTCAGAGGATTTCTTACTCATTCTTTGGAATGTTCCAAAGGTAGAGCTGGTCCTGATTGATTGTAAGTTAGCTAACTAAAGTTATTTCTAGCTAATAGTGGAAATGATGATTTGCAATACCATTGTGTTCCATGATTTTAGCTCCATGACATCACCAAATTACACCATCGCTTGCTACGCTCACGTACTCGTAGATCCGATAAAGGGCACGATCGCGATTTCTCAACAAAGCAAAAATAAAAGTTGTGACGTGAAAGTCACTTGTTTCTTGGTCTGTTTGTTCACAAAGTCTTGTCGGATTTCGCCAATCGACAAATTGATTTGCCGTTCGATCGGAATTCAAAGAATGAGAGAAAGCTTTTAAGAGGATTTCTTTAACCTTCTTACATGCTGTCTGGGAGAAGAAAAAACTTAGAATGGACCAGCTACCTCTTCCTGCGCAGATCGTAAACGCCGATCGAGTGAATGAGCGAGAATCTGATGCGGCTAGCAAGCCATCACTGTTTTAATTTCCTTTTTCCATCTTCTCTCCTTCCATTACGCCAAACGTGGCCTTTAAGTCTTACGGCCTTGGGCTCTGTATACCCCGCATAAAGACGTATCTTCCTGATTCATTGGAATGCTCTATACCCCAACTGCCCAAATTCTTGTACAACCATTCGTAAAATTGTTGATACTTTTACGTTACACTAGCACAAATGAACCACTACTCGTACGTGCGTGACGCAAGCCCGGTCATCACAATGCATCACAAAGGTATCTCTCATTGATGATGTACTCGATCCATCAATGGGCTCATCAGACCGTCTCCCCGTCCCCTTCTTTCCCCCTCAGGGCGCGCCGCTTCCGTTGCACGCCCTTTGAGACTACGAGCGACAAGCGACGGCGATTGCAGCAAGAGCGATTCTTTCTTTCGACAATGTTTGTGGACAACCAAATTTGACGACATCTAGCGATAGGTACCAACTAACGGCTTTCGTACCTTCGTGGGTACAATGGAGCTTAAGAGAAAGTGCTGTGTTTAGCACTCTGTACCGCAACATTTCGGTTCGCGGAGTTTCTTATACCTATTGACGTTGATTGAAGTAGGTTGGTACCTACATTGGGACGATTGGAAGAGGTTTATATGTATCAAGACAAGAGCTAAAACTTACGGCGCTCGAGGAACCTGCACGCACAACGTGGGGTCAGCCTAAAAGTTTCTAGGCAGAACCATTAGCTTCATATACAAGGGCGGATCCAAGGGGGGGGGGTCATGGGGGTCATGACCCCCCCCCTGGACTGGGTCCAGGATCTATATAGGTGGGCCACTAATTAAAATTGTTAAACATAATGTTTTTAAACCTTAAATATTTAATTAATTTAATATAATATTTTGTATAATGGCAAACGCACCGAAAATTTTAATTTTACTGCGCCACCGCCACCTTATTTGTCATTTAAATATATGTATTTTTAAGTACAGTAAGTACTGACATACATTAACAAAATATCTACTTTTTACTTGTGTCTATGATAATAAAAATTATATTATAACTTCTTGTGACTTGATCACGACTCTGTGACCCCCCCTCTGCCACTAAAGCTGGATCCGCCCTTATTCATATACAATTTCAGAATTAAGAATATCTATAAGTTTCTTTCTCACACCACACCTTGCATTTACACCACACACCCACTCAACCGAACTGTGTATTGTACTCGAGCGAACTTTAAACTTTAACAAAGCTGGACCTTTACGCCCTTTGCCTTTCGTCAAAAGGTTCAAAATAACATGGTAGTATTGATGTTTACGTCTGTGTACAGAACCAATTTATTTTACGTGGAACCGCGCCGCGCCCGCGCCTATCTGTGTTGCCAACACCTGACAGAAAGAAAGTACCCTGAAAATGCTTCTAGAAGCTGCAAACTACATATTACCTTTTTATTTTCTGTATCTCTTTTACCTAAAAATCGTCAAAATCAATCTGAACAGATTACCAGAAACATTCTTATACATAAGATAGAGAATTTAATATTAAAGAGAAAGAAAGCAAAATTTTTAATTTACAAGTCTATTCTTGTAAGAAAAAAATTCAAGAATAACAAGTATTTTATTTTTTTATTTTAATAATAATAAAAAAAAACAAAAGTTTTAAATAGAGCTAGAGCGAATTTACAAGTATATCTTTTAAGAATGAATATCAAGACTAACAATTTTTCCTATTTCGGTAAAATGAATTTCCCCTAAATAAAATGTATTTATTTGATCCCCAATTTCTTGGATATACAGCAAGTTGGCAACACAGGTCGACTGCACCAAATGGATATTTTTTAGTTTTACGAGCATTCCCGCAGCTTGTGGTGTGTTACTAATGGGAAATGGACCTGCCTCGGAGTCTAGACGGGGGACGGGGGAACGATATGTTTGGTGTCAAGTTTCTCCCAAGCTGTATTATGTTTTGTACTTTTTATTTTTTGTACAGGAAATAATGATGTCGTTGCTTCGAGTATTTGTTGTTGTTTTGTGTATTATACTTTGCAAGCGGGGAATAAGAAAAGAAGTAACTGCATTATTCCTGTTTCTCCTACAAAACTAGCGTAGTGCCGACAGCGCCTTTGTATTACAATCTCATCTATTGTTATTCATGGAAGCCTGGTGTTATTAGAAGCGAACCGTTCGATGTTCTGCCTAAAAAACCTAAAAAAAATGTTAACAACATAAGGTTTTTAATATCGAAATTACTCTTGGTAGACGTCAGTATTAGTATTAGGGGGAAACAGGCGTGAATTATGTATGTAAAGACTGTTTGTAATCAGGCTGAATTGTCAAACTGATGTTATTAACATTACCGGTGCTTCCTCGGTCAATGTCCCACTGGACTGATCTTCTAACCCCATTCAAAATGACTAAAATGAAATGCAGCAATTGCTACTCAGATCGCGTGTTGGAGACAGTTTGTATGCAGCCAGTCTGCAAGCGCCGACTTCTATAAGGCGTTTGTATGCAAGTACGGTTAGTAATCAGAACTTTCATCACGCGAAATGGCACTAGGCTAGGGCTCACCTGGCAGGAATACTTAACATAAACTTAATTAAGTGCATTTTATGCAAAGTCAAATTCAAACATTTTTTATTCAATGTAGGATAAATAAACAATAGTAAAATGAACTCGAATTTTACAATGAACAATTGAAATCACCACAAACAATTTGATTTAAACAAGTTGTAACGGACGTTACGAACTTTATCATATTTCTACTCTCCGAGTCAACTTTTATTTTTATTTTTTAGTATCAACTTACTCCTAGATTTTCTTTCTTCTTATCAAACTTCATTTGTCTTACTTATTTACTGAAAAACTTTTTGGAAAATGTTTTGTTTTCTTCTTAATTTGTTGTTGTCAGAGAAAAAAATACGTGAGCCATATTTTCAGATATATCGAAAAAAAATTTTAGTCATCATGTTTAATAGTTAACTCCGGTATAGTGTAACAAGCGAGCCACTCGGCCTGTGCAAAGCAATGTGTCTACTAACCACAGATAACGAGGGAAATGGCCCGCCGCGCCACTACTGAACCGTACCGCGGCTTTGTAATCAATTCATATGCATACAAAATTTAAATTATTAATATTATACCTTTTAATAGTGGACGTTGCGCAATTTCGAAAGCGAATTTATGTAAATCATTTAGATGATAATCGTCTATTTATTATTTGATTGATTTTTGGGCCGTGACAAATTGAGGAATAAATTTATTAGTTGCAATTGCAAGTCTTTTCATTATTATATTGAGCAGCTTTGGCACGGTACGTCACTTTCGTCGATTTAATTATATCAACCATATTTCACCTTTTTGCCGATTTCTTCCTTTCCTACTTTTGGAGTTTCAATATAACTTATTACATCTAGGTAAAAAACTTTTGCCTTTATAGTTTAGTTTCTGTTAGAAAAACGTAAAGGGAGATCGTAACATGTCATGGATGGTTAAAGAACATCCGACAATGGACTGGTATCAAAACAGTAGAACAACTGTTTAGGCTTGCCATAGATAAAACAAGATTTAAAGAGCTGACTGCCAATCTTCAGGAATTAAGCGGCACCTAAACAGATACAAGTTAGTAAAATAAATAATGTGAGTGTACTTAATACAGTCAATATGATTCGTACTTTTACTGAAGAGAAAGCCTTTGTGTACAATCGATAATGGCATATACAAACAAAGATTTTACTATCAGTAATCTCAATTGGTCAAAACAAAGTGCTCTATTGCCAGTTTGTTTATTGTTTGATGGTGTCCCAGTGAAATGGGAAGTGAACCAACTCACCAGTCGGTGATGTCATCGTACGCTAGCCTCGTCAATCAGTCGAGAACTGAATGACAACCATGTCCCACAAATAGATGACCAAACCACTCAGGTGTTTCTGTTACAACTGATTTGTTAGCAAGTGGCGCAAGCCGATGCAAGAAAAGGAAACATTCTAAATAAGTTATAGTAGTTTCCACTATTTCTGATTCTCATTGTTACTTTTTTTTTTCGTGTGTCAACCTAAAATGTTTTTACGTGTCTATACTGAAGTTTGTTTTTTCAAATTGCCTGTTGTCTTTAGTACTTGTGAGGTACATCATACTCATATACAAGGTTCACTATTTACAGCTTGAGCTTTAAAAGTTTAAATATAGTAAGTTCTTGGTCCTCACAAAACGTCTAGACCTAGATTTGGTTTATGGTAACTGCTTTTTGTGAAGGCTTCGAAACCCCATTAGCAATTTATGGCGACAAATTAGGTTACTATTAATAAAACACGGGTTACTCACGTAGACGGCCAGTAGCTGACTCTCTACGTGAGTAACCCGTGTTTTATTAATAATGTCTGAGTCTCACGTTAGTTTTAACCAAAAAAAGGACTACTTGCGTAACAAGAATTACTATAAAGATTCTATAGGTACAATTAATACTTCACAATTTTTAATCAAATCATAGTCAAATCATAAAAACTATTATTTTAATCTCCCGTGATCCCTTGCATAGACCAAGGCCACATAACGGGGATACAGACGCCTCCTCGGAGGATCTATTAATACCAGCAGCACAGCACCAGGGCGACAGATGGTAAACAAAGTCGGGTGAGACGGTGGGCCAGATGGCAGGCTAGGGCTACTGTTTTAGAAGATGTTTGATACACATATTTTTTTGGGTTCTGTACCCAAAGGATAAAAACGGGACCTTATTATGAAGAATCCGCTGTCCGTCTGTCCGTCCGTCCGTCTGTCACTACGTTAATAGGCTATATCTCATGAACCGTGATAGCTAGACGGTTGAAATTTTTACAGATGATATTCTGGTGCCGCTATAACAACAAATACTAAAACAGAATAAAATAAATATTTTAGTAGGGCTCCCTGACAACACGTAAATTTTATAGATAATAGTACGGAACTCTCATGCGCGAGTCCGTCTTGCACTTGGCCGGCTATTGGTTTATTATAGAGATCTTTAGATGATAGTGAAAACCGTATAAAAAAACAGTCCAGTTAGTCAACCAACAAAAAGAGCACATTTAGAAAAGATAATAGGTACAACTTTAACAGATGCCTGCTTCTGGTCGAATTGAGAAGCTCGTGAAAATTTTATTCATAAGTTCTACAAACTACTTACATACCTACATACATATTATCACTTCTGTTTTCCACAGGAACTCCATTTGCTACGATCCCGACAGACCTCGCTCTTTTCATCTTTACTCATCACAATCAAAATGTAATTTAAACTTTCCATTTGTACGAGTGGTCTCATAATTCAATTTTTCTCAAATTTGAACATGCTTAGCTGTGGGTAGACTGCTTGTAGGTAGACTGGGTTACAATGCTCAAAACCCACTTCTAGCTGCAGTAGAGTCCACAACAAATCCAATTCCGTTTTGCGATAAACTTCTCTAATCACTATCAAGGGCGTCAGTTATCTAGACTTAGATCCAGGCAGAAGTAATTAGGTCGGTCTGTCGAGTCTCTGTCTGTCTTTAGTTGTCGGTGTAACAAAGCGAGATATTACTGTGATATATCATGCGTTGCTTAGGAGCGTGCAACCATAAACCTCGCTGTGCTAATTCATTTAAGGGTTTTTCACAGAGCTGATTTCTTGTTCTGATTTTTTTATGTAAGCCATCTAACGACTTATTTTGGCATGAGCTGAAAATCAGCGCTGAGGCAAACTCATCGTCACATAGCTGAGCTGGTCGCCCTTTTAGCAATTCGTGGTTGTTATATTTATTGTAAGTACATGTAAGTTGTGATGGTTTTGATTGCCGAATAAAGCTTATCTTTCTTTCTTTTCTTTTCTTCGTCTTAGTAGCCAACAGCCAAATATTACTGTCAGATTTTTCAAGCTGTTTAAAGGCATCTGGCCATTCACAGTAAACAATCTAGGTCTCTGCATCCAATTTATATGGCCTAATCCGAAAACAGCATACTGTGTTTTTTGCATGTTTTGCACTTGACGCATCGGAGAATGACATTTTATCCTGGAATAATTACAGTCCGTTGGGATCGTATCTAAATCGTGCGAGTCGCGAGCGTGACTGCGGAGAAAATCTGGTATTAGAGACAAATTTACCAAAGGGAAATCTGGCACCAAAGTAGTTAAAGAATGATTATCTTTGCCAATTAATTCCACCTTATAATTTTCTCTAGTTCATTATCCGCCCGATTCATGGCCCGCTGTCTCCTCCATTGTGCGCTTCATAATGGAGTCAATCCATCTCATCTCCGATCAGTGTCATGACGACACGACTCACACGTACTTACTATCTGTGTATAGTTTATTATTAGACAATCCAATATCTGTAACCGACAGAATGGCACGGTGTATTCGGATCGAATCGATAACGGTAGCGTCACCGCGGGCGATTCAATCATCTAATCGATTAGAGCCGATCTAGAAGAATGCCTTGTTCCTAATGCGAGAAAAGGACACTGATTCTCGTTTACAAGGTCGAGTAATTCAAATTAGAATCATTGGTATCCAAAGTACTAAATTACTGAAGCGCTGTACAAAACTATGTATTACCTATGTAAGTATATTATTTATTGTTTCCGTTATGATAAGTAAGATAGTTTGTCAATTAAATACACAAATACTATCACGTCTTTATCCATAATAATGAGGCAGTTATAAGCAGCTTTAAGCTTTAAGCTTTGAGGCGGCTTTAAGCAGACAGAGCCCATAGAGCCGCAAGAATCACAGGCCACATGTAGCGTGATGGTGGCCAAATGTATGTGATTATATAAGATGTTCCAATTTATCACTTCCCATCTAGTATAATGATGATACTAATCTGTCAACCTGATTTGGCCGAATACATACACACATATTTTCATGCTTGTTTTCTAAATATAATAATGGTTATAATCTAGTAACCAACCAAGTTGGGTCCTACCAAGACATACAAGGATGGCAGAGAGAAGAGAGAAATGGAGGCATCTCCACTTAACTCCACCGACAAGAGTAAATTCCTAAAGTAAAAGAAGAATAAAGTAAGTACCTACGTGATTTTAATAAGACAGTTCTTGTCGCAGCTTCATGACCAATGGTAAATACCTCGTAATACTTTCCAAATTAAATTAAATTAATTTTTTTTTTGCATTAGTGACGTACAATATAGGATTTATAAGCATATTAAATCAGGATCGTACACTAGCTGTTTCCAGCATGCAAAAAAAAAAATCATATGTTTTTTTTTTACAACAGACAAAATAGTACCTAGTCAAATAAACGCAAAGATAATACAAATCGATTTGGCTCTAAACATTCATTAATATTGTAAAAACATTTTTCAATGAGCCAATCATGCATTTTTTTAAAGTCTATTTGGTAGGCTTTTGAATTCACTACTATACTCTATTACATATTTTACACAACACACATCCAAGGGATGAGTATTGAGTGGAGTAGGTCGTATTCCGCGCCAGGTTGACTATAAAACACCTCATACTATTTATTAGCTAGGGTTGGGTTGGGCCCGGCTTCCAACGAGTTTGTGAGTCATCGGCTGGGAATACTACAGACAATACTTCCAAAGCTGGTCGTTAGCACTTTACGACCTGCTAGTTTACGACTAACATAGTGACGTATAGTCATAGTCACACTAAGCCTCTTTGGTCGCTCTCTATGGCCACACACGCACTCTAATATTCTTATAGTAAAGTAACAGTTCATTGCTGGTCAGATATTAAGTTCAAACTTTAAAAAAAGAAATATGATAAACTTCGGGAGAAAAGACAAAAACAGTACCAACTGTACCTTCCATCGAAGCGAAAATATCGATCAGGTTGCTGCATCGCTCGGCAATATTCTGATTCCCTTTTCCACTCGTAAGACCACCATCTTGCCGAATATGCCCTGCCTTCATTCGGGTTGTTGCAAACTCACCGCCTAATCATAGATTCCATATATTCGGAGTAAATTGACCACTTGTCAAAAAAATAATATTATTTGTACCTTTTTGTTGACTACCCGATTTTTTAAACATTATATGTTTCTTTAAGTGGAACCCAAGAGAGGAAAGGGAAGACCAAGAAGATCGTTCATGGATGAAGTAAAGGAAAAGGCAAAAATCGTGCCATACAGGAGGGAGGTCAAGCATTTAGCCGAAAATAGGGGGACATTGAAAATGTCTACCGACAAGAACCTACTTCTTGAATTCGTTGTTGAATGATTTGATTTTTTAAGCTCTGGGCCCTGTCTTCCCCGTTAAGGATAAAGACTGGACTGACTAGTAACGGGTAGGTAAATGTCTACATTGCAATGCTGTTCGCCAAGAAATTTCTTAGCCACTTTTTGTCCAACCGACTCTGCTTTCCTCGACTATATTTGTCAACTTTCCGCAGTTCCTCGTGTCGTATAAGTCCACGCAGGCACGGGTTGCCGTGAGCGGGTTGCCGTAAATGTATAAACTTTCTTCCGTATTCAAATAAACGCTTAGTTAACGCCCATCAATACTTATGAAGCGTGCCTTAACCTGTTCAATAAGGTGCAATTAGATACCTAACATACAAATTCGCGAGTTTTACCGACTTCCAAGAAAGTATTTCCTTATAAATAGACATATGTATTTATTTAAATACATGTATGTATATGTATGTTTATTTGTAGTAAGTGTAGTTTTATGTCATCTTAATTTTCTTCCTCCTTTATCTTATGTGTTAACACGCCTGTATGCCTCTCTTACATAAACATCTCCTCCCTACTGGAAGATATCTCTTTTGACATAAGAAGTTCCTTTGAACAACTTTTATTTGATGTATTCTCTGTATAAATTTTCCGTGTACATAAATTGGTAAATAAAATATACAAAATAAAGTGAATTGAGTTTTGGAAATTGAGTTCAAATATGATTACCAATCTAAGAACTAACAATAAGTCATACTAATGATACGACGACATACATACATTTATTACGAATATTAAACAACATACAACCTACCTATAATTTGTTATATATTCGTTAGTTTTCTTAGCACTTTGCAATGTTAAGAAAAGCTTCACGTTCCCACTTTAAACTATAACATAAGTTCATAAAATCGTATAAGACCAAATTTTTTATAATAATTCTGTTCCCTTTCAAATAATATATTTCAAATATGGCCCTTTCCCAATAATGGGACACTGCAGGCATATAAAAAAATGAGCAGCAACTTATTAAGTGGGATGGTTTGACCAAAAACAATATAAGTCGCAGATTTTAATATTATTATAAAAAGTAAAATCGTTGCTTATCTTTAAATTCGCCGCGTTACATATTCGTGATTACGCGAAAACAAATAAATCTAAAAGTAGCAGTATTTGAATTTAAAAGTAAGTCAAACACTAACCAGTTACATGTGCTTTACGTAACCTTAACTTTAATACTGATATGCTGACGTTAAGATATTCAGCGAATACCTCGCAGTCGGCGACCGTATATCTTGGATGCCGTTGCCCGTGCCACAAAAAACGAGAGTACAGAAATGCAGCTCTTGTTTATAAATCATATTTTAACCTGTCTGCAAATCTTTCTTCCATTTACTTTCGCTATCTCTTACACAGAATCAAGGCAGTATTGCGCAAATACGTCAAGAAACCATCAAATGGTGCACAGCTAATGGTATTGGATCATTTTTTGCAAAATCGCTAGGATATGTAATTTTTTGTGTTTTTACTTGTTTGAGGTTCAATATTCATAAACGCTTATTCACATTTGTACTGCCTTTAATGTTATCCCCTCGGTGACTCGGCTGAATTAGTTATTTATTGGTTTTTTACTTGTGTCACGACAGCCGACACAGGCGTCGTAAATTAAGAAAATTGTTATTTAACACGAACTCGGAGCTTCCGCGCAATAAATCAAAATATAACTACATAATTGTTTGATCGTATGGAGCAAATTGTGAAGCAATTTAAAAAAATAAACAGAAGCATTGTTATTTTAAAGTATTCATGGAAAAGGGGAGGCCTTTGCCCAGCGGTGAGACAAAAGGCTAGGATTTTTTATTTAATTTGAAAATTCGAACGAGCGAACCAACCAAGTTTTCCAAGTCTTTTTGGAAAATCAGACGTTTGTTTATATTCGATGCTCGCGGGTATCTTCGATCGGTGAACTCTAGACCACCAGAAGAATTCCACTTCGCGTCTCATATCTTAACAGACCATTGAACCCGAAAGAACTCCCCTTCTGTTTTTCTGTAAACATTAAACGTATATAAGTGGCCAACACTGGTAACAGATTTTTAAAGCCGCCTTAAGGCTTAAGGAATTAAATTGACAGCTGCCATGGAATGATAACAGCTGGGACCAACAGATTTAACGTGCTTTCCGAAGCATGGAAAAAATTCAAAATACTGTTGTGCCACCTGCGGTTAACTTAACTCGCGAAAGCACTAGCAGTGCGTACTCCCGCTACTGAGCTCCACTGAGAACCATTTAGCGAGAATTTAGAACTAAGAGCAGAACACAGATTGTTCAAGACTTCAAAAGTAGACTTCGTTCAGTGAATCATGGAGCTCGTCACGCTGGTCAGCGGTCACAGTGATAGCGGTGTCGGTGGTCACGGTTATGTCACCGGCCTCGGAACCGGTAACAATTGTGTGGTTTGCGGCAGAACCGTTCAATGGCGAAGAAGCTGCTAGGCGGCTCGCGTAACCCTGTCAAAATATGTATCATCTAGAATTGAGTATTGCCCTAGGTCAAAAAAAAATTATTTGGTACTGTAAAGAAAATAAAACGTCACAAAATACCATTTTTCATGATCATATCCATTTTCAACGTAGTTTTAGTTTTATTATTGAAACAGATACAGGAAAACTGATATTAAAAGTGCTATTTAACCGACTTCCAAAAAAGGAGGAGGTTATCAATTCGTCGCGATCCTTTATTTTTTTTTATGTATGTTCACCGATTATTCAAAGACGCCTGGACCGATTTAAAAAATTCTTTTTTTGTTTAAAAGGGTATACTTTCCAGATGGTACCATGGAAATTTTATCAAAATCGGTTGTGTAGTATAGGGGCGAAGTCGGTTTTTAGTTTTAAAAAATTATTGTTCCTAAGAAATTATGACGTCATTAGTCTATATTTCATCGCGTAGCGAAAGACCGCTCGCGATGGAGAAAGACTGTTGAAGCCCTCTGCCCCACCGAGGGGCCTTAGGACCTTAAGTCAAGTCAAGTAAGTCAAGTCTATATTTCATACAAATGATTGTTTTGTCGTTTAGAAAAATGAATTTGATTTGAGCTGTTGGACAATAGCGAATTACTAACACATTCCACGTAAAATAAAATGAAACTAGCGATACAAATATACTGATAAAAGATTAATAAGAAAGGTTTCCACTTTGTTTTGTCGTGAAACTACTGTGTTATTATTATTACTTATTAGATAGTTTAGATACTTACCCACTTATTTCTTACTCCTTATTAAAATAATAAATTGCATAATTAAATTAAAAAATAAGGCCAAATCAAATCGATATTGGCGTAGATTTGTCCTCAGATTGTGACATGCCATGATTGTTGCGATACCAGTCCAAATATTAGACTAATTAGATAATAAATCCAATCTAGACGACGTGTTGTGACTAGCTGACCTTTGACAACTGTTAACACTCTCAGAAATTGCTGTAAGTTAGTACCTAACATATACATTTATGCTAGCAGTGTATCAAAAGCGCACCACGTTTATCCGAATTATGCTTGTCCGACAATCGATTTAGAAGAAAAAAAAAACTCGATTTAATTTGACCGAGCTACGCCCGGCGCTTTATCGCCTATTTTATTCTCAATCTCAAATATCTTTTATTTGTGGTTTGTTATTTCTACAATTCCAGTGGCGTATGTTATATACGGGTTAAATTCTCGGTCAGGTAACGATGGAAAACGATCTTTTTCAGATTGACCTGCGTCTTGGATGTTTATCTTTATTCGTATTTTTTATAAAATATATAGTATCGTTGAGTTAGTATCCCATAATACAAGTCTCAAATTTACTTTGGGGCTAGCTCAATCTGTGATTTGTCCGTCTTCGTATGTATTTATTTATTATTTATATACCTGGCGGCTGACGGCCAGTGTCACTCTCGTTGTTTCGGAAGGTACGTTAAGCCGTTGTTCAGTCTGCCTTTAGACCGCCACTTACAAAAAGTGCGTAGAATGGACTACTTTTGCCAATCACCAACACATGGTCGGCGCCGGTCGCCTGGTCACAAGCGGAGCCGGATTTCGACTATAACTCTTGCGCCGCCGCGCGAACCGTATCGCATTTCAATGAGGTTTTATTGGTATTTTTATTAGCTTTCTATATTTATATTTCGCAACAAATAATTATAAATGTTATGTCCGCTGTATCAAAAATTACCAATCCATACATAGTATAAAAGAAAGTCTGTACGCTTATTTATAACAAAGCCGCTGGTAACACACTGTGCATGTCATTGGGTCACCCAAGGATGTCGAAGTCCTTGTGAAAACTAATGAAATACCCGAATTTTGGCTATAGTTTTACAACCGGCCACCTGCCTGATGTCAACCCTAAATCCGCTAAGGCAAGAATAGCGATAAGATAAGGTAAGATAAAATTTCTTTATTGCACCAACTAAGTATGACAATAATCAAAAGTACATTTAAAATCTAGTAGGTACAAAGGCGGGCTTATCACTAAAGCGATTTCTTCCAGTCAACCTTTGGGTAGAGAAAACTATAAAAGGGGGGAGTTGGCGCAGTTCGAGTATTACAGTGTAGAAGAATATATATTTTATATTTTTTGATTTATTTATATCAATGACCTCCCCTGTCTTGCAGAAAAGTTGTGTGAAGTAGTATTGTTTGCTGATGATACATCTTTACTTTTTAAGGTTGACAGAAAATGCACAAACTATGACGATGTAAGCAATACTATGTCACAAGTACTTAGTTGGTTTATGACTAATAATCTGGCCTTAAACACACAAAATACTAAGTGCGTTAATTTTTCACTATTGAATAAACCTAATACTCACATACCTTTGAGTCTTAATGGTCAAGTTCTAGAATGGGTACCCAACACCAAATTTTTAGGCATAACTACGGACTAAAATCACGCGATTTCTTAAGAGAGTTATTTAAATCCATAAATATTCTTACAATGACATCTCAATTTATTTACGACAATCTTCTATTTGTTAAATAATTTCAAGAAAAATAGTGATGTTCACAGTTATAATACTCGCAACAAAAATCAGCTTCATATGCCTAAATTTCGACTTGCTAAAACTAGAAAGTCACTCTTAGGTCTAGGTATAACATTATTTAATAAACTTCCCGAAGCGATCGTTAACCTACCAATGGCAAAATTTAAAACACATGTTAAAAAAGTTTTATTAAACAATGCGTACTATACTATCAATGATTTTATTTAAGAGATAAAAACGCGTGGATACTTCCTAAACATTTTCCATTACACTCCACACATGAAACATAAATAGCTGCATTTTCTGTTACCATAATAAGCTTACTGTAAAAACATGTAAATGCTCTGCGATCAATAAGTGACCAACATATAATTAATATTTTCTTTTGACAAGGTCTGCGAGTTCGGGTTTTTATGCTCACTAAAATGTCCAATCCGGTGGTGGCGTCGCTGGTCGGGTCGTTGGATTCCCTCTAATGTGGTTGAGTTTAACGATGGCTGATCCGTGCGTCAACTCGTGAACGGGTGCTGCCGGGAGGGACTGGTCAGCTCGGCTTCGCTTTTTTTTGACTACTTAATATTTTTTATTACGCAATTTATGTTTGTTTACTTGTTCGCAAGCATTACATGTTATAATGTGTCAACATTGTACTATATTATAAGTATTTATAAATTAAAAGACAATTATAATAATATGACAAAGCCCTTTTGGCGAGTAGGCGACCAATACTGTGAAAATGAGTTTCTTTCGGCGTTTCTTCTCAGCAGTGGTCGTTACGAAGCGCTGGTATCGGTAGCTTTACTTTAAAAATAAATTAAATTTTAATATAATCTACACGTAACATAAATTATACTTATTGACGTGTAAAAGTGCCTGTAAAGGTCTAATTACTGAATAAACATTTGAATCTTTGAATCTATAAGTATACCAATGAATAATAGGAGTACGTACTATAACAAATAAATGAACAATAAAGTAATATAAATACATAAACTATAAAATTTGTACGAACATTAAGAAAAGAAAATGAAAGAAGCCAGTGAAAAGAAAGGAAGTAAAGAGATATTAGTTAGATAGGCGATTGAGTCATATGGAGGCGATAGAGACCTAGAACCAGAAAAGATGAAGCTTATTTACAACATTTCCAAGAAGTTGACCAAACCGAAGGTTTGAACCTGGCAGTGATTATAGTGGGTATATTTTACCAATTTAGAACAAAAAAAGATACATGGAAGAGTGAGCAATTAATAAGATAAAAAAAACATCAACGCCATTATTCCTATAGATCACAATACAAACGTACTATCACGTCTGCTAACTAACGGGGCAGACAAGTGCATTTTGGGTGTTGCGGCTCTAAGCAGACAGAGCCCAGGGCCGCAAGACTCAAAGGCCACTTTTAGCGTGATGGTGGGCGAGGAGGTGAAAGGGTATCAAAATAATAATGTATTGTTTGCCTCAAAGATCACAAAAGCCAGAGAATTTTGGAATCAGTTAAGCATTGTCATTGCTGACAACTTACAATTACAGGGTATAAACTTAATGGGTTGTTTGCAGAGGAGTCCACTTATGGCAACTAGTTGTAATTCGAAGGAGCCGTTTCAGTGTCAAGGTGTTCGGAACCGGGGTAGAAGGTCGGAGTTAAACCGCTGGCCCGTTCCGCGGACGTGAGTAGCGGTACTGTTTTTATTTCGTACGCATAGGACCCGAAAAAGAAGGTTATAGTTTGTATTCGAGCGCACCTAGCCTAGAAATGCAAACGGAACAAATACGTCTACGATTTGCTGTTCCCTGCTACTATATCACCAGAACTTAAAGTGCTATGATGATTGATACAAACTACAATTTATCAGGAAATTCTGGCATTCATCTCCCGTTGCATTCGTTTGTTGTCGCTTCTGCTGCACTAGCGTTTAGGAAGCGGCATTAAACTTAGCTGTAAGTAACCATTTGATTCAACAATAGTGCATCAAAAGAAAGTGACGAATATTAAGAGTAGTAAAGATATATTTGAATTTGAATTAAGCCGACGACAGCCTACCGTTAAGTGCTATCATCTATTTCTATTTTGCTCTAGGTATTAAAAACAAGCTAAATGCCACTAGTCCGTAACGCGATATAAACTTTAGTCGGGTTTAACCACGGTGCCATGCTATGGGAGCTGGAGTAGAGATTACTTTTGAAATAAGTCCAATACTAGGCTAACACCTCACGCTTATCAAACCGTCGTGCGCCGATCTGCGTTAATTAATGTATTTAGATTATTTTTTGTAACTTTCCGACAGGACTGTTCGTTGCGTAACCTTTCAAAAGTGATCGGTAGTCACAGTAATCCCTCGCGACGTTTGAACGCGCTTTATAAGGTGCTGCCCATTTTGCGGAATGCCAAATCCGGCGATCAGGTATCCTATGCAGGCTACGTGAAGAAAGCCATTTTAATAGTCTGGAATTTGGACCTTAAAGACTTGCTAGAAGAGTTCTTGGTGCTAGATGTTCAGCTAGGTCAAGTAATAATTTTATTTTGGAACACCTCTAACGGGTACACAATAAAACAATGCCTAGATTATCAATCCCATTTTTAGACCGTATTATTAAAGCACATCTAAGAATGCAACCGGAAATGATGACAGGACATATTTTGAAAGTCAAAATTTTTGGAATTCAGCTTAAAGATGATATACTATATTATTATCATTGAGTACCAATCAGTGAAATACGAAAGTAAAAAAAAAAACTTCGGGTTTCTTTTAAATAAGTAAACAAAATTAACCGATGCTTGCAGAAAAAAAAAGAAAACTATTCAGTCTGATTTCATCAGCATTCTAAATATTTTCTGTGTTTTATCTAGTCTAATTAGATGCCACACTTTTAATGCCATACACGGAGGATTTCTCTAGATTCCTGGACCCAGAAGCGGCAAATTGCACTTTCCAGCCGCGTGGCCGATCGGTAATGGCCGATTTTATAAGACAGAGAAAATACCGCGGCAAGCTTTTTGCGCCCAATAATTTCGCAGCGAAGTAAATGCTCTTCGTGTGGCACCGCACTCGCAATCTTTCTGTCAATAGTTGAAGTATACAGATTAGAAATTACAGCACCTCTGAAATGCCGATTAAATTCTTAGAAATCGCTGGCGCTCCTAAGAGTTAAAGGTAGAGGATTGGCAGCGGAGTTCAGGCAACGGGCTTCTTTTATAGACGAGTGAAATAACAAAGAAGTATTACATTTCTCGGGGAAAGCTAGTAAATTAATTCATAAAAGTTGTTGAGTATCATGAAATGAATCTACCCTTTTAATTTTATCATATTTTGACCTGTAATCATTATTATCACAAAGGTTTGGTTAGAGAGAACATACTAATTTACAAAAAAAATAACTATTCAATCAACTAGAAGAAAAGGCAAGGACGATAGCGTATAAGCACTGAAGAACAAGGTCGAGAAGTTGTTCGCATACTCCACTGATAACAGTACTAAGCTCTTAAATAAAGAGAATCCGATATTAATGCAACACATTTCGTTTACATCGTTCAAGTGAAATTTCAATTAAAAACAGTGTAAACGTCTTCAATATCTGATATATGTAATTAAATCGCGGAGACATGACTGTCGCCGCAGCAGCAACAGCAGTTTATCGCTGCATATATTATCGTGCCGAGAGCGTGTAGAAAGTCGAGCAGGGGCTTGAGTTTCAAATGCAATTGCCGCACAGATTCAAATATATGCGTGCTCACGTCGGGGTAGAGTAATCTTTATGAGTTGACCGCCTAGCTTAGATAGATAAATCGTAAGTACCTACCTACATATAGTAGCTTAGGTTGAGTTGAGCTATTTTGTAGAGTACCTACAACGAGATTGTCTTTTATATTACACAACTCAAATAGGTTGTATCATATCCATATTTTGTATTTAGCACCCCTTACAATCTTGGTACCTAGAGCACAAACTGGCACTGCTTAAGCGTTAGGCGAAGAGTTGAGCAAATGAGAAAGGGTTAAATCTCGTCTGCATATTAAAACAATTTGTGGCATATGCAAACATTCATACATCTTTTTACGCCTGTTTCCCATGGGGATTAGCAGAGACCTAGGATCGTCACTTGCTACGATCCTTGCGAACCTTTTTTGCTTCGCTAACACTAATTACTGTTTCATGAATGCTCTTCGGTTATAGGTTCTCCCTACATCACCTTTTTTTAAAATCATCTGCTATTTGGCATATGTTCTGTGATTTAAACTAAATGTGCTTCCGCCACAAGTTAGCTCAGCATACCGGCACTTTATTGTAATGCTGGCGCCCATCCACTATTAGATATTGTTAGTCCCAGCATTTACCTGCCACCAGCAGTACCAGTGTACACGTCACCAATAGCTGATGCATGCCCCTGCCTATGCTGCTGCATCTGTGTTAGCATCATCGGCTCTCGTGTTCGACACCTGTGTCATCTACACAAGTCATTTGTGGCATAGACTAAGCACCGTGACAACAAGTCAAAGAGAGATAACCCCTTTTAAGCTAAACTCAGGAGTGTTTTTCTCTTCTCTGATCAATGATCATAGAACCTCTTGACTTGAGTTCCATTCCCAACATCGGCTGTGACTCAGAACAGACCCAGCAATTACGGACCACCTCGAAGGAATCGATTCCACTCGATGCTTGCGATTAATCGCCATCGTTTAAATGAACCGATATCATCTGCATGGGCGAGTAATGAACCGCATCGGCAGAGCGAATCATAAATCATACGAGTACTTTGCATATGCGAGTATTCGGTAAAAGATACATATATGTGCTTAATAATTTTTTAATGTGACTTGGACCACCCAAAGCTAGACGACTCGGACAAACGTACGCAAATGAAAGGTTCTATCGGTGAATCGTGGGAAGGACAAAATTTTGTGTCAAAAAAAAAGCGGAAGAATGATCATGCGTCGGAGAACGGTTTCACAATCAAGAAACTGACATCGGAAAACTCGGGTCTGAAAGTCTGGAGGTGTGGGTAATGTGGACATACTTTCTTTCTATAGCTAAATATCTGTCTGTAAAGAAGTCTGAAAATAAAAAAACCTGTAATAAATGATAAATATACATCCGGACAAATCACACAGATTGTATGGGGAGCTAGCCCCAAAGTAAGTTCGAGACTTGTGTTATGGGATACTCACTCGACGATGTTATATTTTTACAACAAATACATTCCAAGACCCAGCTCAATCTGAAAAAGGTCATTTCCCATTTTGACCAGACCGAGGATCAAACCCGGGACCTCTGGTGTGACTGCCTGGCATGATGATTGATGACCACTACGCCACAGAGGTCGCCTGACACCTGTACCTACAAATGATGCACATAGGCCTGATGGTAAGTGTTACAAACGTGAACAGCATTAGATATGTCGCTAATAAACGTTCTAGCATATAATCCTGTATGAAACTAATTCACGTCGTATGTAGGTAATGTAGGTGAGATATTCAAGACGAAATGGAGGTTCCCTTTTTGCACACTGGATGGATCATATGCATAACTTACCAGTTCAAATATTATGCAGCATTCTCCAACCAGCGGTGAACTGCAAAAAAAGAGACAAAAGCCATTAGGATAACGCTTATCGATCTATTACAAATATAAATATATAGAAACAAATTATATAAATTAAGCTAGCCCCAAAGTAAGTTCGAGACTTGTGTTATGGGATACTAACTCAACGATATTATATTTTATAACATATACATATACATCGTGGAAGGGACATCATCATCATTTCAGCCGCACAATGCTGGACATAGGCCTCTCCCAAGGATTTCCAAAATGACCGATAAGAGCGGCCTGCGTCCAAGTCAGGGCAAGTAGGAAAATGGCTTTTTTGAAATTGTCCTGGGTCTTGGATGTTTATCTAAGCAACGTGGAAGGGACATACCCTAATAAATCGAACCACGGACTATACCAGATCACTTTAGTATAATAAAATTAAAATAACAACTCAAAAAATCGTCATTCCCATACAAGTTAAAAGAAATGCCGATATGCTTTTTGTATTATACCCTTCCAAGTTGCATAGATAAACATCCAAGACCCATGACAATTTCAAAAAGGCCATTTTCTAACTTGCCCTGACCGGGGATCGAACCCGGAACCTCTGGGTAGCGGAATAACATGGTAAACACTACGCCACGGAGATCGTCAAGATGGGATAAACCATAACACTAATAGTTTTTTTGGGGCACTAGACCACACTCGCCAAGTCGCCACACTCGGGTAAAACAGTGTACATGTTGAATTACTCAAGAAACATTAGAATTTTTTGTGTGTTTTTGAAACATTCTAGGTCCTCTAAACTGGGTACCAAACGGCTCAAGAAATTCACAATATTATTACATAAAACCCAGAGTACGAAGCGGCTTTTAAAGTCTCATAATTATGACGATGTTAGTAACAAACTAAGAGGTAAAATCAAATACAAATCGTTATCGAAAGTTTAACTCAATGCGAGATTTACACCAACGCGACACTCGACGTCGCGACAACCTCAAAAGCATTCGATTTCGTTCCGAGCACTGTCACTTTCGATGACCCGTCGACATCAATTCGGGTATCAGATCTAAACTTAACAGATTGAGCTATTAATTGCACTCATTAACATATTATGTCACGTCAGCCCTCCGGCGTTGACCCTCGGGTCTGATTAGCATAATCGTAACACTGATCTGAATAAGTATTCGTTGAAGCTTTCATAAAATGTGAGATGTATTTTTAAATCTACTGAAAAATCCAAGGTAATCAAAAAGTGCATTTTAAGAAGACTAAAATATATATATATTAACCCACACAATGTCAATTTTTATATTAGACCTTAAAAGAGCCAGTATACCTACTAAGGTACAAGCAAGTATTGAACTTAGTTGCTTTAGAAAAATAGTAGAATTCGAAAATTATGTATTTTATATGTGATTAAGTGCATGTAGAATAATTCGAAAAACTGTAAATGTAATATGATAAAATGATAAATAAATGAAATTAAATAAATGTTAACTGGGTCTGTATTCCGAAGATTTTCCATTTCTTAATTGTGCACAAGCAGACTAGACTCTTAACCTCTTATCTGTGAGCAGACCGGAATCCGGTCGACATGCATTGTTTTACTATTGTGTCTGGTGTTTTGCACAGACAACAAGTAAAGTTACTTATTGATATTCGAAGTGTAAATGAATGGTGTATTTTACTTAAGAAAATATCTTCCTGTTTTAAAAAAATGAATTACTCGCTTGCCCTACAGAAACAAAATGCAATCAATTCTTGTTTTAATTTAAATGCGACTGCACGTCGCCTTGACCGTGAGCCTCGAACGCCGGCGCTCCGGCCGGCGCCCGCGCCGCTCGCAGTGAAAACTAAAACATAACAACATCAGTAACAAAACAAGAGTCACCGACGCCCACCGACGCTTGTTTGGGTTTGGAGACGAAGTTTAACAAGATGTTTTGAATAGTGTCCTCAAGAATACTAATCGAAATTTATTTAAATAATTTTTAGGATACTACTTACTTTTGGTTTAAAATTAATGCGCTGATCTTTCAGACGCATCATCATCTACTTACGTACGAAATTATACTCTGTCAGTTTCAGGAATTTATAATTTATAATTTATAAATGTACGCTGTTTCACTTAAACATTTTTCGTATGCCAAATCGAGTCCACTGGTTTTCACAGCCAATCGTGTGGCGGCCGGCGCCTAAACAGGCCCTCCACAGTCCACTAAACCATTATCACCACAGCAGTACTATGATTTAAAATTAATTAATGGATACCATCGCCGCTGTAATCTTGTAAGCTTCTGATCGCCTATTTCGGAACACTCATAAGTTCGAGAGATCGCGCCTACGTTTGTGTTTGGAGGCATGTTAATGGCTGTTAGAAATGCTAATATGCTAATAAAGATTTGTTTGTCTATTTGGAATGTTGTCAAAGTTGTTATGGCATTTTATGACACATTATTTAAATTTTTTTTTTCACTAATCATCGTTTCGAGTGAAATCTTCAAAAAACGTCAAGAATATAAACAATAACCTCACAATTGGAGATAGAGTGCAATAAATAAAAAATAACAACAAAAACATTGACATTACTCAAAATGTGTGTGGCTTGGCCAAAACTAGAGAGAGTTATAGCAAGAATATATGTTTTGAACTTCTAAGATAGTCAAAGATATTAAGTATAAATTTATGCAAAATGGTTGCATCAATTGCAAACTGCACAATATCCAGAATCAATAAGCTGGCTATTCTGCGGCATACGGTAGCCACTAGCCAGCCATAATGCTGCCCGAGGCTGGGGTCAAATCTCCGGTTCTGTCGGTTTCACTTTCAAAGGAAGCGGAATTAATGCCATAAATATGATCATAGACTGCAACCGGTGCGACTACTAGACCTCTGTTTATACACATGCGCTGTGAGATATGGGATTAGGTTCTTTTAGTTGTGATGCATTTGTTTTTGATACTTTAGGAATTTGCTAAGCCACACCATCATCTATGTACCATCTGCATTTCAACTATCTCATGCAACAAGCGCTTGTCCAAGGAAGGCGTTGGTAAACCACATCCAAATCCTTTCAATAGTCCCGAACTTTTCTTGACATCCTAGGTTGTGAATCCTAACTTATCCTTGGATACTTAACAAAAAGCTAGAAAGAGACCCTGGGCTCTGAAGCAGCTCAGCTAAAGCAACCAAGAATCCGTTTAAAAATTCGGATTCCTTATTTTGCTATTTCTTCGTGACAAACCTAACCCGTTTTAAGAGAAAACCGTTTCCTTATAGTTTAAAGTCGTGGTATTGGAGCATGATCAACTACATCTTATAGTTTACACAGTACACACATTTCCATATGAAAGCACCCAGCAACAGTGAGTTATGCAACCGGCGCCTGCGCACCTGTCGCTCCGCTTTTGGCGATGGGCGGCGACACTCGACGAGACCGCGTCTGTCACGCTGCCCTTCAGACCACCACCGCTCAAGGCCAAGCCTTACATTGTTAACAAATCCAGCTTGTAAACTTTCGACGTATCTTTATTTGGAAAATCCGCTAGTCTTTGTACTCCAATGAAAAACTGTACCCTGTCATGCAGAATAAAGTCATAATAATATATGACAAAGCCAATCTGGTGTGTAAGCGATCAATACTGCGAAAATAAGTTTCTTTCGGCGTTTCTGTCAGCAGTGTTTGTTGCAAAGTGCTGGAACGGGTAGCTTTTCTTTAAAATACTTAAATTAAATTTCAATATACACTACACGTATGTAAATTTTACTTAATGACTTGTAAAAGTGTCTGTAAAGTCATTAATGAGTAAATATTTAAATTTGATGCTTATTAATACTATTAAACGAATATAACTACACAAATTATAATGGGTTTTTTAAAAGTATGGTCTGGCATCTCTTCTGATCTTGGTCCATCTTAGCAAATTTAAACCTTTTTGAAAATATTCATATCACATCCACTCGCCCACCAAACACCATGTGGAGTAAGAAAAATATTTACAAAAAGAGTACACATACAAAATCCTGATGATCCAGGCAGACTTTGAACAGAGAACCTAGCTTGATGCGCTGATTGCTCAATAAGGATCCGTAACGTTTTTAGTTGAGAATGCAATTCAATTCAATTCAAACATTTATTGGTCTCCATAACATTACAGGTCATAAATTCAATTTCTGTTCTTTTCGTGACTGTCTGAGGGAATATGCCGATTTATTGAGCTAAGAAATCCTTAACATAGCTGTAATTACACTATTGATCGTAAAGCTTGGAGCTACAAATTAAGATATAACCATCATTCTATTAACATGTTTTATTTATTCATGTCTACTCGTACGTGTTGAATGATGAATGAAAGCATGAATAAAGAGTTCGTTCCGATGATAGCATCGTCCGTCGGCATCAAACATTCAACTCCAATTTGGCTGGTAAACAAACACACACCTACTACTAGTGTACGGTACGATATACGCTGTGTCTGCATCGAAGAGCAGTTTAGTGGAGCTTAATCTGCTTTATCATACGTTTGACGTCTTAGCATTAGTAGTTTTTGGTGATATATTTTTTACCACTCGATTCTATTTATTATCTATGTACTTGGCTCTTCGCTAATTCACTATTCATAATTATTAAAGTTACTAAAACCATAAAAAACCATGCCAAATTATAACTCTACTACTATTACTAGGGTTATAATTTGGCATAGTCTTTTATGGTCTTAGTAACTTAAGTGCTACAGATCTACTGGTTTGGTGTAAGGTTTCTTGTTACTGTTAACTCGGAAACGTTTCCGAATGCGTAAGATTAAGTAATGCAGCATAGTAGGTAGGTATTGTGTGTATTGTAAACCGGAGAGGGGAAATCCTGCAGAGAAAGCGACCGGCGGCTGCCTTGTTGCAAACCAGAATGCTAACACTGAAATTCACTATGAAATTCTTAAGCAAAATCAATTTCCTTACAACCTTTTTAAAGGGCTAATTTAAGTAAAGTGAATCGTACGAAAATAAGAAGTTGTAGAGAGTTCCTTCGCTTATGGCGCAAATTGTAAGAGCCGACCAAGGGAATAATATTCTTAAAATGTAACGATCTGAACGTCTGAGAGAGCTTACTCGATTCCCTTTGCCACTAATACTTTCATTTCACAGTCGGGGAGTAGGTGCCGATAACTACACGAATATTGTTTTGTTGTGAATTCAATAAGGAATTAACCGACTCTGTCTGATTTGTTATTGGGTATTGGTGATAGCTGTAACAGATTATAGCGAGTTATAAAAAGCTAGCGATAAATCCTGACTATCTTACGAATATACAAATGCGAAAGTTACTCTGTCCGTCTGTTTCCTCTTCACACGTCTTCACCCACCGAACCGATTTAGATGAAATTTAGTATGAATATAGTTTGAGACCCGGGGAAAGAAATGATAGTTTTTATCCCGAAATTCCCACGAGAAGTGGCTCAGCTAGTAGCCTATAAACTCGACCCGGGAAATATGTCTGCTGTGACCCGGGCTCTGAACAGCACAACTAAGGGGTGCCAAACGAGTTCAATTCCTTGCTTTGTATAAAACTAAATGCGGGAGAAATTCAGCAACTCATTTTTTGCAGCAGAAATTACGCTCGTTTGACTTCACTCGATGAAACCGGCGACATGCTAGCTAAAAAGGAGGTAATAAAACAATTAGATGATCGAGAGAGCTAATATTATTTCTACAGCATTAATTTACTGGATATTACTTTCTAGATTTCTGCAACAAAATGTAGTTCAATTAATTGTCAGTTCCAGCGGCAACGCAGCAATGTTCATTACATACAATTACGCGTGGTGGGGCGAATCGCGAGGTGCAAACTGAATTCATTATCATTACTTATAGGTACTTACCCGTTTATATTTTACAAATTGTGTGTTAAATCCTATCAGGGCTTCGGGTAAAATTCTGTCCCTTATAACTCTGGAAATAAGCTCTCAAGTACTTAAACAAAAGAATGCCGCGTTAAGATATGACTAATCGAAAAGGTTTTCCAATCCGAAACCACAATATAAAGTATAGCATCCTCGTAAAACAAATACAACCGCAGCATGCTCCCCTGCTCGGCCTTACGCAAGCGTTTCCTGGGAAAGACTTAAAGCAGAGGTCGGAATAAGGTAGTTATGTACTAGCATCGAAATGTTGATATTAATATGGATCTTCCAGGGATGTCTAATGGACAATCCCATGTTGCCAACAATATTACAAATAAATAATCATAAAAACCTGAGATAGATAAGACAAATAAAACAAAGATAATTACATACAATTTTATAAGTATTTACATTAGTTTTAACATATTGGCAACGTCGCGCGTGCAGTGGTTTAAATTGTGTAGAAGTGAATAACTTTTTTTTAACAAATCACAGGATTTTTCTGCTCTTTAAAATTAAACCCGGGATTTGAAGCATATCCACTTTATTCTTTCGTGTAAAATCAGTGTAAGTACATCAATAACTCTACCTAATTCCGACCTCTGCTTATAAGGCTTGGCCGATCAATGACGATGTTCTGTCATGGGAATATCGGACCCATCAAAAAAATTGAAGTTAAGTTCAATATTACGTAAGGTATATATGGTTTGGTTGTCGATTTAACCGAAAACAGATCTGAGATTTGCTGCTTTCTCCTTTACTTGGCTGGCCATGCTCCTGCGTGTCTAGATATAGATCGAATATCAACATTTAATATCAATGAAGTAACAGAGGGTTCAAAAGTAAGTTCAGCTTTGAGAAAAGTATCGCACGACTGTCTTTGTTTGAATTTGCTCCACTCGCCACTTGGCACTGTTAGACGTGATATCTTTTTTGAATAAAATAGAATAATCTGATTTTTCTTCCTTTCCTCTGTTTTGGTTATATTAAAGATTTGAATGTATTGCCAAAATTATAAAATATCCCTAGCAATACTCATAACATTCTTCATTCTCTCTCTCGCCAGCAGGAAGACAGCCTGTACGAGTATTTAGTAAATTAATCGGTTTTTGCAATTAAATCAATAAAAGAGGTATTTAATGACGAAGTAGTTTGAAAAATCGATAAGGTAAGTATCGACATGTTTCGTAAGTCGTCCCTAGGAAAGGGCAGAGCATTGAATTGTATCGATTACAATAGAGAAATTCGAGTGAACACGGTAACAAGTCCCGCTTTCTTCTTCCCGCTCGACGCTCGGAAATCTCGAATTATTTCATGCTCATTGCGCGCCGCATCGCTAATTTGTTGTTTATTTACAAACAAACCCACACTTGTATAACGGAGGAACGGTACCGTCCTAGCTTTCTGTATTTTAATGTGATTGCATAATTATTATAAACTTTTCTAGAAGAAGTGCTTTGAAGCGAGTATTCTGCCAACTGAGTAGCGAAAAATATCAGCCGACCTAAAAAATAAAATAAATGCTCAGTCGGTGGCTTAGTTTAGGGGTTATTACCTAAACTAAGCATTTTACTAGGTTAGGTCATTCTTCATAATTAATAAGTACTTATATAGTTTGTTTGTTGTTTGTTTTTATTGTGTGTATGTGGCCAACACTGGTGTCAAACTTTTCAGGCTGCCTAATAGATTGATGGCTGCCATACAATGATAGCAGGCAGCCGACGCCCGTGCCGTGACCAACGGCTTATAAAATATATAATAAATTTCAATGATCAATCCGTGGAAATCTTACATAAATTGAAGAGATAAGTACAAAGATGACAGTGAATACCTTGTTTATAATTACGTGCATTTGAAACAAAACTTGATACTGTATGAGTATCGTTCAAGTACATCAAATATAACAGTAGAAATTTACGATTTCGAAGGAAAAGATCACCAATCACGATAATCATCCTCCGTAACAAGCTTTTCGACGTTGTAAAAACCGCAGAATTATCTCTGTTTCGTAACGCTGCCGCAGTCCGCACACGCCATTTCATATCAATAATTTTAGCCTCGGCATGTGAGGCACGTTACCGATTTCTGCGGCGAACCGAAAGGAATGCTCGTTTGCACCGCAAATTGCACCGAGTTTTCAACCTAATAAAATCACGAGCAGAAAATTATAAGAAGGAACACATTCTCTTTGCTTAAATTGCTTCCTGAAATATACAAATTGCTTCTTGACCCTTTCAGTGCTCTAGTCAAGGTATAACTAGATTTCTTTCTTCTCGATAAATAAATCTAGTTATACCTTGACTGGAGTGCTGAAACGGGGGAAAGGAACATTTTATAGGGTTATCATTTATGGTTTAAGATCTCAGATCAGGTGGATTTTTAGGTGCACGCCGGTGATACGCTGGCTGATCCATGCGTCAACTCGTGAACGGGTGCTGCCGGAAGGGACTGGTCAGCTCGGCTTCGCTTTTTTGACTACTTAATATTTTTTGTTACGCAATTTATGTTTCTTTATTTGTTCGCAAGCATTACATGTTATAATGTGTAAACATTGTATTATATTAAAAGTATTTATTAACTAAAAGACAATAATAATAATATGACAAGCTCTTCTGGCGAGTAGGCGACCAATACTGTGAAAATGAGTTTCTTTCGGCGTTTCTTCTCAGCAGTGGTCGTTACGAAGCGCTGGTATCGGTAGCTTTTCTCTGAAAATAAATTTAATTTTAATATACTTTACACGTAACGTAAATTATACTTATTGACGTGTAAAAGTGCCTGTAAAGGTCTAATTACTGAATAAACATTTGAATCTTTGAATCTTTCATAAAGAAGAATAAGAACATAAAGAACTTTATATAAACTAAAAATAAATGAAGCCAGAAGAATACAGGACTTACGCACTCATATAAGTTTTAGTTATATATCTGGTTTTAATTGCAGCTTTGGAAATGTAATCTTTTCTTTGAAATTGAACCGGCGTTGTCCTTGAATAAACTGAAAAAAGCCTGTATAGGACCAAAATAAAGCTACCTTACGAAGCAGTATCTCATGTCTCATTCCCCTGGTTTTATTCCACAAAGTCTGGGCGTGGCTGCCGCCTCGCTGCCATAGTGCTGCGCCCCGCGAATTCATTATCGCTGCACCAAACAGTCTCTACGGCTTTCTATACAAATTAATGGGAGTACTCGTTTCACGCGAATTTTATAATAATGGCTTGTTCTATTTCTTTTTATCTTTGAATTCACTTGAAACCAAGAGGCCGACAGATGAAAAATTTGATACATTACTGCCCGCGGGCTTCGCTCCCCGTGGGAATTTCGGGATAAAAACTATCCCGTTTCCTTCCCTGGGTCTCAAATTATATCCACACCAAATCTAAATAGGTTCAGTAGTTGAAGCGTGAAGTGTTCCAAACAAACAAATATATAAACTCACTTTAGCATTTATAAAATTATTTAGGATTATACATTCGTCTGGTGTATCCTGTGTTATGATTTGAAATAATTGCAAAACTTTCAAGTATTTTAAACCATATTAATTAGATACTTTCAGTAGGTACAACGTAGACACGAAAACACGAGTACCATATTCGATAATGTCGAGACCAATGTCTTAATTAAATATAAATAAATAAATAAATATATAGGGACAAATTACACTGATTGAGTTAGCCCCAAAGTAAGTTCGAGACTTGTGTTATGGGATACTAACTCAACGATACTATATTTTATAACAGATACATATATAGATAAACATCCAAGACCCAGGACAATTTGAAAAAGGCCATTTTCCAACTTGCCTTGACCGGGGATCGAACCCGGGACCTCTGGGTGGCGGACTAGCATGGTAACCACTACGCCACGGAGGTCGTCTTATAATAGTTGTACGGCATTGAGCCGAACGATATAACAACTAATCACTAATTAATCTGTGGCAATGCCTTTTCAATCGCTTCGTTATCCAATAACAATAACTGTATCAATTTAATTCAATAATAACGGTAGCGTGAGAATTATAACAATTTGAGTGCGAAGGTCGGTGACAGCATTAGTTTATTAATTTATTATTGCGACATGTGACTCTATTCTGCTGTCGGTATCACGAGTTGTGTAAATAAAAGCATTGTACAAGCGATTATTAAACGAGAGGGTAGTGTCATAGACAGTAGAAAAAGAAGACAGGACATTTTGAATTATTTTATGGTAGACTATCGAACAAAATCGTTCAAGCAGCAGGAAAGAACTGGATAAAAATAGCCTAAGATAGGGAGAGATGGCACTCTATGGAGGAGGCCTATACCCAAAGAGAGGTTCTAAGTTAATTAAGCAAAAAAAAACTTTTTAAATGTGTTAATTCTTAAACTTTGATTCTTTAAACTTAAACTGTAGATAGTCTAAAAGTAATTTACAAATAAAAGGCTTTTTTATTATTTATTTTATCAAACAAAATCCAGAAGACGCTAGAATGCATTTAGTTATCTCTACCTACTAAACGTCTGATAACATTTTTTTAGGCTTACAAATACACTAAGAAATTTGGCCTCTTACACCAGTAAATTGGCCGTTATCTCAAACTAGCGAGGAAACGTGAACTGAAAGTACACGCTAACACCACTAAATCTCAAACAAATGATTAGTGAGATATTATCTGGCGGGACTTGGGCTCTCAGGCTTCGATTAAATCTCTATGAATTCGTTACAAGTAAGTAATTGCTAATGAAACCTAACAAAATCGTTGACACTGTGTCTGTGCTCTGTCGTAAAAGTACGTTATGAAAAAAACTTGCCGTCTCTGTTCCTTTCTGTGATCTACGCTAGCGATTAAAGTTCAATGAAGTCGAATAATACGATCGCTTGCTAAATATTAATTAACCTTAATCTGGGTGGGCAGCCGTCGTTAACAGCGCTTAACTCGCGATATCGAGCGTTAACAGACTGCCATTATCAGTTTTATTTAAGAACTTACTTTTTTTACGCAACTTTTGTCGCCTGAGCAGATTTTAATTATTTTTAATTGAAATTATAAGCGTATTCAATCCAATTTCTCGAATGATTTTAATTTGTATTAATTCTTGGGAGGATTCCCACTTCTCGTATTCTACGGAAATTATGAAACGACGACTTAAATCTTCCAATTGCAAAATTATTTGAAGATGTCAATAACTGTTAGTTTGAGTAGACTTTGTTTGACGTGTAGTTATTTTTTGTTCCTGTTAATGTTACGTGTACTTGATTATGTTTTTGTTATATTTTAACCTTATAAAAGAGTAAACTTCCAGTCATTGGACGCTAACAGTCATTGGACAGAACATATAAAACAATATTTCATAAGGTTGTCAAAACGGAAACACTGCAGCTACGGAGTATAAAAAGCTATCAGCTGCACTGGACATAACACAATAAAACTTAATAAATAATAGTCCAATGACTGGAAGTTTACCCTACTTACTCAGTACACTAACATTGTATTCAAACATAAAATAGAAAATATTTGCTCTTATCTCATGCATGTGTCTCATGTAAAATGTCTTGCAATAGGCGTATTAAGTAAATTTTTTTTAAAGTTTCGTTGAGAAATATTTGTGGAGTAAATTTGTTCTGGAACATTCATGTTGCATCGCTTTTGCTTTTCGGTCTAAGACTCTGCGAGCTCTGCTTGTACCGCAAGGAGTAAAGACGTAAATAATGACACAGGTAGCGCCGGCTAATGACAGTCACTGCCCGTAATCACGCAACTCGGCTCCGATAATGCAGACTCATCGCGAATTATATAAAGCATTTAACGACGTGCGTTGTGTGCTATTACGTTTTAAACCACTTTAAACCATCATTACGTTTAAACCACCATCGTCGTAAAGTTTACACAAGTGCGCAATTCAAATCGTACGACTTTCGTATTAAGTACTTTAATGAGTAATTTCACTTCTTTAAATTCTGGTAGGTGGAAGCTTGTTCAAACCTCCGCCTACCAGAATTTCACATATTAATTTGAACATGACTTCTCGTTATATAAACAACAAGCACTCTAATGATTACTTCAATAGGTATACCTACCTAATTGGAAATATATATACACATACATACATATTTTCACGCCTGTTTCCCATGGGGTTAGGCAGAGACTATAGATTTCCACTTGCTACGATCCTTGCTTTCAGCTCTGACTGACTCTTTGCTTCGTCAACACTCATTACTCTTTTCATACATGCTCTCCGGTTATAACTACTCCTTACTTCACCTTTCTTCAGAACAACTGCAATTTGGTTCGTCGAGGTCGACCCGGTCCAGTTTTCACATCCACATCCGCACGATAAATATTTTTAGTTAGTCTTCTTTCATCCATCCTCTCAACATGTCCAAACCACCTTAACATTCCCTTCTCAATTTTTGTCACTATATTCTCTTTCACCCCACACCTTTTAAATATGCGTGTCAAAAATAAAACCTTGAAGATTGTTTCTAGTGCTAGAATCTAGAAAGTAAGTACGTCCATATTGTGTTACTCGCAGTACTCTTACGTCAAACGGGGTTAAACCAGTGACGTGCACTGATTATATTTATCACATGGTAGGCACTATACTAAACTTAACTAAATTACAAGAACGGTTGCATATAGAGCAAAAACATTATATTACGGTGGCACAGGGTAGACCAATTCTATCTGTCTGCATGAAATGCACGCTACTGGACTAAACGCATCCTGCACAAGAGATGATCTGATGAAGGCCAACCAAGAGTTTTAGATGTGGCCAAATTCTGAGCCTCTTTAACAACCTATTTCACATACTTACGAATAAGACCTCTCCCAATACAGGAAGGATTTGGCTATAATCAACAAGTTTGGCCGGTGTGTTGGTGAACTGTGATCGCAGTACAATACCCGGCACATAAGTTGAACAAAAATGGCGGCCGTCTGCGCATGTTTAATTGGAGATAAAGGTGTTAAAAGAGATTTTTTGGTCTTTCTTCAAAGTCGAAATCATTTCTATCTGAAGTTCGGATAGAAATGTTATAGAAATGTGATAGAAATGTGATAGAAAAGTGATAGAAATGTGATTCTAAACGGACAAACAACGTACAACAACGACCGCCATTTTCGTTCAACTTACGTGCCGGGTATTGTAGGTTAGTATAAAGTCTTGGACAGAAAACACTGCTGCCAATTCTCTATTACCTACACTACCATTTAGTCGTCTTTTACGACACCTGTGGGAGAGAAAAGAGATTGAGGAATGATCATACTTTTCCATTGAAACCATAAGAATATGATTGTGTTAGTAACTACTTGGTCTAAAAGCCTCCTATCCAAGGCTGAACAAGGGAATAAAAAACGTGGTATCGATGATTTAACATGTTCGACAAAACACCAAGTCATCGGTGGTCGATTTACTCGAATGTCAAACGAGGCATTGTTCCGACCACTAGAACAATGAGCTTATAACCAGGTTACTGTTGCTGCGCACGCTTTATTAGGAGTTATACATAATTACAGTAGTAGTTCATGTGACTGGTTAATAAGCTGTGGAAAGGGGTTGATGATGTAGTTTTTTTGTACGATAACCTCAAGGAATCGCGGTCAGAGATCTTCATACCTTTTATACCACATAAATACATACACGATCACCTCCTCGTCATCATTCGAGGGTGTTCCCGGTTGCATCCAAAGCCGTAACGCTTCGGAGCCCGGGGTCCGCTACCTGGCTTAGGTGATTGACGAAGTAACTGATTTTACTGTGCTGTCCATACGACACACATCAAAAATACATTGAAATTGTCCGTTTTGTCGTTGACCAGTGGTGCCTCGTCAAATTTTAGGCTGTGCCTATTGCCTACCGTGACAACAGTAAATTCATGTAAAAATGCTCTGTATGCATACTCGTTACTTGTAATCAAATAATTTGTCTGTTTTATTTGAATTATCCAGATTTGTTCTGTATGAAAGTGAATGCCTTTTTTTTTTTGATGACCTCCATGGCGTAGTGGTCACCATGCTAGTCCGCCACCCAGAGGTTCTGGGTTCGATCCCCGGTCAGGGCAAGTTGGAAAATGGCCTTTTTCACATTGTCCTGGGTCTTAGATGTTTATCTATATGTATATGTATTTGTTATAAAATATAGTATCGTTGAGGTAGTCTCCCATAACACAAGTCTCGAACTTACTTTGGGGCTAGCTCAACAACCATTGTAATTTGTCCGTATACAGGGTGGTCAAAAAGTCGTGGATCAAACGAAACAGGGAGATTAAGGAGGTAATTTCCAACAAAAAATCTTTCCCCAGCATGGCCATAACTTCAATACATTTTTTTTCAAATAAGTGCTCTTAAAGTGAGAAGTAATTTTTTGTAACGCTTTAAAATTTACGGAAAAAAAATCATTGCTCGTTATGTTTGATACCAAGAGCTGCAATACAATTTTTGTAGTATTGATACATTATCGACTCATAATACAACACCTTTTGTTTTATTGTTTTTAATCAATTTAATTTTTTACTGATTAAATTGTAAAAAAACTCGGTAGTTTCATTGAAAAAACTAAAATAATTCATATCTTTTCGTGCAATGAAGTTATGGCCATGCTGGGGAAAGATTTTTTGTTGGAAATTACCTCCTTTATCTCCCTGTTTCGTTTGATCCACGACTTTTTGGCCACCCTGTATATTCTAATGATAAACTTCGTTGTAGGTTAGATCGAGATGTGTGGAAGCAGAAAGCGGAAGCCTTTCCCCAATAAGTGTCCCTTACACTTAGCAGGCTACAAATAAAAGTTGGTACCTGCACAGCTAGTACCTACCCAAAATGCTACTCATATGGCAATGTGTAACCGCAAGCGCACATTTCGGGCCGTGTTGTTGTACCGTCTGGCCATTGTTTCACAATTTATCGCCTGGAGACTCCGACACAAGAGCCCTCAGTCGGTGACCTAACAGGCACGTGGTGTCAGGAGGCGGAATGATTTGGTTGAATTGGATGATTCTTTGTGTACAAGCTTAAGTTTTTTAGGGCGAAATAATAATTATATATTCTTATTTAATTAAAAGGAAAAATGTTTGAAGCAGGTACCTATGTAATATGTTGCTTTTTCGGTTGTGCTGGTTTTTTTATCGAAACATCATGGAAGGAAAAACAGAGGCAAGGAGAGGAAAGGGGAGGCCAAGAAAGATGTTCATGGATGAAGTATAGGAAAAAGCAGAAATCGTGTCATATAGGGAGGTCAAGCATTTAGCTGGAGATCAGGAGGCATGGAAACTACTCCACCGACAAGAGCATAGCTCTTAAATAAATTGATGATGGTTTTTTGTATGAAATATTTCTAAGGTAGCGAATACGCATTTTTATAATTTTTTATTACAAAGGATATAAGAAATAGACGACTATACGTCTTTACGCCGGCCCGTTGCACAGAGGACGATGATGATTATGACTCCCCCATAGTCGCCTCCGTCGATACCGTGGCGTGGTAGAAGAAAGGGGTGATGAGATGACATTCTGTTCTATATTACCACACGGACAACATGAGATACTTAAATTAACCCTAAAAATTATGCACTTGTGGGTGTGTGAAAAAGTCCCATGTTTGTAAACTTTTTAAGTGGTTCCGAAGCCCATAGATATCGGGCCCATAGATATATGCAATTTCGGGGTTGCATCACACAATTTGTAAAATAATAGCTTATTATCTAAATCTAAACTGATACAAACAAACATAAATCTTACCGTGCTATCTGGAGCTCAGCGCCACGTTCGCGAGAAGCTGTCCCTTATCACAATCTGCACGCGCTGATAACGTTATCAGGCCACAAGAAAAACTGTTTTCTGCGCGCACGCTGACGACAATACAAACAATGACGATGACGTCATGAAACTATGTTAATCTTTTTTTGTATAACCGTATACGGAGTAAATTCGGTGCGTAATATTAGGATGATCTATCAAAATGGTCTTTTGATTTTGTGAAATAAACTCTTTTTTTAACTAACTATAAGTTTCGTATTACTAATTTAACAGTTTATTAAATCACTTATTATTACTGTCTTATCCTTATGTCACATCACTAACCCTTTTACAACCGATTTAATACCTCATGAAATAGTTATTTTTTAAATTTTAAAATCGATATTAAGGAAAGTAAAGGTCCAGCTGCATAGCGCGATCTTAAAACTCTACTTTACCACGTTTTAACACGATTTTTTTTTTGTAAAATGAACGAGCTAAATAAATGTAAAGGTCCAGCCACACAGCTCGATGTCAACGCAACACTAACTACACGGATGGAGGGCGCAATGGCCGAACGCGCGCCGCGTACTACCGAGTGTGCCGCTTCGCGAGACCGCGGTGCGAGACATCTGGGAAAGTAGACGGTGGTGTGCGAGAGAGAACCAAGGAAGGTCAAGTTCAGGAATGAGTAAAGCTGGTTTCAGGAGCGCTGAAAACTCAAGGAAATTAGAATTGGGACAGAATCACCTTATCCACACACACGCAATCACGTATTAATGCCCACAGAGGCAAACATAGAATTTTGGGTCTTGCGGCTCGAATCACCTTATATTTCTTAAATTATGACTTAAATATTCAAATATTCCATCGTTAATCTTCGCTTGCCTTATATCGTAGGAAATAAAGTCAATATAATTCAAGATGTAAATGAAACACACAACAAAAAACAAGAAGGGTAAGGGAAAGACACCAATAAATAGCTAGCACAAATACGCGTAAGTACTTATACGCTTAAGTAAAAATGTATATTAACTTTTTAAAACCATTTCACAAAATAATCTTGCAAACTAATAAAATAAAATATAATTATTTATATTCTTCACAATTTAACATAAAACTAAGTTGAGACAAGCTATGAAAGGTAAAATGCCAAATTATTTATAAGGAGGTACCCAAATTTTTGCCACAAATACTTCAACTTTGTAGATTTACAAAAAATTTAACATACTTCCAAAAAAGAAAGTCTTGGTTCTGTTCAGTATGCCACATCCACAGCATCCGCAGCACGTGAATCAATCCCATATATCTTTCTTTCTTTCACTCCTACCAACCGTTTTATGAAATTGAAAGAGACAGAAGATTCGCCACCGCGCAAGTCTCACCCCTAAGCACAGACGGACAAGAGAATTATTACTTTGAACAATCAATATACTTAATGGAGGAATGAATAGCCTAATGCATAAATAGTGAGAGTACATACTCATAAAAAAATTATCTGTATTTTAAAAAGCCGATTGGTTTCATGCAGATGCATGTCATGGCAATGACTTTCAGATAAGAGACGTATGTGACTGCACGTTGATTTACTCACGAGCATATGTTTGAATCATTAAAACATTAAAATATATAATCATCTGCTTTTGTATCTAAAAGCAGATGCTTCGATATAATGACTTTTAATGTTTTAATTCTTGTATTTTATGGGCTTTGTCGTGTGAACTAAAACACTTATTATAACATTGAAGTACCAATAATCATGGTACGTAATAAGTAAGTAATAACTAATAAAATACGAGCACAAACAAGGAGACATCGAGACAAGAAGCTTGAAAACTTGTAAAGATGTACACTTTTATCTGCAATTTTAAAAACCTATTAAATTATCTAACTAGAATCCATTATAAAATTGCTAACTTGTTTAGTGATGAAACCATATCCTACAATTCTAATTGGACATCAATTCAAAACTTTGACGTCACCCTGCAACCTACAACCCCAGCTGGGCCATAAATATTAGTTAAGAAGTTCCCAATGGAGCCTGCACCAGTTCCCACGGTAGTGCGACCTGATTGCCACTTGATGCTGGGACAAGTGGGTGAAACTATTTGTGGCAATCTCGCTCAGTCAGGTTTCATGGCTATTCATTTTGATTTACAAGTAGGTCGCTGACGTAAAGTCAACCTTAGTACATTGGTAAAGATAGCTTTTATTTTACATTTATCTGACTGCGTATAGCATAATGCAATCTAATTTAAATTACCTAGTAAAAAATAAACAAATTTAAAAAATATTAGAATTAACTAAATAAAGTACGGTATGAAGACCTAGAATTCTATATTACTTCTGTAAAACTCAAGGATTAGGCGTCTCCTTTTAAAAAAAAAAAAACAAAATCCAGCCTTATCGCATTGCAATGTCTTCATACAAATGTTAATTAAAATAATTACTGCACTCTCTGCAAAAACGAGGTCACGAAAATAATTATAAAAATAATGCTTTATTCATTTAAAATACTTTAAAACAAATGATTACAAATCTAAAAACTCGCTGCTGCAAATCCTTTTCAACAGGCAGGAGTCGACCTTACCGGTCCAGTTAACATAATCACTGTGTTCTGCGCATTGACAGTTGATGGCACATAATTTGAGGCTGAGGACAGTGGCTGCAGTAATGGTATATATTATCTCACTGCAGTAATACAAGGCTAAGCCGGCTTTGTGAAGTTCATAGGCAGGGCAATGCCTGGTATGGCGCCAACGAATGATAGATACTAGAGAGTTCTATGTTTTAAATGTTGGATAAACAGAACACGCCTATGGTGTGGGTCCAGAAGTGGGATTTTTTTATGCTGCTGTAACTTAGCCCATAAAGAAGATAGTAAGTAGTTCTGACAGACTCCATGGACGTGGTATGGAAACACAAATGCTGGATATAAGAAAATAAATAAATATATAGGGATAAATAACATTGATTGAGCTAGTCCAAAAGTAAGTTCGAGACTACTAACTCAACGATTCCATATTTTATAACAAATACATATATAGATAAACATCCAAGACCCAGGACAATTTGAAAAAGGCCATTTTCCAACTTGCCCTGACCGGGGATCGAACCCGGAACCTCTGGGTGGCGGACTAGCTTTACGCCACGGAGGTCGTCGAATATATGTCTTTGAATTAACCAAATCAAAATTATTTGAGAGTAGCAAAGTTAATTTCTATTTTTCATTATAATGTCAAATTATGTTAAAGCACATTTTTAGATTCAAGATATGCAAAACTGAAAGAAATATATAAATTCACAAGGTTAGTGTCACATAAAAATTTGACAGAATTTCTAGTCATAATAAAAAAATCAAAGATATTATTAAAATAAATCCAAGTTTTTAATAATGTTAAAGAACTGATCTAGTTCGTTATTAGTTATAACATAACGACAGATATTTAATTAGACACAACACTGTCGGAGCCATAATAGCACGTGACAAACTCGTACTCTTATAATAAATTATTCGAGAGATAGCTGCGGTTGAATTAGACGGTTGAGGACAAACAGATGACGTCATAAGAACATAGTGCTTCACTTGTACCTAACATTGTACCAAAAGAAAAAGATAGGCCTCCAAGTTCAATACAACATAGCAGGAATACAAAACTTGATATTTTTTGTTTTACCTACTACTGAAGAAACATATGTTTTTTATCGGGTTGCTCATGACATAAAGTCTGCACTAGCCATCTAGGTTTAACAGTGTCGGACACATTATAAACAATTACTAGCTACTAGCTTTTTTATTAAAACTTTGAAGCATGGCAAGCAATTTGCCACTCGATCTGTTAGCGCGTCGGGGCCTTTACTTGTATTCCGTAGCCTGGACCTCAGGCACAGCGTTTGTTTACATAACAAGCCATGGTTTCCGTAATATTAAGCAGAGACGTGGAGGTCGCCCGGGGCGCTCCGTGCTGAGGTTCCTCGGAGAAAGGTCCTTGTAACTGCAGTAAGTTCAACATACTTTTCTATGTTGTAATAAGAGTACGTTAGTTGGCGTGTTCATATACGGAAATCGTTTTGTCATCTTTATCAGATTACTGAGGTAATTGATTTGTTGACCTTGGCCAGAGAGGTTCAACATCGGGATAGATAAAATAACGAAACATTCATGGCCTTAATTCTCGCATTGCAAACATTAGACTACTCAATACAGTAGTTAACTAAAAATTTAATTTAAAAATCATCAAAGTTCGCGTAAAACGTATAATGAAAAAAAAAAACTAGTGGAACATGGTATGGACATTAGGTAGTACGTAGATTCTCACTCGAAGTACAAATACATTGATTCCCTTTCAAACTCAACAAATGGGGTAAATTTCCATACCCTCAAGTCTGTTTTGTGGAGGTAAAAAGGGTAACTGCTCGATGGGCCTGGATTATTTTGCTGGAGGTCTACTATGAACTCAGTTATTAAAACATATACGCAATTTTCGTTTAACGTCGTAACTATCAAACTAAACTTTATGTAGTTGAAATAAAGTCCTAGCTTGCTATTAAAATCGAAAACATACTTGCGTATTAGTTTCGAACTGAAGTAGTGGTAAGTCTTCCAGGCGTCTAGACATGCGTGAATGCTGCACTGCGCCTGCGCTGTGTGCGGCTGATTATTATTTATTAGCTTCCTCGAAGCAGTGAGGAGAATTTGGTTTATCTCTCTGCAGCAACATCTATAACATTTAGTCTATCATCCAAGGATTTACAGCTCATGAAATACACTTACACTTTATTTACAGATGCCTGGTGGTTACAACATATAAATTCTTATGAAATCTTGAACTTCATCAACCTAAATTAAAAATGTTAAACCATGGTTTCAGATTCTCGATTTTAACTTTCACTAAAAGATAATGAATTTTTGACTATGTTTATTGTATACATGTTATCTAATATAGGTATGTATACACTTTCTGTATATTTTAGATATTCACTAACAAAACGACGAAAGAGGCGTTGTCTTAATTCAGGATATAAGACCAGAGTGATCCTTGGTAATTTGCATAAATAAACTGCCTTCATTTCTGCCGCAAGAAATTTACTGCTTCATGTTTGAAATTTTAAATGTGTTAGACAAGTTTTAAGCAAAGCTACATCTTTTAATTTTTCTGGTTCCACTTTATTAACTGCTTTATAAAGAAGTGTTATAAATAAAGTGAATTTATTGTAAGTAAATACTCTTTCTATAAAATATTACTTTACTATTTGCTCATAAATATGTACATAATTTGAAGCGAATTTATATCGGAATGTTGTCTGACTCATACAGTAGGTACTCAATACAGTGTATTGTTAACTAATAGTACTTACAATAGTAAACACATGTCAGTATTTAAGTTAGCAGATATAATATAACTAGCTGAAGCCCACGACCTTGCCCGCGTGGTAGAATGTTTGATAATTCTCACTTTTCCCTCTGTTTAACCGTTTTAGTTGAGTTTCATACAAACTTTCTTTTGAACTTTCACGCGCTATTATAGAATGATTATCGAAAATAGATACAGTAAACTTTTGATTTGAATCGCGAGCTCATATGTAATTTTTTACATTTCTAACTTCAAAATTTACCAAGTTTCATGCCAACTTACAACCCTCATTTCAACTTCTTAGGGGAAGAATTTTCAAAAATTATTTCTAATTGCGCACTTGTGTCATATAATAATTGTTTGTGCAAAATTTAATGTATGTAACCCCAGCGGGTCACCGGAGCTGTGCGTTAATGGATCAGTCTAAATATATTATATCTATGTCGGCCAGTCAGTTTATATTATAATAAATATTATTTGTATTTTATATAGATTTACAAATTTACTATGTCATCACTACAACATTATAATTTGCGCTCTATGTGGAAAAACAAAATTCCTAAGATGTAACCAGTTGTACATTTCAAAAGTCCATATTAATCTGTGTGCTCAGCTGAAGACATGTTTTCCACAGTCTTGTGACGAAGGTATCGGCGTATGAAAGCCGCAGCTGATAAAACAGTTTTGTCATCAATAGGTAATGAAAGCCGTGCAAAAGATACATTATTTATGGTGATCACATGTTGTTTGGTGGTTCGCAAAACATGTGATATTTATGCAGGTAAATATACCACTTCTTACTATCTTGAATATTTAAAAACCCTTTTTTAAATATCATCATCATCCGAGCGTATTACCGGTTGCATCCTCAGAACGCTTCAGAGCCCGGGGTCCGCTACCTAACCTAGGTGATTTGATCAGTTTACCGGTTTTTACACAGAGCGACTGCCGTCTGATTTTCGCAACCCAAAAGGCTGACCAGAACCAATCCTTGGATAGGTTTGAACAAATACTACATGGCATTCGGGACCCTCAGTTTAAACGTGCCTTTCGAAACTCGGTATTATCTTTCTTTTCGGATAATCAGGTGATTAAAGCCTGCAATATCCTAACCAGACTGGAAACAACTTTTCACAAAGTAGGCTTCCTAGTGGGATTCGAACCCACGACCCCCGGATCACAAGGCGAACGCATTGACCACTAGACCACGGAGGCAGTCCTTTTCGAAATATTAATCAATTATCATTAACATATCAGCCACATGCGGTCCACTGCTAGACTTATGTGTAAGTAATCTAAGGGCCTATACACAAAACTGCGAATCGGCGCGATGCGAATTTGCAACGCAGGAAACTGTGACGCAAATTGCTGCGATGCAATTTCGTGCGGCAAGGCGTCTCCCTTCCTCGGTTTGGGAAAGATCGTGAGAATCAATTTGCAAGTTCTTGCGATGCGTCGTGCGAGTTCGTAGAGTTTTACGAAGCGACTTCGCATCGCAGTTTTGTGAACAAGCCCTAAGCCGGACATCTACTACTAACATCCGAGCCGTAGACGAAAGTAATGATAGAAAATCTGTGTAGCTACCTACGTTCTTAATAAATATGTTTATTTATTTATTATGTTATTGGTCTACGTCGTCGGTCACTTACGCTTAAAAATTTACAAATGAAACCTTATAAAAGTAAACTTAACAGATATAGGTGCTTGTTTTTTCTAAAGAAATTTTTTCCAGCAGACCCGCGAGATGAAATGGGAAGAAAGCAAATAAATATATACGGACAAATCACACAGAATGAGCCAGCTCCAAAGTAAGTTCGAGATGTATAGATAAACATCCAAGATCCAGGTCAATCAGAAAAAGATCATTTTCCATCTTGACCTGACCGGGGATCGAAACCGGGACCTCCTGAGTAGCAGACAGGCATTCTTCAGTTGCATCCTAATTCTCCAAATATATAGCATTTCAATGGCCACCCAAGAATGCTGAAGACCTTGCGAAATGCAGTTGTCTATAGTTTTACGACCGGCCGCCTGCCTCCAATCCTCCTTGGGAATAAAATCTGTGTACATTATGGGATGGGTTCGATAAAAATTGTTATGATTTCGAGTCCCCGCTATAAACCCTCAAAAGGAAGCAAACTCTCCAGAGTACCAGCACTCCCACCGCAGCGCCATCAAGGAAATTATAAACACGTACCAAAATAGAAACTCTCATAATAACCAGAGAACAGAAGGGACACCTCGTTCGAGTGACGAGCTAATGAATTTAAAGAACGTCTTTACCCCTAGACTTTTTCACACAAATCTAGCCTTTATTTTAAATTAAATATATATGTCGGATGTCCCTGATACCCTGATACAAAACAGTTCTAGTGTGAGACGCTACATGCTGTTGACACTGGCATCAACGCTTCTTAGCGGCTATTGAAGGCGCCGAGACTGTCAATCGGCGCATCTCTGTGTGGAGATTTTATATAAGTGCCGTTTGGTGTCGAAACTGCACTAATATAAAATCTCCACACAGAGGGGCCCTGGCGCGAGGAGACTTTTTGGGGATCTCCCTGCGACTGATAGCCGCTGCTGGTGACAAGAAGGCTGGCTACTTTTTCGCTCAACGAATTATATAGCATTTCTGGATAACACTGCTAACGATAGGGAACGCAACCAGCGTTCTTGCTACCATGCCGCACAGACTAGACTTCTATTTTTTTATTTAGTTTAGTTAAGTAATTCAGTATTATATATCATATCATAAGTTAATATTTTAAATAAACCAGTGCAATGCTCTAAGGGAGCATACTCACATCTATTCCATTCTTTAATTGACGCTAGAAGTATCACCTCCGCATCATTCAGCAAGCACATCGGCCAAGATCAAAGTGTGATGGGCTGCCGCTGCGAGCCATAACAAATAGCGGATATGGCCCGCCGTTAAATCCCGATATGGTTTTATTTTGCGGCTTATGATTTGATTTCAAAAGAGTAGAAGCTTTGAAGGGTTGTGTTGTGATGAAGGAAGTGTGTCGTTCTATCAATTCTGTATAATCTTCTTATCGAATGAGGTAACAGCTAGCACTACTGGAGTAATTTCGAGCTGCCTAAAGGCTTTTGACGTAGCTCATGACTGTCATCTAGTGGCAACAGTGGAGCTGTTGACCAAACATTACAATATATCGCCAAAGAATGTCCGCTATACCAATGCTCTGGAGGACATAGCGAACACCATGCTTTAACTCCGCCAGCTGTAGATTGGCTAAAATTTCTACCAATAAATGTTTAGGATTCGAGCAGTCACATGCAACGCGACGTGATGATGATGAACAATCTTTATTACACACTAGTGAAGTAGTTATGAGGGTTGTTCGGGTTTTATTTGATTGTGGACTGTTTTCTGGGTTTCGAGTTGGAAAATGAAAGAGGCTTTAAGGCGATGTTACTTAATGCAATCAAGCACGAAAGGGAAGATTTTTGATAGAGGCAATATTACAATAATATAAAATTAACAAATACGATGTTGCTATAGTTGAAACATGCTGCGGCCTCAAAGACAACGAAATTAAACTATAACTTTTGACGACCTCCGTGGCGTAGTGGACACCGTGCTAGTCCGCCACCTAGAGGTTCCGGGTTCGATCCTCGGTCAGGGCAAGTTGGAAAATGGCCTTTTTCAAATTGTCCTGGGTCTTGGCTGTTTATCTATTTAAGCATTTGTTATAAAAAATTGTATGGTTGAGTTAGTATCCCATAACACAAGTCTCGAACTTACTTTGGGGCTAGCTAAATCAGTGTGATTTGTCCGTAAAAAAAATTAAATAAAAAACTTACAAAACAAAATGTTTCATAGGTTTCTTCGAGATGGTTTCCTTTGCCAGAAGCAAGTGGTGGTGAAGTTAATGGCTGTACACGAGTACAAACTTATCGGGCTCATCTTGGCCTCCTTTGCTTATAATTTATGGCTCTACTTTTTTTCCCTAATTTATTGCACCTCTGTCTCTACGGCTGAAGTACCTACTCTTGGGGTAGATCTAATTCCCTTGTGTTGCAAACCCATTTGAAGAGCTAGTGTGAACTTATAAAACTTAATGTCGTACGTTGAGAGTACTCCCCGAGGATGACAGGCCCAAGTGTCTGCCTCCCACGTCATTGTTCCCAACGCCAGACGGCAGGCCGCCTCCCTCTCCCCTCCGCCCTCCCCCTGACCCTTGCAGCCAGACGAGTTCAGACGAGCCCGCAATATTATCCGATGCAATATTAGAATACCACGCACTTTTGAAAAAGTGCAGTAATCATATCATATAGTGGCGCGAAATTGATGCGTATTTTTGTCCAGCGCCAATTACTTATTTGCCAAACATTTATTCACCAGTGTGCTTTTTAGCCAAAGGCATTCATCATAATACTAAAAGATTTATAAGTACTAAACTAACGGTATATATAACTAACAGGAAAATATTTTAGACGTTTTGTGGAAAATGTTTACCTAATAAGTAATTATAAGTAAGTAGCTACCTACTACTACTTTTGCTCCGTTACAGTACACACCTCTCACAACTAAAGATATTTCAAACGAACTACCAACAATGATGAGCAGAGAGATGCCAACTCAAACATTCGAGAAAGGAAACTAAGTCTATTCATAAATTCAGCCGGAATATAAATATCCGGCCGTAACGAAAGCGACCAGCATCGCAAGCGATTTCAGGTTGGGCGAGTGGAGACGAGTAGGAGAGCGGTTGATAGTACTTTATGGTACACGGGTCTGTTTAATAACAAAATCTCAGCAGCCACTGAAATTAAAGCTAGATAGTCACACGTAACGATCTAAATGTTATGTCAAGGTTAACAAATAAGTTAGTCGACATCTCCATATTGCAGAAAAAATCGGAAAATGATATAGATTAAAAAACGTTTGCTGGTGCCATCATTTCAGGTCTACTTACATAGTTGTCGACCAATACCTATATGATGAGCGAGGAAAAATGAACGGGCAACTGGTTCCGCAGCAGCACAAGTAACTGGAATACGTTGAGCTGAGAATAAACACTGTGCAAAAAGACGGGCGTGTGTCAAGAACTGAAAAGTCAATGCACTATTTATGAATGTAACGTACTTAATCTTCTTCACTTACTCATCCGTATACCAACACCAACAATTCTTTTAAAGTTTTTAAAATAGCTGGAAATGGAGTGGAACAGCTGAAAATAGAAGTAACCGGAAACAAAAAGAGGAGGCTATTGGCCGACTATGGGACCTAAATGGCAAAAAAATAACTTATTCGACCAAATGAAAAATAAGAATTCACTCTTCCGTATGATTTCCGATGCATGCCTTGCTTTGGAGCTTCGGCACTATCGTCCGCTAAATTTAACTCGCCCTATGTGCTGTACCAATGTAAACCTTCCTGCATAGTAAGTGCTACATCTCCAAATTACATAAGTCACTCACTCCTCGTACTGCGCGGCAATTTGTTGGCTCTTTCATCTGATCATAAAAATATGATTTCTTTTAATAGATCCTTCGGTTCCACTCAAGGCAGGATTCCCCAAGGATTACAGGGATTATAAGAGAGGCCGTCCGTCTCGGAATGTACACTCGGAGAGTTTTATGACGGTACATGGATGACATTTACTTACGTATCTGTAGAAAACTGGAAAGGATTTAAAATTCAAATTCTAAACATTACCTACGAAGCCGTGGAGTCTAAGTAACTATAATGGATGCATGCAGCAAATATAAACGATCAATGACTACAGTCACGGATTGTATAAAGAATGTTATAGAATGATTTATCAGATAGAGAAACATTTTGCTTTACTTAGTTTCGAGTTTGGCAAATGAAAATATGACGACAGACGAAACCATCGCCTTAACGTGCCTTCAGAGACACGGAGGAGCTCGAATCAAATAAGGCAACCTCTTTGAAACCTCTAAAAGTGTATAACCTCTTTATTGTTTATTAAAACATTAAATACAGAGTTACAGTTTTACACCAAGACATCTGCATGCTAGATGTTACATAAATAAACACAATTTTTCTTATTATATTCTTTTAAAATTTTGTGTCAAAGTCACCAACAAATCAATCGAATCACTACATATCTCATTAAATTAGTAATTACGGTAGTGCCTACATATTGTCTACCTAGAAATCGTTTTTAAATCAATGATCACTTTTTTGACCCTTATTGGATAATACAAACAAATGGTTACGGTACCAATGATCGCCACGACCCACTGGCTTCCATTTCCGTTGTTCTACCATTTGCCCGCATGCGCACGCGCAGACCCTTTTCCCAATCCAGCGGAGTGTGAACGCCGGGCCAGCTGGAATTCCAGCGAAAGTGACAGAATCATGATGACAATCACTTTCGCTCAATTCGAGTTTGCAATTAACGACGACAAACGTAATCACGTAATAGAGTTCAGTGGGTTTGAAGTTCAAACATTTCTACACTACACTTAAGAATCCCCTTACCCTAGACTTTCCATACAAACGTAGTCTACATTTTATTTTGAAATGACATGTTATCCATATCCAACATGTCGTTTCCAAATAAAACGTAGACTACGTTTGTATGGGAATGTCTAATTCAGTCCAGGGAACTGCGAACTGCAAATGCCCATACTCCACTACTTGTCTAATGGTCAGAATGTATAGATGTTAATTCTTTATTATACAAAAAGGACACAAAAGAAAACAATAATAATAATAAATAAATAAGTATATACGGACAAATTACACTGATTGAGCTAGACAGACCCACGACAGTTTGAAAAAGGCCATTTTTCAACTTGCCCTGACCGGGGTTCGAAACTTCGAACCCGGGACCTCTGGGTGGCGGACTAGCATGGTGACCACTACGCCACGGAGGTCGTCAAAATAAAATAAAAAGGAGGACCTATCCAAAGCCAGAGAATAGAATGCCATTAAGTAGGTCAGTATTCATCAACATCATTCTAGAGAAACGAGATTGGCAGTCAAGAGCTAAGGAACTTTTTTGTCCACATTATGGGAGGCTCTAACATGTTATTACTTATATTCGCAATTTTGACGCTTTTCTGTAAATGGTAAGAAATTCAAATGGGATACCTATCATAAGAGGAAAGCTCTTCGAAAATCCTATTACACACTAAGGGTTGGTTATTTAACATTTTTTTGCAGAAACACACAAGGACTTGTTACTAGTATTTACTGCCTCGTGTATTCACTTAAGGGGCTACCTGAATTTTCCGGGGTCCAATGCTGCCCCCATTTGTAATAAATCATTTGAAAGGAAACGGAGACATCATTTAAAATTTGGCCTTGATCAGACCCTAGATAACCCTTTAAACTATTTTATGAACTACGCGAAAAGTGGCCGTTTTTCGCAATTGTGCGTAGAAAAGCTTCACGTTCTAACTTTAAACTGTAAACAATAGTTCATAAAATAGTTTGAAGGGTTATCTAGGGTCTGATCAAGGCCAAATTTTAAATGATGTCTCCGTTTCCTTTCAAATGATTTATTACAAATGGGGGCAGCATTGGACCCCGGAAAATTCATGTAGCCCCTTAAGGATTGGGCACAACACAACTGTCAAAACCTAAAAGTAGGGTCAGGAATACCGATATCTTTTATCAATATATCGATACAAATTTCGATATATCGATACTAAGTACTGGTATTATATTGATATTTTGTATAGAATATTGGTATTATATCGATATTTCCTATAAAATACCGTTATTTTATCGAAAATTGTATCGATATATCGATAAAAAATATCGCTATTTCTGTCCCTGCCTAAAAGCACTTGTCTTTGCTGATCCTGACGTAGAACGATGGAAAGCCGCGGAATCGTTGATGGTGCTGCGTTCCGTCGCTCTCTCGCTCTAACGAATGACGGTTCTGAGCGACAGAAAAGGATAGCAGCATAGAAAAGTGTAGTTCTATGTGCTGACAGGTGTAGGAGTAGAAACACGAGACAGTAAAGTCTAAAATAGTAAAAAGCCCTTGTGCGATTCTGCATATAAATGTTATATAACTTTCTTGATCCCACATTACGGGATGCTGGTCGAAACCCATTACGTGGTACACAGTCCTGGCTGTCCAATTGTCGGGCCATCCGAGATTAACGAGGCTGTAAAGCCCAGCCGTGGGCCGTGGGTGGCCTGTGGTGGGTCGTGAACCTTCTTATGATGGGATCCTAGTACATATCGTGTAAATCGCGAGCTATATCTATTCTTTTTTTTGTCTTTGTGTAGGCGCGGCATCTTGGCGGATCGGCTCAAATACTTTAACTCAGGACTTTGACTTATGAATTAACTTGTGTGTAATCGTGTAATATGTCCTTTGGTCCTATCTTTTTATCTAAAGTTGACTACCTTCACTTGATGATAAAATTACTGGACGCTGCTACAAATAATGAAATGTCTATGTCACTATCACCACTGATATGACATTTGTTATGAGTGTTATGACATTACCCAATACCTGATTTTAATTGAAAAACCAAAGATATTATTGTACTGTATACAAGAAACAAGTAAATGTTTATGAAAATATTTTTTAAAACAAACATTTATCTAAAATAACGAACATAAAAGTTTAAAGTGCTCCTCCAGACGAATCAAACGAGCTCAAACTCGATGGGGTTGCGGCGTTTCATTACAGAGTTCCTATAGCCACCTTCCGGCTCCATTATCAGATCAGCTCGATTTCACGCGATATAAGTACATATGCGTCCAAAATTTCAGCTTAATCAGAAACCTGAAAGTAGGTCCAATTTAACTTGCAAGATTTGATTACAGACAGGCAGACAAAACGGGACAGGTGAAACTAAATGGAAGCTTGTAGAAAATGGATAATGCTATAGCTTCCAATGAATCAGATCAGATGCTTTTTTCTACACGTCAAAGCAAACATTGTCTGTGGTATTTGAATGAAATAGCACGTCGTGACTCATGACATTGTAGCTTCTTAGAGTGAAATAGCGCTCCTAATATCAGATTTTCTGCAAAATAATTCTAAAATCACGTTGACAATGGATATAATCAATGACAAAATCTCATTACTACAGATTTTCGAAACGTCGTCGGAATTGCCAGAACAACCAAATAATGACCAATTAAGGCTTAAAAATAAATTAATATATACCGAAAAATCACACACATTGAGCGAGCCTCAAAGTAAGTTCGAGACTTATGATATGGGATACTAATTCAAAGATATTATATACAAATGCATAGTTTTTTTGCGACAAAGGGAACATTATAATTGTCACGGATGGCAGGATGCGGGCATCCATACGAGCACAATCGATATACTCAGCTGTACTTAGCACCCTCGGTTACGTCAGGGAGGAAGCCACTGAAGGGGTTGTCTGTGTTCACCACTTGTTCTAATTAAGGGCTTTTGTGTTTTACACACATAAATATTTTTGCTGCATATGCAAATGACAGCAGATCAATGATCTCTGGTTATAAATATGGACCACTATTCATATAGGATGGGTATGGAACAAATGCTAGGATTTAAAAAAAAAAACCGAGATGCTCATACACTATGTGTAAAAATAACGACGGGTTGCACTCCGGGAGTGCCGGCAGAAGTGAAAACTTGAATATTAACGTTGTGCATTTTTGATATTTTGGAATGGTTAGGGAATAATTTTGCACGGATTGCTTTAATTATTAGTATAAAAGTACTATCATTTATGTGGCAGAATACAATATTTATATATTTACAGCGTGCCACGCGCAAGCGCCCTGCGCCACCTAAACGAAACAGCAGACGCAGGCATATATTTTCGCCGCGCCGTAGAAAGAGATACTTCCTCTCCTACGCCGCGCCCGCTGTCTTCGCTCCATCCGTCTTACGAATTTTCGATCAGTGTCACGTGTCCTGACGCGAGTTTTCTGACGCGAGTTTAACATTTTTTACTCATTACAACAAAGTGTACAACGCCGCTAAAGAAGTTTTCACTTCAAAAACTTTGTAGAATTCATAGAAATATAACCCATCCCTTATTTGTGGTAGAATTAAACATTGAAATCAACATGAATTACTTATACATACATAATATCACGCCCATTTCCCACAGGGGTAGGCAGAGACTATGGACCTCCACTTGCTACGATCCTGACAAACCTCTTTCGCTTCATCTATACTCATCAATCTCTTCATACATGCCCTTCGGTTACGGGTACTTTTTACCTCTCCTTTTATCAGAATTACTTATGGCAACAATATTCCATTGTTTTTTACGTGTCGTCGCGTGATGTGCGATTGAATGTTTCAACCGCACTTACACTCTGTACGTAAATAGAAATATAATGAAAGATATGATTTAGTTAATACTGAAAAAAAGCAAAACTAGACATAATTAAGTAAAGTATCATTACGAAAAGAAACATTAAACTTGTGATCATAACATTACCGACTTTACATGACAAATCAGAAGTTGAAAGTGATATTTTCAAAACAAATGCTCACGGCAGCGCCTGAGACAGAAGGCGAGTTATAATAAACCAATTATACTTAATGCGCTGGAAAAAATGGCTATTTCTGTCGACCGCCGGAGACGAGACGACGACACTCGATGTAGTAAACAGTAAGGTAGGTGATATTGGTAATGTTACGAATGAGATGACATAATACGAATGATACGGCATCATCAAGTTAAGTATGCTGCATAATCCTACATTTTTAGCAAGAAGTTTTTTCAAAGTTTTGATTCGGAGAAGGTAGCGGCGAATCACTCATCAAAACCAAAAATTGGTAAACAATTTCAAGAAAAAATCGAAATATCGATTAATAAATAAACAATTAAGTACTTACTGGAAAAAATCTATTTCTGTATGCCGCTGGAGACGCTACTCGACGGAAGTGCGGTGGACCAAAATAATAAACATCGGGTGTGCGCCGGCGGACGTGGGGCGCGCACACCTGATGCGGACGGGATAGCAGAGAAATTATGCAAGTGATGTGACAGGTGCTTGCTTTGAAATAATTTTGAAATAAAATTATGAAAATATTGAGAAGGGAAGTTTGCGTTTTTTCACATATTTAGTTTGGTTTGATAGAATGCTGAATTACAATTTTCTAAAAAAGTTATTTTACACAAAATATAGTTAATGAATAAGGATCTTAAACTTGAGTTAATTCAATTTCAATATCAGACAGGCGTAACCAGACTCAGTTACAATCAGCAGCTTAAGAAAACATTAATCATATCCGAATCTCATAATATGGGCTCAATTAACTGCTACAAAAACCTGCATGTAATGTACCGATCAAAATATTGTTAAAACATACAGTCAAAAACTAAAACCTACCTACCACAGCATTTAATTCAGTACAAATTGCTCCGTAATCGATACTAGACTGCAAAAAACTTATTGTAGTCTTTTTACAGCTTCCTTTATTGGAACTACAAGAAAAAAGTATTGAAGGGCAATTAGCAAGGTCGTTAAAATAAATAAGTGTACAGCGAATGGCGGATCAAAGCCGATCAGAAGATCCGATCGAAAAAGAAGCGAAGCGAATGATCTACAAATAGGTGTCCAATTAGCTCGACGTGCGCGCTTGGAGTTCGTGCGATGTGGAGAATTGAATGGCGGGCTTTGATGGCGATAATTAATGCAAAATTACGGGATTAATTGCAGTAAATCGATTGGTAGATAAATAAAATATGAAGCGAATAAAACAATCAAAGAGAACTTGGATATTTTATATTCCATTCACTTCTATTATAAAAAAGTATGTCCTGCGAACGTCAACTGACTTGAAAAGTTCATGAACATAAAAAAAAGAGTAAATTGTAGTATAATTGACATATGTTATAAAAACAAATAACTAATATTACTAAATATCACTGGAAAACGAAGCCTGCAAAGACGTCAAAGCTCTCCAAGAAGATTTGTCTTCTGGTTTCGAAGAAGATACACTCTGGGTCGCTGAGTCAGCACTTTAAGTAAGTTTTAAAGCTTAGTTTCCTTTTATGGTAAGTAAAACCCTAAACGTTAAACGATACCTAATCAAAACATGACACCGGCAGGGAAAGTGTAAAAAGGCTGCGGTGCGATTGTGGTCACCTCACCAGTCAATACCGACTGCGAAGCGAATATGATACCAGTGATCAAGTATCATGACGCATTTCAAGCCGGAATACCGTAATATTGCGTATTTGGTATACTCTAGTGGTTCATTGTAGTGCCGTGTGGTTTCATCCATGGACCATCTCCATCTGTTCCTTCTGTGAATATGATTGTGGATGACCGTGTCCCTAGGTTAATTTTTCCATCGAATGTTAATGTCATCAGAACTTCAGAAGCCACTAAAAGACTCGCAAACATCTTGTAGTACTACAACTGCGTAACCAAGGTTGTACAACTTTTAAAACTTTAAATAGATTAAGTAACAATTACGGTCGCCGTAAGACGGGTTGTTAATCGTAAAATCACAGCCAAAGAGTTTTATTACTTTCTGGATTTTCCTTCTTCACTGCTTCGTGCACTTCGTGCTCCATAAATCTGCACCGGATGCAAACAGTTGTGCGCTTAGAAGTGGCGGATGATAACATGAGTATGTTGCCTGGAAGAATAACTAGGAATGTACTTTTAAAGCACAGTTCCATGAAACAAATAAAACACCTGGCAGACGATTGATGATGATTTATACTCCACCGGTAAGAGTATTCATTTCATTTAAATTTTAGAGCGCTCTCTTGTCGGTGGAGTTTATTCCATTCCTGTCTGTTCTCAGTCAGCCAAGTAATAGGAGTATAGTTCTTAAACATTGATAGACAGTCCTAATCTACTCGCTTGAAAACCAAAAGGAGATATAGCTTCCCAACAAAAAGAAACAAGGCGCTAAACAGTAAAACTTCTCATTCATCATGTTTTCCAAAGGAAGCAACAAAATGAGGACGGGGTCGTTTCTCAAAATAGTTGCACCGAGCAAGTTCGTGGAATCGATCTGAGAGGTTTACAGCAAATTGAATACGCCAAGAGGGAGTGATGTCGACTGCTATCTGCTTGGATAATCTGTGGGTTATGATGACTGACGACATCCACGAATAGACCGAGGTGTACGTACACTCATATATTAGAATAGAGTCAGCAAAAATGATGAATTATTTTTTATGGTACCTAGCCAATCAAAGTCAAAGTGAACGAGCTAAAAGACCGAGGTTATAACCATAGCTCTGGAGGGCACTTAAGTGTCTCTGTTAATGCAATGAAATATTTAAAAAAAATCAATATCAAGCTTTCAAAATAGAAGAGTAGGTACTTAGGTAGATACCTATTCATTTTGAATTGTTAACGCGCTTTCCAAATTCTTTCTACGCCGGGGTTCTACTGCATGCTTGATACTATTTAATTTTATGTGATTAATTATTAGAGAAAAAATAAACTAATAGATACCGAAGACACCCTCAATATCAAGGTTTCAACATGTAACGATGATTTCAACCGCTGTTTCAAAATGACGATTATTTTCATTATACAACGTGGAAAAATACTAGACCACGATAGTTTAGTAAAATTAAAATAACAGTCAAAAATTAAAACGAAATATCAGCATTTTCGCCCGGGAATTTGTATAAGAACGTCGATTTCTTTTTATAGTTCACTGTTATTTTATTATTATTATTATTCTATCGTGATCTAGTATAGCCAGTGGTTCGAGTACGTCCCTTCCACATTGTATATCAAAACAAGCAAACGTGTAAAGTGAGCCCGTTTTCTTGCCATCTAGATAATTTTTACGAACTCTTTTCATGTGGCAACCTCTGCGACCACACAGCAACTTTTACTCGGAACGTGCGCCATAAAACCTCTCGTTACTGCACTTACTTACGTTACATTTCGACACACGCCCAAAGAATTACTGCAACTATTAATCGCACGCCGAAAATACTAATCAGCTGACATCACAACGGCTGGAAAGTGGACTTTGTAGCCTTGTGATAGAGGATAGAAGTTTGGCGTTATTTTTCATTGTAGTGGAGACAATAAGAAGCGGTGTGGGCGCGCGTGGGCTTGAAGAAGACATTAGGGCAGTGAGACAGGGTTGCGACAGCGAATGGTGATTGATCGGCTGATTGTGGCTGATTGCCGGGCTCAGATATACATTTAAGTAAAACTACATATATTGTTGCGGACAGAAGTAGCTATCGAATATTTTTGTAGATATGATAAATAAAGTTATTTTCTTTTAGTATAAGTTAGGGCTTTAGCCTATGTAAATGTATATGTAAATAAATATGATGTAGGGACAGATGTATAGGGTGCCTAGTTATATCTTTCCGATACCTATGTAAGTACATGAGAGTAAATGATTTTGAACTGTGTGTATGTTTATTTCCCGGTACGTAGCGTTTGGCACAGGTATATAGTGCTAAGCGTGAGGTAACTAAAGGTAAATAAAGGGTTTTTGGCTGTGTATTTCTCTAGCTTATAGAACCTTGTCACACTAGGGATCTCCATGGCCACGCCCCTTGTTAGTGTGAGAAGGTGACTGAAGATATTGTAAAGTGGAGGGGATATTTCTAGGCACACCTACCCTCATCTAGATTTAGATTTTGTAAGTGCGAAATGTATAAATATAAGAGAGCTGTTCTAAGAAATTGTAGTTCAGTGTCACTCTGATCTTCAAGGAATAAAGAAGCCTAAGGAAAAGAAGTGTTTCATTTTCAGTCCCTTGTGAAGCAGCTGAGCGGAAGGAACTCGGAGATAATACCGCACTGGATTCCGTCGGTAACATATATTTTACTACTTACAAAGACGATGTTAATAATCTATATTGGTTTTACTCATATTTTCTTTTAGAAAAAAGTATTTAATTAGAACTAAGACAAAACAAGCGCTTATTGCTTACAGAATTGCACAAGAAGACAAGAAGGAAAAACTTTTACCAAATTGGAATTTATGAAGGAAGCCTAGAATAAGAACTTTCAAAAATATTATAACTAGGTACTTATTAGCAAAAATAATACCTAAATGCAAGTCGCTGATGATGCCGAAGAAATGAGGAATATTGATTACTTACCTGTAACAAATAAAAATATAAATTAAATTACCAGTCATAATTCATAAAATTGCGAACAGTGGCAAATCTTTGATAAAATAAGACATTTGGCCCAACGTGCAATCCTTCCTCTATCTCCCTCAAATTGAGATTTATACTTACCGTTTCCAAAGAATGATTATAAGCTGTTGTTATTATTTATTTATTAGATTATAGACGAGTCGACGTGTCTATTTCAGGCACTGTTGAAATAATTAGTATAACTTCTGTAGCTAACTTTGGTGTCAGAGTTTTTTAATTGATTAAAAAGGCATCTGACGTAGCGCTTAGACGTATTCGCAACGATTTTTATTGGATGCCAGTATAGCATCTATAGTTATATTGTAAAGTATGCAATCTTAAGCCGTTTCGATTGTTACGAATATACATATCTCGCAGTCTCAATAAAATGGGATATGATAGTAACTTATTTAGTGACGCCAGTGTCGCAATGCACCACAGATCCATTGTTGTTGTACGGCCACCACCGTTCATATTGATGGTCTGAATTTCTCAATTTGCTTCTTTATTTAGTACTTTAGTTTTTATTGGATCGTGTGTCGAATCGTGCGTCGGAAAGTAAAGAGTCGAAGCTAAAGGATTAGCATCGCACTCTGAAATTGTTGATTCCCGCGAATGAAGTTCACACGATCGCCTTTTTTGCGATTACTGGCTTTGATTGATAAATTCGCTATGCTACAATTTGGTCGCTTTTAGTGATCTTTTATTGATTGTACTTGTATGTCTTAATTTGACATCTTTTTTGCTAATATGTAGTTATTTACTTCATTATCATCGTCATCATATCAGCCACAGAAGGTCCACTGCTGAACATAGGCCTCTCACAAGGATTTCCAAAACGACCGATTTTTAACTTACTTAAATTCAATTATATCGTATTTGACCATCAGTATGGAAAACTTCTACACCCTTATATTTTCTTTCCAGTTCATAATTTTACGTCGGAAACCAGTTATAACCATAGATAATTGCAATTCCTTTAATATTAAAATTTTATACCGAAATCTGATTGTCGTTTCTAAATACAACGTAGTCTGTTTGTATGGAAAAGTTTAGGGTAAAGGGATTCTTAAGTACCTACTCGTATTTCCGTCCTTTTGATAGAAGCCTTCTGAAAGTCTGTGATGGTCGTCAGAATAAAGCTTTTTACTCCCCAGTGACAGTCCATCATTTCGCGAGCTGACATTGACTCATATTCGTTAACTACATCCTGTGTAAGGGTCATTTACTCCGGGCGAGCAAAATAGTTTTACAGCCGCGTCTGCAGTCCCGCAAATCCCCGTGATATACGACTCGCATTGTATTTCATGCGAGCTGGACAGCTCGTAAAAAAGCTATGCACTGGCGAGGCGAGGATCAAGAATGTACGATAAATGGAAGATTACTCAGACAAAACTGAAATAGAGTCTAAAAAAGTCAGGGGTAAAGGAATAAACTATAGGTGCTCGGTCCTCGATCGGTTTTAACGATCTGATGCGGGAAGATAACTTCCCCGCGCCCATTCCGGGCGAAAATCAGAGTCATGTTATGTATGACAAGAATAACCGGCCAAGAACGAGTCGGACTCGCGCACAGAGGGTTCCGTACCATCTATATAAAATCACATTTGTTGTATCGGACCCCACTTAAATACTTATTTGATCCTGTTTTAGTATATGTTGTTATAGCGCCAACAGAAATACATTATCTGTGAAAATGTGACAATGTCACTATCTAGCTATCACGGTTCATGAGATACAGCCTGGTGCGTGACAGACAGATCGACAGACCCGTTTTTACGATTTGTCACAACCCGCGGTTTCATTACTATAAAGTGCTCACAATGCAGAATGTCTTTTTGTTTCTCATAAAGTTGTGAGTCGCACATCTTTCCCCGTTTTATATCTATTGCATGCACGTTCCTGCATTTCCCTGTTTTTCTGTCTTCTTCTTTCTGAGGCTACCGCACCGTGCTTCCCCGGCGGTCGCCATTTTCAACAATCGTTTATGACTGCAGCATCCTGGACTCGAATCTATTACCGAGCAGCGTTTACGACCACTTAAAACCATTGGAGTCAGACTCGGCCCGAATGAGCAAGGAGATATTGTCCGATATATATATATATATATATATATATATATATATATATATATATATATATATATATACATAACACTGATTGAGCTAACCTAAAAGTTAGTTGGAGACTTGTGTACAATTTATAACAAATGCATAAATAGATAAACATTCAGGACCCAGGATTATTTGAAAAAGGTCTTGATCCAACCTTGACCACCACGGAGGAGAATTGAGGAGATAGTCCGATTGTTTGATTTCTTATAAATAAGTGATTAGATTATAATAATAAATGTTTATTTCTTTCCTCCACAATTTATCTTAAAGCATAAAAAGGTAAAAAAGCCATACGTTAAAAGATTATTAAATAATGAGCAGATATTAATAAAGCAAAGAGTACTATGACGGTATCAGACAACATTCGTTGTATGGCGACTACGCTTTCACCTATTTATTTCTTTCGATGTCACATTTACCTAAGAAAAAACAAAAGAGGATAAAGACCATGAAACCAATGGACCCCCTTGTATCCATATTTCCTTAATGTATTATCAATGTTATTTCTTTGTCTATTCTGTGACTTCAGCTCAAACGAAACAAACATAGTAGAAATCAGCCGTAAAACTTTTCTCGCTTCACGCAAAATATATCTTTAAAAATATAGGAAGATCCTACTTACTTACAGAAGAGAGGAAGTTCCTACTTACTTACAGTAGGAACACCTCTCTACCACGGAACAGACTCTCTATGATTAACAACAATATCAATATCAATTATTTTTGATATTGATTATAATTAATTGTATTTTCTAAAGCAGTTTTTCTATCTTGCAATAAATCATTTTGATTTGTGGTTCAATCAATACATCTAGCATTTCAACATTTTTGCCTTCTAATAAATATTTTGGTTAAAAACCTGTTACAGTATGTTCAGTTTCGTTATATATTTTAGTACCATTATGGGCAATGGTAGCAGGCTAATTTATTCTTTCTCTCATTTATGTAACATCGGAGAAACAGTCAGGATGACTAATCTTAAAATCAGACGTCGTATCCATCCAAAGTCTAAAGCGTAGGATGAAAGTCCCCTGAGTGACCCGCAGGCTATCGCGGCGCCTCACGGTTTACACAATCGTCACGACCATTACTCTACTTAGATAACGTCCATTTTCGGAGATACAAGAGCAATTTGTGTTTGTTTTCGTTTGGTCACCTTCCCGCGGTATTTTTCTTGTCTTGCTTTAGCCTTCGCTATTCGGATCGTTCGTCGAATACAAAACATATTAATATTTTTGTGTGATTATCAGTGTAGTAAAAATCATTATGTTCTAATCACTAACCATAGTTAAAAACATTTTTTCTCTTTTTTAATAAATGTATGCTTATCATGTCTGTTTCCAAAAGATAGAAAATTATCGTTTCTGAGTAACCACTTTTGACAAGTTGCATTTTTTTTTAGTCCATAATGTCTCTTAGTTGAACAAAAGTTCAAGCCTAAGATACAAATAATTATTAATAATGAATTTGCCATACGGAAATACGTACTCAGTATATAATACACTAGCTGATGAGTTTACCCGCTCACCTTTCCCAGCCTCTCCCACAACTTCCTGACCCTCATTATGGCTCAGTTCGTGCCACAACAAACAATACTTACGTAACAACATTAGATAACCGATATCAAATTACAATCATTAACGTTTAGTGTCCTAATGAATTAAAATGAACTCCGAAGTCGTGCTAATTTGATCATTGATCAGATATCAGAAAATCCGGTCCTAAATACATATATCAAAGAGGAGGAACCATATTTCGTAATAATTAAATAATTAATTACCCGTAGGTACGTAATTGAAATAAAGTTTAGCATTTCTATGGACCTGAGAATAAAAACATTGGACGTTATATAGAAAAGAAAAGAGAATCTAATGCAAGTAGGGCAAAATATCGCTTATTACGATGATGTCGATTATGATGACCCCGTACACACTTATTCCAATAAAATTCAATATTTCAGTGAAACCTAAACCGAAAAATTTAGGTTTACACAAGAATTGCGCCGGGCCAGAGTAGGCACAATTATTATTTATAATAATTATCTTTCAGAAGCCGGTAACAAAAAAAGACAAATAAAATGAGACCAGCGATCTAGTTAAGTATATTGAGAAAGACAAAGCGCCGATTACGTGAGTAATACTGCAAGCTTTGATAATATAGATAATCTAAGACAGCAAGTAGGGCAAATTATTGCTCATTACGACGATGTGTGACGATTATGCTGACCCGATAGACACCTATTAGCCGCAATTAATATAATTTTTATGCATAATATTTATAACCTGTTGCTGACGGTTGGCTGAGGTTTTAATTTCTAAGAGCGGTTTGTCGTTTACACAGTACACTTCGAGATACTATCATTTTAATAGGTACAAGCGCATGTCAGTGAAGCTTGTCATTCTTTTTCTCACATCATCATCTTCTTCTCCATATTTGGGATTCGTCTTCTCACATCGATTTGTATACCTATGAGTCTCTTAATGATAGTAGTACAGGAAAAGTAATGACGAGAACATAGGGAGAAGGTTTGCAACTATTAAAAGGAAAGTGCTCATTATTGCGCCTCTAGTTTGTTAAAACAACTCCTACACGTTGCTTATCCTCTCACCTTCTTGCTGAGTGCGGTCAAACTCATTTAGCTCATAACCACATAGTCAAACTATTTCAGGAAATCTCAATTTCCCTATTTTCCTAGAAATTTAATCATTACGGCTAATGCGATCCTCGCGAGATTAAATATGACATAATAACGGACGTGTGCTAATGTCCGGCTGGGGGCTCGACTGCCCCATATTCTGATGTACCTATTAGTGGATTTGGGTCAGTCGCATTGTCGGGTGTCGGTGACGACGATGAACAAAAGCGGGGTGAGAGTCACGCCGACACGTTTTAAATAGTTTGAGTAGTTTCTTGATTTCGTGGGTGAGTTGCGAACTCTGGTCTCTTTTTCAAACTGCATGTGACTGCTTAGATTGAAGGCCATTTGATGATTACTGTCCCGACAGATCCCGGAACCAAAACCTAATGAGCATGCACACCTCCGTCGGGCTACTGACCTCCTAGTTTGAATAGTATACAATACTCTCGATGATAGATTATGGGTGTCGTAAGGCCGTCACCCTGTGGAGCTCTAGAAATAGGACACTCAGTGTAAGATGACCGGGCGGCTGCAAGTAATAATTTTGGGGAGAATTTACAGGATGGCGCAGACAAGAGCGTCGAGCGTATGCCCTGCAGTGAGTTTTAAACACTAAACATGATGAGTATGTGTGTCGGTCGCATTGTCTGTCGTTTTACAATTAAAGCAGGGCGTCGAGAGTCACGCCGACACATTTTGTCTAATTGTACCATATTATGAGGTGATGGGACGTAATTATGTAATGCCATAAAGTTAATGGTAAAGTTACATAATTACCCCACAGGCTGCGAGGCCATCTGATGAATATCGTAATGTAACGAAGATGATGAGATTGCCAGACTGCGGACAGACCCGTGGGCTACATGGAAATGCAAGTAGGTTATTATGAACGTCATGCTAGACAAGATGAGAGACAAGATTTGGTTTCATCATCATACACAACTACACTACATTCTTAGTTGTCGTCTTCTTGATATTAGTTCGATGTTAAGTGGGGAATTTCAAAATTTGAAACTCGGTAAATACTCGTAGACCAAAGGAAAGCGGGCAAACTGCAGACAGGGAATTATTGGTAAGTAACTTTTCTCTACAACAATGAATAAAAGAACTACTAAAGTTCTTTTATTTAAGTAAGTTTAAGTACATAACTTAAACTAACACATAAACAGAACACTGGTACTATTAGGAATACTTCAAAAAGGCAAAAGATTAAATTGTTTTAGTTGGACCATAATCCTGTTTTGGAGACCTAATTAGCAGAGTTTTTGCGCTAACAACCACGAGGTGGACAAAAACAAACCGGATTTAACGAGACAGACAATAACATGTCAAAAACGAGGTAGATACCTAATTAATAATGTGCTTTGCAGGCAACAATATTATCAGCAACCCAAACGTGGGGTCCAGTACGTTGCCACAGATTACCTAAGAAACTACAATGTTATTTACAAATAAGGGTCTTGACTTTTCCACCTGTGACCAGCTGTTGCCCCATTGAGGAACTCGGGATGGAAGTGCAAATATTATTGTCTTGGCGCCCCCTGATATAGTCACCCGGCTGGCTCCCCCTGGAGCGGGAGGGACCTCCCTGGGCAAGGTCTATAAAAATATAAGGTAAATTTTAGAACATTTTTTTCGTATTGTGTATGGTAGGATATTATAATGAGCTACAGGTAAGAAGGGAGCTAGGGTTTACTTTATTTTAAAGTTGATTCGTGGTTCAATAAATAATATTAAAGCCATGTGCGACTCGATAAGAAGAAAAAGGCCTTTCTCTATTCATATCTTATTCATATATGACCTAAAGACAAGGCTTACGTTGTTCCTAGTCGATACTTATGTTATTCTAATTAATACCGTAAAAGGGTCACATTTTATTTATAGACAGCGATAACTTTTGTCTTGCCCCATTATCCTTATCGGGCCCTCGAGTATTCAATTAAAACTTTCTTCATATATGTTGATGATTACAAAATTAAATAAAATATTATGTTATCGTTATCGTACCGCATATTCATTACTTTTGTATTTCATTTGACCACAATCCATAAATAAGAAATATGAAATAGATTTCTTCACACTATGTTAATGGGGCAAAGAACTTTTGAACGTATTTTTATGAGATTTTTTTTACCTTTGTGCGTGTCCAACAAAGGTATGGCATTCCCTATTATGACGTCAAATGACTTAAGACTCCTGTGACTAAACGTTTGTGACTATAAGATACTATGTACTTTCTTCAAATCAATGACCTATGGAAACACTTACGAGATTTAGTCCTTCCTTCTAAAACATGGAAAATCTAGTTTTCAAATATTTTTTCCTTGTCATCTGCACTATTGATGATGATCATGTATTTATAAGCATAAGTTACTACATTTAGTTAGCATATTAAATACAGTTATTCGATCAATTTATAAATATATAGATAGATATGAGATAGTAATGTGATAGTCATGGTTTTAACCAGCTTTAGCATCGCTTGTTCGTGTTTTGTTATGTATGAGGCACCAATAAGCCTTTCCACCAATAAGTAATGAGTATTTATATTAGTTCTAGGCTTTACGTGCCTAGTTTCTAGAGGACCTTTATTATAATTCCTTTCCTTTTATTACTATTTTCTTCTAGGCAAATGTCACAAATATTTTCAAAATTATGTGTCCTTATATTTTCTTTGTTATGATTGTTTTCTTCGGAGATAATTATAATTTTCCATGACGCACAACCTACCCCAGTGACCCGCATGGTCGACCAATCATGTTATCATTGGTTATCGCCATATCACCGGTGTATCGCATGCTGTGGTATCGGCTCGCTGTAATCTGCGATATCGGTCAAGTCTGGGTTGCGACCCAGACACTGAGCGAGGCAGGTCTAAAAATGAGATTTAAAAAAGTCACAGAAGAATAATTCTGACACTTCACTTTTTACCTAATAATAATTATATATAAATGAATTAGAGACTATTATTAAGAGCATGATGTGCGCACAGTAGAATATGTTAAAACGTTATTATTGAGAGCTCCGCGTCAACTCTACCAGGTTGACAGCTGAAAATCAGCGGTTGTTCATCTCGAGCAACGCTTCGCTGAGCTGTAGCTCTTTTGTGCTTCTGTGGCACACATGATGCGTGTTGGGTTAAGTTAGTGTTAAGATAGTAATGTAATGTAATTTTTCACTTGTATAATGTGTGTTACAGATAAAACAAAATAAAACTTTTATCTATCTATCTTTATCTATCTATCTACCTACATCCTTGTTTTCTAAACAAGTCTGTTCCAATTTATATCAAGTTAAAAGTAGATTTTTTCATTTGATCTTTTTAAACTAAGTAAATACTAAGTTAGACCATTCTATGAAACGGAAAAGAGACATTTCATGAACCACTTACCAAAAGTTAATAATCTATTTGCGCATTATTAGATAGCACATAGTTAAGATTCGAGAGCGGTTTAAGAAATTAAAATTATGTATTAAGTAAATGCGAAAGATTTTGTTTAGGCCATTTACAATAATTAAACTTAAACCAAGACAACAAATTTTATGTTGTGCCTACTCTAATACTTAACTGCTAATGATTTCATTACAAACGGCATCTATTGAAATACTTAACCAAAAAATGTAATATACGAGCGTTCCGAGGGAGTGAGTTATGTGGGGCACTTGATGTAAGCAAAAATAAAAAGGGATCGAGCAAGTGTTAAAACGGCGTCTAAATGTTGGCATAATTTGTATTATTTATAATTCTAGAATAAAAGTATCGCTGATATATAACTACGTTCTGTAACCCTATTTATTTTGTATCTTATATCGTTTGTAAACAAGATAAGCCCGCGTGGGCGACCATATTATAAATCCATCGGCAGCTGTCGATTGTCCACACATAGCTACTAATGTCAATAAGATCATCGTTAACACCATCATCAACTGCTCAAGGTGACAATCAATACGACATTATTAGGTTGTGGTGATTGCGAACAAATGGGCTTTTGATGTTATTAAGTTATCATCGGATATTGTGTGAAGTTAATATTACTTACTTTCTTCGGCGCTACTACCCTTTGTAGATCTAGACCTTCACCAGGGCCGGACCGAGAGTTTAGGGGGGCCTGCTACCAGGCCATGTGAGCTAATCTATAACTTATTATAATATATCAACTAAATTATTAATAACACTTAGGCATAACATATTAAAATATAAATTAAATATTTTAACGTCTTATTTATTTCCTATACTTTCAGTAATTAGGTGGGCCCCTAGTAGTATTAGCCCAGGGCCCCCTAAACTCTCGGTCCGGCCCTGAGGATAAGCTAATGTGAAAACGTCTCCAGGTTTTTTTAGGCCCAAATTCGTTCGTATGTTTGGCGCTACCCGGCTGTTCTCTTCAACAGGTCGTATTTTCCAACTAGCACCCAAAGAGCAACGCGCGCACTAGCGCACGCTTCTCAAACCGGCCGTGTTAATTTTTTCAAGTGACTAGAAATATACTTGATGTAAGTCAACTCGTCAATCACCGGGAGGATGTCTAAGGATACGTCGTAATATACCACGCGTAGGATTGCGCGTGCGCCGCGCGCCCACTCCGCCTCCGCACGCACACAAAATGTCGATATTTCAGAAGTAGAACATCTGTAACCGTACTTACTTATTCTTTTTTAAATACAGAATATCCATGATACATTTTAATGATAAGCATACCGTGTTATTGCTTTTTAATATTTTCTTAATCATCTTTTTCCAATTTCACTTCTATTTATGGAGACTTTTAAATGGCTTTGTATTTGTTATTGTTTATTACTAAGGCTGTAAGTCTCCCTAACATGTAATAAATAAATGTGAAAATAAAAATAAAATATCAAGGAAATTCAATGCTGTATGTAAATCATCTTAAAACACAAAACAAACTAAAAACGAAATTAGAAAATTACACGTATTCCTTAAAAGATACGTACTTTAATACCTAACTTCTCGACGAAAAGTCTCACCTCAATGTAAGACACAAATGGACGAATCATGGTCGAATAATACCAAAAAAATTTGCAAACTACATAGATTTATCGCACATTCGTGAAGGTAACATCTATATGCTTTTTACTTTACACGCAGTAAACATCAATGGAGCAGTTTTTGTTAGAACCAGTGTGATGTCACGAGACCAAACGCGAGCGACACCTGTACCACAGAGTAAAAAAGTTATAAAAAAACAGTGTTTGCGACGCCGGTCGGATTCATAAATTACAGTCGAGATTGAGATAGCTTTACGGAGCACATTGAGATGATAAATGAGTATTACGAATATTATCAAAGTCTTTTATAATACGTTTGGCGCGTTTCTTGAGCCGACTTTGCTAAGACTGGAAAAGGATCTGATTTATCACTTTCAATCGAGTCGAGAGATTGGGCGACAATGCGAATCATGTTAATAGGGGATATGTCTAGCAAGCCATCACTAATATGAATTCTTTTTTCCCTTGCTGTGGCGTTGGGTGAAAATTTGGGCTGGTACAAGTATAGTATAGTTCCATAAAGGTTAATAAGCCGTGCAATATCCGGCTAATAATTCGCATATTTTTATTTTTATTGACATAGTGTGAGTAATTAAATGTCTCTGAGCGTTTTCATATAAAAATTTATCACTGTGAGTGTATTTGAATAACTAGAGAAAATTTTCGTATTTTGAATATTGGCGTGTAAACTAGTCATGCTGGTAGTTGACGGAACGACGTATATATAAGAAACCCTAGGGAACTCGATGGCGATCGGCTTCTATAGAGGCCCACTACTGCCCCTTGCCCTGTGAGTGTGTGTGTGAATGTTTGTTACTTCTTCACGCGCAAACGGCTGGACCAATTTTGATAAAATTTGGTATGCAGGAAGCCCTGGCACACATAGGCTCCTTTTTAGGGTTCCGTAGTAAACAAGGAACCCTTATAGTTTCGCCATGTCTGTCTGTCTGTCTGTCTGTCCTTCCGCGGTTGCACTCAGCGACTATAAGTACTAGAACGCTGTAATTTGGCACGAATATGTATATTCATTATGCGGAAAAACTGGTAAAATAAAATACTGAAAAAAAATTTTTTTTATTGCAGCTCCCGTACAAATAAAGTCAAAAGTCAATTTTATTTTCTCGCCTTACCAATCATGTGGGATATCGTTGAATAGGTCTTTCTATAAAATATTATGAGCTTGTGAACACCGTTTTTCGATTTAGGGATCCGTTTCTGAAATATTTGGTTTTGAAGTGAAAATTTTTGTTAGAGTCAGGTGTCCCCCCCCCCCTCTATCTGCTCAACGGTCATATATGGACACGTGAAAAAATTTACAGCTATAGTAAATATAACGAAATTTAAAGGAAAACTATCAGAGCTAAGTAGGGTTCACAAATTAAAAAGTTATAGGCGATCAACTTATAAAATGTACTTACTTGGAAAAGGAACATTTCATATAAATTCAATAGAAAATTAGTTTTGAGAAATTTTTTGTGGCGTGAACTCAAAGTTGGCATTCGTAACTACGGAACCCTACACTGCGCGTGGCCCGACACGCACTTGGCCAATTATTATATATACCGCGGGGCGCAGCTAGTTTTGAATAAAACTTTATCAAACACACATGAAAGAAATTAATGGTAATACGGTTAATTAAATCAAAGACAAGTGACAAGTTACCTACATTGTGTATTAATTTTTAAATGTCTACCACGTCTACCAACAGTAAACACAAATATATACGTAAATGAAAATTAAATCAATAGGAAAATGTTTTTGTGAAATGTTTATTGTTATAAATTCAGTTAGGAATAAAATAAATGCTAAGTATTAGTTTACTATATTAAAAGTCCAAAGAATAAATGCCTTACAGAGTAGCATACGTATAATTTTATAAATTATACATAAAATATATTTAATATAATATAAATTAAAACTATGGCGCCCGTTGTGGCACGATTTGAAACAGCCTCGGCTCAGTAAACAACGAAATCATAATCACACGGAATTCTAAATCACCGTTTATGTTATGTATTTGTATGTATTCTGTAGGACATGGGACGTGATCCGTATAATGATGCCACTTCCGGCGGTTGTACGAGCGGCATCGGAAGCCGGACAGTCGGCGACATTGGACCTGCGTGAGAATCTGCATTAAGCCAATGGAAGATGATCAGACAATAGTAAGTACAAGGTGACCTAGTGACAGCGAATGAAGTGACATTAGCTGAGAAAGAAATGTCACGTCTTTGCCAAAACTGTAGTACTGTTGTTTTACTATTGTTCTTTATTGACAGACAGTTAAAGGGTTAGTAGGGGTAACTTAACAACGATTAAAAACTAAATATTTTGATGTGTGTGTTTAATTTTTACCGGACTGCGCCAGAAGGAGGGTTTTGTTTTTCGAAAGTATGTATGTATCATTGTTTGGCAAGCTCTGCAGTCCGACAGGCTCATTTAGGCGGGCCGTAAAAGATTCTTATTAAATCAGTTAAGTTTTAGGTAAGAATCTAGGTAAGTACGACTCTTGGGTGGCCAGTTCCTATTTCATTCGGATTCTGAGGCTCGATGGATTTAAGCTTGATAGGTATCACTAGATTCGTCTTAATTCTGAGAGTGACTTGTATTCTTTCGATTTCTTCATACCTATTTGTTGACGTCAGATCATTTACTTACAACTAAGTTTACTGCCGCCTCCTAAGCGCAAGTACAGAAGAAGCGGTAACAAACTGTACTGCAGCATTTTCGCCAAATACGTCAACCTTACAATTATACTGATATTAAAGTTAGATATGTGGACTGAGAATACATTGTTATGTCATAATTATAAATTAAGAACATTGAAATTAATGTCAATTTATAAATAAAATACATGTACCGATTGTACTCAAATAATGACATTTGTAAGTGTACAAATACAAACCTTTAAGAGGGACCCGCGCCAAGCTCAAGTCAGACGTTTTTGTCTTTAAGATAATCATTTGTTCCGTAATAATAACCCTTCTCACAAAGGACTTATTTTACATAGGCTTTAAATTTTCTATCTGGCATTTCATTTCTATCTAATGATGACAGTCAAGATTCGTAGGCACAGCCAAAGTCTAGGCTACGATAATACCAGTCCTACAAGCAACGATAGATACTCGTCACGCATAAAAGGGTTCCTATCGAAATTAATTTTCAACAAAACATTTACTTAGCTTATTTGTTTTTTATTCAGGTATAACGTAAAGTTACAAAAACACAATCTTAAGAACTATACTATAAATGTTATACGAGTATGTACGTTATTTTTCAACTACGTTGTACACAGTGTAAAGAAATACAGATTATTTAATCAGTTGCTACTAGAGGGTTAGCTAAGATAAAACCGTAATGACTGCCTCCGTTGTCCAGTGGTCAAGGCGTTCCCCTTGTGACCCGGAGGTCATGGGTTCGAATCCCACTGGGAAATATACTTTGTTAAAATTTGTTTCCAGTCTGATTAGGATATTGCAGGCTTGAATCACCTCATTATCCGAAAGAATGATGATGCCGTGTTTTGTGACGGCCCTTAAAAACTGTGTGTCCCGAATGCCATCTAGCGTTTGATTATCAAACTATTAAAGGACTGGTCCTGGTTTACCCTTTGGGTTGCGGAGGTCATACGGCAGTCGCTCGCTCGCGCTGTGTAAAAACCAGTAACCTCGTCAAATCTCCTTGGTTAGGTAGCGGACCCCGGGCTCTGAAGCGTGCTGAGGATGCAACCGGGAAAATACGCTCGGATGATGATGGTTAGCTGAGATAAAAGTTACTTCTTCTATATATAGATTCTTATTCTGTATATCTATGTAGATCTAGATATATCTATCTTCTATATATTATGTTTAAATAGTGGTCCAGTCCAAATTATAAATTTCATATAATACGTTTTATTAAAAATTACGAATAAAATATTTAGAGAAAATACAGTAAAAAAAAACAAAGAGAGTAATAATAATATGACAGGTACACACATTCAATTAAGAAGTAACTTACTAGCAATTTAGGTACCTTCATCAGTTAAATGTTTGTGAATGTGTCAAAAAAAGTATAAAAAATGTAGCGGTTTTCACTGTTGTAATAAATGTAAACACTATCTAATTTCATTTAGTAGGCCTTATGCCGAGTTTGCGGTCATAAAATTTCTTCTAATGTCGTAATGTTGCGGTTTACATGATGTAACAATCTACTTTCAAATAGGTATGTAGGTAGGTATAGGTACGTGCAAAAATTTTGCTTTTTCAAGTTCTTCTTCATTTCCTATGTCAGACACAATCCTTCGCCAATTCGATCTGTCAACCGCTGCGCTCTTGATTTCGCTCCAGGATAATCCAAGCTGCTTGGCTTCCGAGATAACGGTACAGCGCCAAGTTTGTTTGGGGCGGCCACGCTTATGCCTACCCTGTGGATTCCAATCAAAACCTCTACGGGGAATATGGTCGTGAGGCCGTCACAACGTATGACCGATCCAGCTCCACGTTGAAGTTCTAGTGATACATTTTTATTACATCAGATAAAATATAAATACTTACCATCACATATTCTCTCTTGTCCGCCTATCTATTCGGTGGCTACTCATCGCTTGGCGAATTTTAATGCGGTTTTCTCCGTATGTAAGTAAGTACATACGATACGATACTATCTCTAAGTTTTCACCATTCTATAATAATTAAAACTTAGTTATTGGAACACGAGGACAATAATTATTACGCGAAGTGTTTCCAAAAAGATATTAATAAACGTTTATTATTTCTTCTCATACAAATTAACAAATTACTGACTATGCATCTTATAATCATTTCAGCAGATCAAAGAATTCTTAAGCGGTCTGTTTCGGTCGTCTGACCACTTTGTGGGTTGGTTTTCATACGCTCAGCTTGATGTGGTCTCATCGATACTCACATACCTTTGAGTCTTAATGGTCAAGTTCTAGAATGGGTACCCAACACCTAATTTTTAGGCATAACTGTAGACTGGAACTTAAAATGGGATAAACATATTGAGGCCACTGCCAAGAAACTTAGTTCGGCAGCATATGCTGTGAGGAGGGTCAGACGGTGTACTAACGTTGAAACTGCTAGGCAAGTATACTTTAGTTATTTTCACAGCATAATGTCATATGGCTTGCTCTTATGGGGTAAAGCGGCTAACATACATGCTATCTCTGTGCTACAAAAGAGAGCAATTCGGTCGATCTACGGACTAAAATCACGCGATTCCTTAAGAGAGTTATTTAAATCTATAAATATTCTTACTGTGACATCTCAATTTATTTACGACAATCTTTTATTTGTTAAATCTAGGTTAAATAATTTCAAGAAAAATAGTTATGTTCACAGTTATAATACTCGCAACAAAAATCAGCTTCATACGCCTAAATTTCGACTTGCTAAAACTAGAAAGTCACTCTTAGGTCTAGGTATAACATTATTTAATAAACTTCCCGAAGCGATCGTTAACCTACCAATGGCAAAATTTAAAACACATGTTAAAAAAGTTTTATTGAACAATGCGTACTATACTATCAATGATTATTTAAGAGATAGAAACGCGTGGATACTTCCTAAACATTTTCCATTACACTCCACACATGAAACATAAATAGCTGCATTTTCTGTTACCATAATAAGCCTACTGTAAAAACATGTAAATGCTCTGCGATCAATAAGTGACCAACATATAATTAATATTTTCTCTTGACAAGGTCTGCGAGTTCGGGTTTTTCATGCTCACTAAAATGTCCAATCCGGTGGTGGCGTCGCTGGTCGGGTCGTTGGATTCCCTCTAATATGGTTGAGTTTAACGATGGCTGATCCGTGCGTCAACTCGTGAACGGGTGCTGCCGGGAGGGACTGGTCAGCTCGGCTTCGCTTTTTTGACTACTTAATATTTTTTATTACGCAATTTATGTTTGTTTACTGGTTCGCAAGCATTACATGTTATAATGTGTCAACATTGTATTATATTATAAGTATTTATTAATTAAAAGACAATTATAATAATATGACAAAGCCCTTCTGGCAAGTAGGCAGCCAATACTGTGAAAATGAGTTTCTTTCGGCGTTTCTTCTCAGCAGTGGTCGTTACGAAGCGCTGGTATCGGTAGCTTTTCTTTAAAAATAAATTAAATTTTAATATACTTTACACGTAACATAAATTATACTTATTGACGTGTAAAAGTGCCTGTAAAGGTCTAATTACTGAATAAACATTTGAATCTTTGAATCTTTGAATCTTTGAATCGAGAACATTTTTGTCGCATCGCTTTTCTCGTACTACGCGCCCATTACCACTTCAATTTTGTTATTGATCCATTTTCGTCTATAGTTTATTGAAATGGTGTGCATACTGTCAGCGTGCTAAAAAGGCCGAGTCTTTGCTACAGTCGGTGCCGTCTTTGTTGGCGTTTTGACCAATTGAATCTTTGAACGAATGAACTATTATATGAATCTCCTCATTTTTGATTTAAACACGTAAAGAATCGCCAAACATATCAGGTAACGTTACATTCTATCTGTAATATGAAGGTTTTGGTTGTATGCCTTTGACTCCAAGTTTACGTCACCATCCGCGACGCGTGCGCAGCGACGTGAGGTGAATGATGATCAGCGTCGCTTCTGACGAAAGAAAGGTTCGGAGAGTTTGATATACGGTGAATGTTAATCAACTTATACTTTACTTACCTGCTTTAGACGCTGGCAAAACAGAACTCGCTTATAATAATGTACACGAGTAAAATATACTGACACTATTTTAAGGGAATAAGTCCACGATACTCAACTACTTTCGCCAAGGGAGATAAACATTGAAAGGTCATTTTTTTATTTCGTTATTTTTATTCCTTAAAACACTGAATAGACACATTTTTTATTAACCCTCAGATAGGTACCTAAATTTTAAAATAATTCCGGTGGCGTGCAAAGTTATGCAACGTTTGATATACTTACAAGCCATAAATGAAAGAAATATCTACGTGGATAAAGTGTTCATTATCTTAGTGCTTGTAGTAATTCTGTGTTTAGCCAATCATTTCAAAACTGCAATATTGCCTCCGCTGGCCATTTAAATGCAAAATAAAAATAGTACGCAATTGAAACTTAGTTTAACATAGGTCATACGAGTCATCTGTAGTAGATGTGAAAGTGAAGCTTCTATACCAGGGTAGGCGAACCAATGGCACGCGTGCCATTGATGGCACGCGACACAATATTTTGGGCACGTCACCGATCATTCTTTTATGACGATCGAATGCACAAATTAGATACCTAGTTATTGATCGAATGTGAGTGATCCTACATACGCTACGGAGTGTTCGGTGCGCGGGGTGGGGGCGTTCAGAGATATTCATCTCTGAACGCCCCCACCTTAAAAACTCGTTTAGAAATCGTTTGACAGATGAATTCAGTTCAGCATGCATTTTGCTAAAAGTAACATCTTACAACCCTAACATAAATTATTTGTCATCTAACCTGCAACAACAGTAGTCACACTAATTTTACAGTAATTTATGCGTGTAATAAAACATTCCAAAATGTACCTTTTTTGTTTACTTTATTTAATAAAGAGTTTTGATAGTATTTATTATTATTATTTTCCAAATATCAGAATATCAAAAAATAATCAGAAGGTCAAAATTATATGATGGCACGTCAATGACCCCTTTAAACATTCTTTAGAAAAAATGGCACGTTGATGGATAAAGGTTCGCCTACCCTGTTCTATACCTACATTATGACTATTTATATATGCTCCGTAATCTGTAGTTACTTAAAAGGCTGGAAGGAAGGTGTAAAGTTTTATGCGCCGCGTAAAATGCGATTACCTACGCGAGTGTCCGAACACTGACGATTACAAGTCATTCATGATTTGATTGCACTTCACATAATACCCAGTCGACACTAGTCCTGCCAGTGTGGTGGTAGAAATTAATAATTGGCCAAGTGCGTGTCGGGCCACGCGCAGTAAGGTTCCGTAGTTACGAACGCCAACTTTGAGTTCATGCCATTAAAAACGTCTAAAAACTAATTTTCTATTGAATTTGTATGAAATTTTACTTTTTCGAGTACATTTTAAAGTTAATCGCCTATAACTTTTTAATTTGTAAACCCTACTTAGCTCTGATAGTTTTCCTTTAAATTTCGTTAATATCCTATAGCTGTGAATTTTTTCACGTGTCCATATGTAACCGTTTAGCAGATAGAGGGGGGGGGACACTTGACTCTAATTATTTTTTTTCACTTTAAAAGCAAGTATTTCAGAAACGGATCCCAAAATCGAAAAACGGTGGTGACAAACTCACAATATTTTTAAAAGACCTATTCAACGATACCCAACATGATTAGTTAATCGAGAAAAAAAAATTACTTTTCTCTTTACTTGTATGGAATATACCCTAAAAAATTTTTTTTTCTTTATTTTATTTTACCGTTTTTTCGCCTAATTAATATACATTTTCATGCCAAATTACAGCTTTCTAATACTTATAGTTGCCGAGTAAAACCGCGGACGGACAGACAGGCAGGCAGACATGGCGAAACTATAATGGTTCCTTGTTTACTACGGAACCCTAAAAACACGGGAAAAGTTACCTTCGCTTTATTAAGAAAACTTCCTGAGCTGAAATTATGAATCAATATCAATTAGAAATTTACTAATTTTTCGTTACCTAGGTACATATGTAGTTAGATATGCGCCTTAGCATAGCAGTTTGCGCAAAAACCCTTGTATTGATAAATTTATCAATGAGCTTTACCGTATATTCGAGTTTTTTAGGAGAACTATTACCACACTGACCGCATGCCAGCAGGGCTCAAAATTGGAAGCATTTTTTTTTCATATATTACATTTGAGAGACACATTTCAAAGAGTTAAATTACTACCGAGACTTTCTAAAACTTGGTCTATAAGTTTACCTCATTAAATGTTAAATTTTACAGTAATCTACAACTACTTAAATAAAATTGAACAGCCGTTTACTCATACGAAACACCCATAAAATCACAGTTATTTCTCAAAACACTATATTGCAGCAGTGTAAAGTGCTCAATAAACGCTTTATAGCCCAGACAATTGGGTAATACAGAGAGTATTCACAACGATCGGATTACAATATATCTATGAACTTGCAGATTTTAAACAAAATCCCGAATTACGGGAATAGAAAGATCTTAACCAAACAAAAAGTGAACCGTTTGGTGCTCTGCTATCTTAGCTCAGGTAATGCACGCAAAAATAAAAGCACTTAGCGGAGTATGCACCGCCATAAGTGAAAGAAAGAACAGAAATCTAACGTTTTGAAACCTCACGTTAATGCTTTGGAAGCAAATTATTGTTTTTGTTCAAAATATACTGCAGAGTTAATACAATTCAGATAAATTTATAAATATCTAATTACAATTAAGATATTGTATGGAAATTGTACCTCGAACTTAACGATCTTTTAAATTTTAATAAATATAGCTTTTCGGTATTTGCTTTGTTCTCGTTTAAATATATATTTGTCCATTCTTCCTAATATGTAAATTTTAGAAGATCGAACTTTGGACTATTGTAGCTATTCTGTTAGTCTCTTTATTTTGTGCTTTAGTTTTAATGGCTTTTGTCTGTTTCGAAGTTTTTTTTTATCTTGATAGCCTTGAGAGATAAGATCGGCGAGTAAAGTCTCTTGTAGCTTGGAATGCATGTACTTTACGGGTATAGTAACTATGATATGAACGGAATTTAAATGCTACGAGTATTTAAAAAAACTAAAAGTCATAAATAGCGACAAGTGAATTTACAACAGTACAAGGTCAAATATTATATTCGCAAACTTTAGTAAATCGAACATCGAACAAATACCATAAATCGATGGATTAAACAAACATTTATATATGAAAAATCGTTAATAATTATATATAATAGGTATACATAGGTAAGGGTTTTTTTTAATCATACATAAAAGTGAACTCAGTTAAAGTTATGCTGTTTACTTTATCGCCTCTGAAACCGCAAAGCCTACACCTAAAGGGAAAATCCACAAACACATTATTAACATGATTATTACATGGTAAAGCATGATAAGCTATATAGAAGGAAGTATATATAAGTACCTAATAAACAAAAAATTCGGCGAATTTGCAACACTTGGTCATGGTCATGCCATTAGTGTAGTAGGACCTACTTAAGATATAACATAAAAAAAATGTTGGTAGTATAGTATGTGCCTAGTTTCATTTAAATTCATTCATTCATTTTTTGACGACCTCCGTGGCGTACTGGTCACCATGCTAGTCCGCCACCCAGAGGTCCCGGGTTCGATCCCGGTCAGGGCAGTTGGAAAATGGCCTTTTTCAAATTGTCCTGGATCTTGGGTGTTTATCTATATATGCATTTGTAATAAAATATAGTATCGTTGAGTTAGTATCCCATAAAACAGAAAAGTCTCGAACTTACTTTGGGGCTAGCTCAATCAGTGTTATTTGTCCGTATATATTTATTTATTTATTATTATTAAAACCGTCTACATAATTAAAAAATAACCGGCCAAGTGCGAGTCGGACTCGCCCATTAAGGGTTCCGTAGCAGCAAGTAACATAATATAAATTTGATCGATGTTTTAATAAACGTATTAAAAAACTACTTACTAAATCTCGTTCAATCCAGTTTTCGGTAGAAGTTTGCATGCAACTAAAAAATATACTACATATTATGTACATTACACATCATATATATTTTTTAGTTATATCATTCTCTTATTTTGGAAGTTATAGGGGGGTCACACATTTCACCACTTTGGAAGTGTCTCTCGCACTATTCAGTTTAGAAAAAAAATTATTATAAACCTCCTAAGTATGGGGAACCCCCAAAATTTATTGTTTTTTTTTCTATTTTTGTGTGAAAATCTTAATGCGGTCCACAGAATACATCAACTTACCAAGTTTCAACAGTATAGTTCTTATAGTTTCAGAAAAAAGTGGATGTGACATACGGACGGACAGACAGACAGACATGACGAATAGATAAGGGTGCCGTTTTTTGCCATTTATTTACGGAACCGTGAAAGTTACCACGTTTGTGGTATGGGAGCATCGGTTAAATATTAATTTTATTCTGGATTTAGTATTTTTTGTTATAGCGGCAACAGAACTACATCATCTGTGACAATTTCAACTGGCTAGCTATCATGGTCCATGAGGTACAGGCTGGTGACAGACAGACAGACGGGCGAACGGACAGCGAAGTCTTAGTAATAGGGTCCCGTTTTAACCCTTTGGGTACGGAACCCTAAAAACATTTTTATAATATATGTTATTATGTGTTATTTCTTATTATACAACGTCTGTTTCATCATCATTATATTATCTATTTACTATATTTTCTGCTACGTCCCAAAGGTGACTGGTAGACAATGCTTGCATTAAGTTGTACCTTTTGTACTATAATCTTAAAATTTAAAGTGTAATCAAATTAATAAATAAATATAAGCCATAGAAAATCCTCTACTGGATATAGGCCGCCTCCAAGGGCTTTCAATGCTACCATGGTCGCTTTTTCCTGCAACCTAGCCTGCCTAACCTATTAGATAGTTGTAAATAGCAAGAAGGGTTTTATAACTAAAATTGCATCAACTGTTTCGCGAATGCAATGTCGGTTTTATACACGAAAGCGCACTTTCAATTTCAAAAATAAATATTAAAATTAGGTAGGTATGTGTGCGGATATTTTTAATATTTACTGATATGAGATATCCACTATCCACTGCACAAATCCGCTGGCTATGACCAACTCGCAGATAATGCAATCGCATGTTATTTTCAATATTAACATTTTGATATAACCACAGATAAAACGAAGTACTTAAGTTGGACGCAGTTAGTAATTTACAAAAAAGGTGTACTTTGCGAGTACACTTTTTTCTTAATTAGTAGCTGAAAAAAGATATTCTAAGATTGAACGGTTTTGATGCAGTATAATAACAGAGATCTGAGGAACAACTTCGATCCCATTCTCACTGGGTGTCGCGAACGTGGAGCGAGCACGCGAGATGATGGACGGTAATGATGCTGATGATTTATTATACTGTGGTAGTGTAGGATCGAGAGGAATGTCTTCAGCTTGAGATATACTGATACCGTGCCGATGAAATAGTTAGGATTATCAGGGCCAATCTATCATTATTTTTGGGCTTCAGCCCAGGGCCCCAGCCCAGGGCGCACAATTGCTTAGTGATATTGCGCATTTCTTATTTTTGTGCAATAAAGGGTATTGTATTGTATAAAAATTCTCTAAATTAATATGTCTATCTGTACTCGTTAAACTCTAAAACTAACGGGCCAGGATTTTCGGGCCAGGTTTACAAATATATGCGAAGCCAGGACGGGCTGCTAATGTATAACTTCAATAGCTTTCCTACTAAATAATTATCAGTCGTAATTCATAGCAACTGTATGTAGTCAGGCTCGCGCTCACAAACGCAACTGATAAATAGTAATGGTTATTACCTAAGTAACTACCAACTAAATTACTAATATTACTTTTGCAGGTTAGTTAGTAACTTACTGAATAATTAGCCAATTCCATTGTTTGTGGAGCTCCAATTTTCAATTATTTTGGCATTATTACCACTAAATAAATGTAGGTAAGAGAAGAATCACTCGTGTAATTAATTAACAATTACTTTGGCGATATTTCTGGTTTATATTTTATATACTTATTCATTCACAATATTACTGCCTAACTCACAACTTGCTAGTCTCGATTTTCGAGATTAAGCCTCGAAGTCTCGGTTGCAGTTTTGGTAGAAAAAGCGGCGAGACTCACGGGATTTCCCGAAACCCCCATTTTACAAATAAGGTTATGTGTGATTATTAGGGAAAATTAAGAACCTTGATTTAGGGTTACTATGGGTTTCTATTTTGTCTTATAAAATTCTCTCGATTCAAGGTCTCATAATTTTTTTTTCTAGCCCTAACATAATATCGCATAAAATCACGCGCCTGAAAGTTGTAATCCCGAAAATCCCTAAAACAACGTGCTATAAATTTTATGATCCATAATATTTTTTAATATTCTTTTCCCCATAACTACGGAAAATTATGGAAAAAAGCAATAAATTCGTTTGCTATAATACGGTTTTCTATAATAGTAATGCAAGCAAGATGCAAGTAATCATGCAGCATGCAAAAAGTATGCAGCATGCAAGCAATCATGCAACAAGCATCCTTTCTGTCACGGCTCCGGCGCTGTGGGGATCCGGCGATCCCCAGCGTGCCTCGCCCCTCCGCGCCTACGCGGGTAGGAATTACACTCTAGGGGTAGGACAGACAAGACTACGTGGAGTCGGTTTTACAGCAATTCCTATCTGTGACTAAAACTTAATTTTACCTAGTGTTTTAAGCTAATAATCTTATTACAAATTAACATTCTAACTAACATTTATAGAATACAACACCTAGGGCATGTGAATTCAATTATTATAGCAATTCATATTATATGTAAATCAAATATAATTAGGTAAATCAAAATTACGGATATTTGAACATTATGGATACTGAAACTTATAGGCCTTATAGCAAACTTGTTATGAATTATGAAATTCGGATGAAAAGGATAAGAATGTGAGAAGAAGAATATCTATGCGGTATGTGCAAATCAGCGAAGTGCAAACTGCAAATTAGAGCGCACATCGCAAGCAGTGTCACATTTGTTGCCGCGTCAGTTTGTGCACCTCCTGCGCAATTAATAAAATGTAAACGATATTGTTGTAATTATTTTTATCGGCGCTTTGCATTGTAATGCTCCAAATAACTTGCTAAGGTCACAGCTCGAATGCAATGCTGTTACACATTCGGTTTTTAATTAATTTTTAAACGGATGTGTGAAAAAATAATAAATCTAAATCAAAATTTAAAATAATGTGTCGTAATCATGTCTGTCAACTTGTTGCTTTGGTGATGATGACGGCCAAATAGTACAATTGATAAAGATCTAATTCAATATTGCGGAAAGAATTTAGTGTATTATAGGATTTATAGGTATCGATCTATGGTGCCACTACAGATTAAAAAGGTTGTGCCCTTTGATTAAAATTTATTTTTATGCTTAGGGTTCGTGGACTATGAAAAAGCCTTTGATTCGATCGAAACGTGGGCCGTGCTTCAGTCTCTCCAGCGATGCCGTATTGACTATGGGTATATCGAAGTGTTGAAGTGCTTATACAGTAACGCCACTATGTCAGTCCGAGTACAGAAGCAGTGCACAAGGGTTATTCCACTGCAAAGAGGTGTAAGACAGGGAGACGTTATATCTCCGAAACTGTTCACCGTTGCACTGGAAAATGCCTTCAAGCTTCTTGACTGGGAAGGATTTGGCATCAACATCAATGGCGAGTATATCACTCACCTTCGATTTGCCGACGATATCGTTGTCATGGCAGAATCGATGGAAGACTTAAGTACTATGCTCGGAGACCTAAATCGAGTCTCCCAACAAGTGGGCCTTAAAATGAACATGGACATTGCAAAACGAAAGTAATGTCGAATGTCCATGTCGCGCCCCTACCTGTATGTGTTGAAAGCTCCACCCTCGAAGTTGTAGACCAGTATATCTACCTGGGTCAATTGATCCAGGCAGGAAGTTCCAGCTTTGAGGAAGAGGTCTTTCGACGAATCCGACTCGGCTGGGCAGCGTTCGGGAAGCTACGAAGTGTCTTTTCGTCCAAAATACCTCAGTGCCTCAAGACGAAAGTATTTAATCAATGTGTTACCAGTGATGACATGGCTCTGAAACGTAGTCCCTTACTATGGGTCTCATGATAAGGCTCAAGGTCGTTCAGCGCGCTATGGAGAGGGCTATGCTCGGTGTTTCCCTATGTGATCGAATCAGAAATCGTGAGGAAATTCGAAGGAGAACAAAAGTCACTGACATAGCCCAGCGGATTAGTTCGTTGGAGTGGCAGTGGGCGGGGCACATAGCGCGAAGAACCGACGGCCGATGGGGCAAAAAGGTTCTCGAATGGCGACTACGTACTGGCAAGCGAAGCGTAGGACACCCACCCATAAGGTGGTCTGACGACCTGACCAAGGTCGCTGGAAAGCGCTGGATGCAGGCTTTGGGAGAGGCCTACGTCCAGCTGTGGACATTATGCGGCTGAAATGATGACTAAAAATTAATAAAAATTAAACATAAACTGTTATAAATATTAAAAAACCGACCAAGAACGAGTTGAACTCGCGTGGAGAGGGTTCCGTACAATACCAAAGTTATTAAATTAATTCAAAATATCACATTTGAGATGCTCACAATAAGACGCGAGTTAACTACTACGCGCTAACTAGTGGTGTTTTAGTGAACTATTTTCGTAAGTAAAATGAACGTATTATAGTTTACAACTTTATTTTCTATTGAAAGAATTATTATAGGTTTTCCTGTAATCTACAAGCAATGAACTATATTTTGTATTTTTATTTCAAACTTTAGGCTCAGTAGTTTCGGAGATCATGGGGGAATGGTCAATTTTCGTCTTCTTTCTTAAATATAATTAAAACTATTTATTTTACCAATACTAACTAAAATATATTTGAGATCCTCATTACGAGCCCTTTCATTTGATATATGACACAGCAAGTTATGCAAAACTTTTTTTTAATTTTCTAATTTGTCCCTCGAAGTTTCATTCTACCAAATTTCACCTGATTTGGTACAGTAGATTCGGAGCAAATGAGCTGTGACAAACGGTCGGACAGACAGACGCACGAGTGATCTAAAAGGTTTCCGTTTCTTCATTTTTTGTACGGAACCCTAAAAATGTCCCGTAAAACTTTACATGATTTGCGCAAGCCCTAATAGAAAAGAATTCTACGAACCACAATACAGGACTCGTCAAAGTACTACCTAGGTAGTTCATTTTTTATGAGTACCTACATATGCCGTTGTAGAATTCGCCGGCCACGGTTTACGCCGACCGAGAGACATAAGATTCGTCAAAAAAGGCACTTTTATGGATAAAGTAAACTAGCAATGTAGACGTATTGTGCGGAAACCAGACAATGCACGCTACCTGCATTTCCGAATTGCATCAATACAATGCACCGGCTAGCACCGACCGGGAGCTAACGGCCGATTCTGACATCGATAGAAATTACCGTGTTTCCATACAAAATAAGAGCTTATATTGTGAATAACTTCCGGATCATTCGATGTATTTTTGTTTTATTTTTTGTTTCTCGAGTACACAGCAATCTGTCTAATATATTTCATATGTTTTTAATCAAAATTAAGACGAAGTGGTAGCTCAAGTGGCGCCCTCATTTGAAATAAATTGTTTAAAACTAAATAAGGTGATAATAAAAAATTTGATTTGTATAAATGTCTAGAAAGACCTTTAAACTATTTTATGAGTAACCTTTGAAATTATTACTAATAGTCCGTTTTAAAACTAGACGGACTACCAATATTACTTTAAAAGGTTATTCATAAAATAGTTTAAAGGTCTTTCTAGACATTTATACAAATCAAATTTTTAATAATCACCTTATTTAGTTTTAAACAATTTATTTCAAATGAGGGCGCCACTTTAGCTACCACTTCGTCTTAAAGCGGTAGGTACTAAACATAAATAAAGAAATAATATCTAAGCTGAAAAAAGGAATAACAATGTAACATAAATAAAAAATTCCAGGAACCGATGATAAAAAGGCGATATAAAACCGAATTCTTTTATAATGTCACTTACATATCTAAAACTCGAAAACCGGTGGGAGTACTCATTACAAGTACCTAAGTTCACGCTTGTTTAGCATCCCGGGTTCTTCATGGGTTGGTGACCATAATAAATTCAATATCTCCAGAAAGCACGTTAAGCCATTAGTCTCGACTGCTGTCATTACATTGCATTCTTATCAGATGCCTCAACTGAGATTGAAATCTTATGCAGTGTTGGACACACACACGAAAATTCAACGTATTTTGAAGAGCATCTCTTACACCTGTAAGACATTGCTCTGACTCCAAAATATGTTGGACCTTCCTTTCAAAGTGCAATTAATATTTTAATAACAAAACTAATTACTTACTTAATAGCTTGCAATGGATGAGTAGCTCTGATGAGATTGTATGAATACCATACATAATTGTTATTGACGGGTTAGCCTACTTAGGCAGCCGGCGTGACACTTGCACCACCTACTTGCAATCAATTACTTAACTTTATAATGATAAGTAATGTTTACCTATTGTTTATCAATTCGGTATTAAGAAATTGCTTCACCAATAGTCCAATGAACTCACTGCAAACAAATGTCGGGATTGTCCCCAGAAAATGCACTTTCGAAGGCCCAACGCTTTATATTACTAGACAAAGATTAGGTACACTAAAGCGGTATTCATGGGTGGTATCTATTTCCTTTTTGCCCTCTGTATACCAGGATTACTAGGTATAGGCTAGTAATATTTCATCGATGGTATAGGCAAGTACATGTATTCATGTTCAGGAGCGATGAAGCTTACCGTCGGGGGTGGTAAACGTTAATTAAGTCTATCGGGTTATAATATAATAAAAAAATTATAGGTCGTGTAAATATGTTGTCGGTCGGTATTATTTATAAAGACACTTATGTTATTTAAGCCAGTCGCTTATCGATGATCGATATGTATCTGTCTCTTATCCAAAGCTATAGACGGGTGCCTAGGCAGTAGGGACAGTAGGTAGCCTAGGTAGTAGGTACTCATGTACAAAACATTTTATAGAATGTAGTTACCTTTTTATTTGAAAATAGCTGAGTAAGTAGGTAGTTACCTTAATTGATTATTCTCAACCTCTGAAGTGATATTCTTTCTTGGTTGAAATTTCCCGCGACTTTAAAAATTCGCAAAAAGCTTTCTTCATGAGTACCTCTTCAAGTATCTTCTCAAAAATTTGAAATACAATTATTAAAGTAGGTACCTACGCTAGCAATCCTTGTTGTCGATATTTAAAATACTAAAGTTGCATCAAAACTACCCACCAAAAAAAGGAAATTACAATAAACTCACCAAATCAGTTGATCCCCGGGCTCGCATCGGCTCAGAACAAAACACTCACTCTCACTCACTAATTAGTGCGAAACTTAAATTACGATGCGCGTCAACTATTTCGATTCGTTTTCGTGAGCAAAGCGGCGGTCGGTGCGTGCGAGCGGCGCGGACGCGGGGTGCGATATGCCGCGATTGCCGCGTGCGGCGGCGACGGCCGCATTGCTCGCTGCGGCTGCATTTGCCCGCGTTACAAAATATACCAAGTTACAGAGCAAGGAATGTACCTAGTATGTGAACAGACGCTAATGAAATAATAATTTAAGTCTAGACAAGTAATGTGATTATTAATTAATAGAAAACATAAAATATGTAATGGTCTTAGTGCATCTATAGTGCAGTTAATTTAATTATTAGTCAAATAAAAAACGTTGAATAAACAAGTAATTATTATAAAAACAAAATACCCGACTGCCTTTATTATTTAGTTTTTTTTTTTTTTTCATTTTGATATACGCAGTGACACTCTTACAGTAAATACGAATCTAACGACACCTCTCAAGCTAAAATCCATTAAGCCGATCAGGCTGCAGAGCTTGCCAAACAATAATACATACATACATATACAAACATACATACAAACATACATACATACTCTTGAAAAACATCACCTTGCTTCTGGCGCAGTCGGGTAAAAATACGCCATCACATTTATAAAAAAGTGCATTATAAAATAAATTTAGAATAAAATTAAAATTGAATAAAAGTTTAGTTAGTCAACATTATATTGTAGAGACGGACAGAGGGTAAAAATATTTACAGCCCGCTGTTGTTATTTTCGAAAAATCCGATGTTGTAATTTTTTAAATAAAAAAATAACTCGCCCTGGATGGCAATGGCCAACATTAGCCCCAGTATAACTCAGACTGGGAGTAATTTAATCTTTTATCCAAGGAGGATTATATATCCAAGGAGGATTTTGGTCTTGCCTTTAGGTTGCGGAGGTTAGGCAGGCCGCAGCCGGCAGTCGCTCTGTGTAAAAACCAGTAACTTCATCAAATCAATTTGTCTACGTAACGGACACCGGGCTCTGAAGAGTTACCGCTGAAGATGCTACCGGATATTAATGACCTTGATGTTGAATACGCTCGGATGATGATGACCCTGCTAACGCCATTTAAGGTTTGCTTTGTTTACCTCTGATTAATCCTATCAAATCAGTTCTACCGGATATTATGAAGACGAGCGTCAGCTGATGCTTTCATTCTCAGATCAACGCTGGATGTTTCGAATCACACGCGGAATCTTCTCATGTTAGTACCGTCCTTGTTTATACTTGGGTGTTATGTGAACGCCCACTGAGGATAAACAATGAAGAGGTCGTTTGTGTTTTTGTACGTCTTTATTCCTAAAGTGGCACACCGAGCATTTCAGGTCTTGTTGCAGACAGAGCCCAGGGTTGCAAGAGGGAAGTCCAAAGCACAGAATAATATAAGTATTACCACAGAATGAGTACTAGTACTCAAGTAGTCCGTCCTCGCAACTCTCCCCCGTTCGCGCCGTGTCGAGGTGCTGAGCGGGCGGCTGCGGGCGAATACACACACATTGCCGTGTGCACGGATATATAGTTTCGTTTGTAGTAGTGTAGGCATAAATGTTCCCCCGCTTCTATGAAGTGCCATACCTGTGCCCAAAGGCTACTTCAAAAGTGATGGTGGTCATGGTGGGTGAGAAGATGGAAAAAGGAATCAAAATAGTAATGTGTTGCGAGCTGCATCACTCTATTAATATGACATGAATTTTGATGATGGTGGGCAATAAACGTTATAATTATTTAGAGCTTTTTTCATTTTAATCTCTCTTTTTTAAAGAAGTACTTATATTCATATCAGGCCAACGCCAAGTGAAACTAAAGACAAAATAAAAGAAATTAATAATTCAAGCATATCTTGAAAAAATCATAGTGATGCGGCAATTATTTAAAATGCAGCCTTCTGCTGTGTATGTATGAGTGATGTGTCATGGACGAAGTGATTAATAACTTAATAAGACACTTATAAATGTTCGCGCAGTGTGAAAAATGCCTAAAATGAGGGGGCAGTGTGATAAAATATTTTAAAATTATTAAATTGTCCGGACATTATCATGATGCGTATCACGTATGGGGTTATATTTAACACAGAATGACGAAAGTAGTGTAACCTTTTACGTCGATATTAATTCGCTTCCAATTTCAATGAAAACTGCAAATTCTAGTGTTGCCGCTCGATAGTCTATTGATACATGTAGCCAACAGGCAGCGACAGTCGATGTCGTGGATGATATTTTGACGACGTTGTTGTATTTGCAGTCCGCGACACGCACTGTCATTGACATCGCTGCGACAGAATGACCACGACATCGACTGTCGCTGCCTGTCGGTCTGTGTCGTTTCCTATCAAATTATTTATGTCAGAGGATACCTGAATTTTCCGGGGTCCAGTGCTACCCCAGCACTGGACCCCGGAAAATTCAGGTATCCCCTTAAGGTTTTGTCAATGTTTTATAAATACAACAGATACTATCGACAGTTTATTTGTCGTCATCGATCAATACTTTCGAGAGTATAGTTGGTTATCAATAGTATTGCACTAAAAGAGCTACCGATATATCTATAGATAGTTTAGCACTTTTCGATTAAAACTATCCCTCGATCGGCTCCTACCTACCAACCAGTACAGAAGGAATTTTTAAAATTCTGCTAAATCACCCTGTCTCGCCTCATCCCGGGTCCCTCTGCGTAAACACGCGCGATGTTTCCGACAACACAATGTCCAAGTTCTGTATTCCGTGAAGAGCTACATATAAAAGTGACGTCGTGCTGCTCCCACGCTTTTGACGTCATGTGTATTATGCGTGGCTATTGTGAGCCACATCGCACGAACGCGCGCGTGTTTATGAAGGCACGGTTATGGATAATTCCGGTATATTCCAAATACAAGAAAGATAGTAACTTAATGGTAGCACTATAGATCTCTGGTCAATCTTACTTAGGGCTCTACAGACGAGCGACAGTCGCCCCCGCTGACAAGCTCTCCAGCCATGGGGTGCTATTTTTTATTGAGGGACTCACCAAAACACAAAACGTGTAGTTTTCCAACTCACCGCTCGCGTAAAATACCATTTGGTCGTATTTTTTAAACCGAAAAACAATATTGCAGAAAACTTCGACAGTACGTCTACAGTTTTCAAAAAAATTCACCATAAAAAAGCAGTGTGAATCGGAACGTATTCTTCATAAAAGATTTCTTTAAAGAATATTTTAATTTTTATTCATAAATGAAAATGACAAAAATTCGTCTATCAAAAATGCCACCACGGATTGTACCCGGCTCAAAGGTACCCATTATGCTAGCTGCATTTCCTCTCTGAATAGCAATGAATATCCTTTCAACCTGGTACCAGCCAGAACGGTAGTCATAACCACGGTCTCTTAAACGACGTCCTATTTCGGTTTCTTTGACGTACTTACTCTACAACTGTCAAAATTACGAGTGGTCAAGACCACTCGTCGTTAAAAATGCGCCCGTTTGGAAACGCCTCGCCTAAACCATTTGTAATGTAACAAGTGATTGCGTCCCATGGTTAGCAACCGTCGTCGTGTCACGCTGTAATTCGCCACATTGGTCACCCACCAGTGTCACAGAATATAAGGCCCCACTGGTCAACAAAAAAACAACTTTTGCAAACCCATGAAAGGAATTCAACTGATTTTAAGAGAACATTAAAAAACGTTCACAGTGGGAATAACTTTATCCCTTAGTTAGCTCGGGTTTACTGTGGATATCAATAAAAAGACTTGCAGCTCAGTTAAATTTTTACTTATATTAATACACATTTATTAATTTTAAAAGTGTAAAGTTGAACTACTTTTTCTTCTATAATCGAGATCTATAGCTTCTTTTCTTAACGTCCAACAATAGTCTGCTAGCATAGCTGGGTCCACTTCCCCTGATAACGCCTGTATGCCTTCTATATTCTGCCGGAAACGCTCACCGTGCTCATCACTAACGTCTCCCATACATTGAGGTAGAAATTTAAATGTGAGTCCAGAATATGTATTTTGAGAGACATTTTACAGCCAATAACGCAAAAGGCTTCAATCATATCTTTTACAAGTGTTTTCTGGTAGTCTTCTACACCCATAAGAGTCATCATAGTTCTCAGCTCTCACATTTTCGATAAAGTTAGTAAAAACATGTACCATGGATTTCCAAGCCTTGCTTTCTTCTTTCTTCAATTGATCAATGATAAAACACTTAGATATAAATCGATGTAAATAAAAACAAACACGTAGAACTCAATTAATAAACTAAAAATTCACTTAATAAAAAATACACTACGAGTATTCAAAATATTTGTTAGCTACAGATTTAACACTCTAGACGTTCAGTAGATTCAGATTTAATACTGTACACAAGTTTGTTTCTGTATTATCATACTCATTAGATATGTGCCATTGAACAAAACAAAACATGTTCGTGGGTATGCGCGTCGTTATCACTCAATACGTACGAGTATTACAACAAGCACACCATGAGCATAACTCAGAAAATCGAACTAAGCCAGCTGTGAAACGTCTATAGTTGATGAATAGTCACCGCGTACTTCTTGATATTACAACTCAATATCACTGGGCAAAAACCTTGTTGACCAGTGCCCCCGTCGCTCACCGTCTGAGTTAGCCGCTCGCTCTTCGTCTTCTGTAGCTCTCAGTGAATGAGTAGGCTTTGTTGAAACCGTAGGTAATCTTTTTATTACTAAAACTAGCTGCGCACCGCGGTGTTGCTCACGGAAAGAGTTGTCTATATGTTAATTCAGGGTGTCAGCTTCTTGCATACCAAATTGGTCCAGCCGTTTACGCGTGAAGAAGTAAGAAACATATACACACACTCACAAAGTCTGGCCTGTATAATATTATATTATTAGTGTGATTAGTGTGAAGTATAATGATAAAGGTCTCTCTTTCACATCTCAGCGTATTCCCAATTGCATCCTCAACCGTTATGCTGAGAAGCCCGGAGTCCGCTTTCCGTCTTTTTCTTCTCCACTTTGCACGGTCTTGAGCATCCTTGGTTGTAAGATGATTAGCACGCATATCATCTTTGACGACGTCAAGCCAGCACTTGCCAGGCCCCGGCGGAGCGGAGAGCGGATGAAGGTGTATCTAATACATTTTATTTCCCTCAAACAAAAGACATAAACGAGCCTTATTATATTTTAATTAAATCGTTCGACGTTTTTAACTAATTGTTTCGCCAAATATAGCAATTCTTAGGGTTACTGAACTGGGTCCGCACGCGGCGCCACCCTCAAGTGGGCACCCTGCTGCCGCCGAACCAGGTGTGCCGCGTGCGCGCCGTTCAAACCGGACGTCCGTTCGAGAAGAGACACATGACACCATTGGTGCCGTTTTTCAAACGAGGAGCCACTAAACGAACGGTTTTTTGTATGGAAAAACCATTTGTTTAGGTGAATCCGCGTTTCAAAAAAGGGCACTTCATGAGTACGAGTGTGCTGGCTAGCGTTATCATTAAAGTACAGAGGCGATGCAAAAATATTAGGTTGTATTCGGTAGATGTTTTTTGTATTGATCTACTTAACCTTGCCTTCTCACATACCCAGTGTCACTCTTAGAATTAAGACGAATCTATGACACCTCTTAGGCTTAAATCCATCGGAAATTAAACATACATAATACATACTCTCGAGAAACATAACCCTCCTTGTGGCGCTTCTAGTCTAAAAACTTTTTTTTTTACAAAATCTGGTGATTTATAATTGATCAGTCTGTAGTTAGCACGGCACTCCAATTAGAAGAACCCAAAGCCGCGCTCAAAACGAGCCATTCGAGATTCAATATGAATTTGGCTCGGTGTCAAGCCTCAATGATGCAGCAGGCCGACGCCCGCGACAGACGCTCCCGTTCCGACTGCAATGCAGTCGCGGCAAAGTTCCCGAAAGCTGTATATCAAGGGTTTCCAACTTTTTGCAAAAATACTTTTTTTTACTATCATAGGCTATTTATACTTAATACCTCTTAATAATCGTTACTTTGTTTTGTTGCACAATTGTTGACTTCAAAAAGTTACTTTGAGCTAAATTTACTGCCGCCTCCAAAGCGCTAGTGCAGAAGAAGCGGTAACAAACTGCACAGCATTTTCTCCAAGAACGTTAACTCACAATGAATTAATATTTATAGTTGATATGTGGACAGAGAATACATTGTCTGATGTCATAATTTAAATTAAAAAATTTAAATGTCGAAATTTTTAAATAATGTCAAATAAAGTTGTAGATTCAGTATGTACCTATTGTACCAAATTATGACTTTTTTGAGGATACAAACCTTTAAGGCGGCCCTTTCCGACCGCTCTGTCGTCAACGCGAGCATTGTTTGAAAAGCTTGTTGTTTCATCCAGGGCAATGCTAGAAAAAGAGGTAAGCCAAAAACAGAGAGATAGCGCCTAAGGGCACGGTTTACATTCTATTGAATGAAATTAGTATTATTATTAACTATCAATGTTAATGTTTTGTATTCAAAATTTTCATTACATTTGCAAGGTTTGTATCGAAATATTTTCTTTACCTTTACAATTTATGAGTACTTTATGAACGGTCAAAGTTCAGCTAAAATTTCTGCAAAAAAGCAGATTTTTGGAGGCTTATACTGACTTTGTTTTTCTAAATTTTATTTATTTCGATAGAAACCTAGAAATAGCGCACATGATAAGATTTGAATTCAAAAGTTTTCAAGAAAAATTAGATACAACGACATAATCACGTACGAGCGTTTGTATGAAAAGTAGGACGGGACGGCCGCTCTTAAGAGGGACCCGCGCCAAGCTCAAGCCAGATTTTGTTGTCTTTAAAATAGTCATCGGTCCTGTAATAAGCCTTCTCACAGAGTACCTTCTTTACATAAGCTTTAAACTTTTTGTCTGGCATATCAAGGACTTATTGTGGCAGTTTCCCATAAAAGTTTTACTAACTGTTTTTGGCCTATAATACGGGGCAACTTCAAACGGTAAAATCACTTTTTGTATGAGGAAATATTTTTCCTTACATACAATATGTTTTTAAAGCCCCAAATTACTATGCCCCTAGGGCCGAAATAAACAAACAATAAAAATATTAAATCAGAGTTTTTATTTTTATTCAAATATAACAAGTAGGTTATATATTTAGTGAAAGCCGTACAGTGTGGCTGAACTTTATTAATCATTTGACGAATCCACGGCTTTCATAGTAGTCAGTGCACAGCGGAGATCATTTTCAACATGCGCAATCTGTTTCTTTCTTTTGTTTTTATTCCCAACAGCATAGAAAAACCACGTTCACAAAGGTAGGTAGTGGAGAATGGTAACAGAATACGCAGTGCTTCCTTGCCGACAATATAATAAATAGCATTATATTTTGTCCAAAACTCAGTCACTCCATGTGGCTGAAGTCATCACGAGCAGACATCATTTTTCACGTCCGAAGTCAAAGTCAAAGTCAAACATTTTTATTCAATGTAGGATAAATTTATCTCTTAATATTTATTTATCTCTGGCTGTAGTCATCGCGAGCAGACGAATCATTTTTCACGTTCAAAGTCAAAGTACTTAATAAAAAATTTTCAATGTAGGATAAATTTATCACTTATTGAAGGTCATTTTACTAATATTATAACAGTGCAAAAGCTAAAAACTACTAGCGTTTCGTCCTAAGATTCTTGCAATATTTGGGGCAGTTACAGTTATTTTATTAAAAAGTAACATACTACTGAAGCCGCCTTGAAACATTCTACTCTGAATTTTTGAATCTTCATATAACAGGTAAAAGGGCGTCCTCAGTGCAGAGTTTAGGCCATCTCCTGCTATCCCAACCCGTGTGGTCTGCCCATCATGTGATCATGGGCAAACCTCCCTTTGTAGCAGAGATATAAGTTCAGCAAGGGACTGAAAAGTGATACTGATGAGGCTTACAAGAAAGATTTATCACCGTTGTCTGAATAAAAAAATGAGAAGAAAGAATGTTAAAGTTTGAACCTTTTTTATCAATCCATCATAAGATTGTGTGCAATAAATTTAAATACCTAAAAAAAATGTTCCAGATACAGCCCTACTGTCTACTGTCACCTATATCCCGCGACACGTTAAGCGGGCCGCCTCTTGACCCTGTTCCTGAAAGGCCTGCTGACTGAAAGGCACGTCTGGCCCGCTTCTGGCGATCTTAGCCGCAACTAGGACAGTCTACAGATAAGAAGTTTCATTTTCATAAAAGCGACAAAGTAAGGTGAAGAAAAGACTGAACGAAATGGGCGGTGAATGTTGTTCAAGAGCTGTTGTTGACTTTGGTGTTTCTTTTTTACGGACAATTCACACATATTGAACTAGACCTAAAGTAAGTTTATAACAAATATATTTGAATGATAGATGTATAAATAAACATCCAAGACCCAGATCAATCTGAAAAACAACATTTTCCATCCTGACCTGAACGGGGATCGAAACCGGGACCTCCGATGTAACAGCGTGGCATGATGATAACCTAGGCCACAGAGGTCGTAGTGTGTGTGTTTGTTGGTTTTTCAGATGTTTCAGGCTGCCTAAAAGCATCTGATGTAGCTTGACGACTGCCATACAACGATGGCAACCAACGTGCGAAAGCTTTAGTAATTCACACCGTGCCACCAAGCTTTTCAGTAGTAGAGTTCGTGTGTGTAAGTGGCCAAACTGGTGTCCGATTTACAGCCGCCGAAAGGGTGACAGGATATAGGCGTTTGGTGATACTTTTTACAAATAAAAATATCACTTACAGTATGACCATCGCCACAAAAAAGTTAGAAAAGTATAATCTATCAAAACTAAATACCGACTTCAACACCATACTACACAACTCATTTTGATAACATTTCTACGGGATCGCTTCGCAAGTACGCCCTATCAAACAAAAAAATTTTTATTAATTGATTCATGCGTCTAAAATTTATCGAGGTACATACATAAAAAAAACTATTCGAAATGATATACTCCCTTTTTTTTAAATTAAGTTTTATGAGAACAATTGCAGACCGTTAAGAGTCCGCCTGCACATAATTTAAATCATGTAGATTAGATACTTATTAAGTATAAAGTAAAATTAATCCTTGTTGTTACTTATTTACCATTTGCTGTACCTGAAAAGGTCAATGAGAAGGACTGTTCAATTTATAAGACCATATTGTCAAAAAACTCTATTAAGCAAATTATGATTAGGTACTATGACACTGGATGTTTTATTGTTGGCAATAAGCTAACTGTTTCAGAAACTTTTAAGAGGATTTATATCATGGGTGTAGATAAAGGATCGAATTGAATTGAAGAGAACATGAACTAAGTATTACAGTTATTAGTTTATATTATTTTGCGGCGCACTTTCCGCAGTGTAGGCGAGAAGTGTCACTCTATCTATGGCGATTATTATAATACTTAATTACTGTGATTAACATCCAGTGTAGATACCATCGCTGCATCAGAATGCAGTTCCTGGTGCGCCCGCGCAGCCGCCGTGTGGGATTCTGTTTACGAGCTGCTGGTAAATCGATCTTATTTGCAAGATGAGAAACATGCTAATGCAGGGCATTGATCATATTTTATACTTAATAAATAAGTATTTGTTTCTGACTTCGCTAGTATAAATCGAACCTTGGAATCGTTAATTACTAGTGATCGGATAATCAGGTGCTTTTTTGCCTAAACTTCACGCCGTACATAAAACAGCGTTGATACAACCACCAACCTGATAAAAATCAATCTCTCTTAATGCAACTTTGCTATGATGGTTTATCTATAGACGCTAGATACTATCTAGTTGTACATGGAATTACTATTAGTACCTAGTGCAGCCTTTTAAAAATGTTTCCTACTTAAAATTTTTTTAGAAGTCATTGCGACTAAATAATATTTTTTTAATTGAATACTGCTTACGTACTTTCAATGCGGCTACTTCCAAACAAGTTTATAACCATTTAAGCAAAGTTGCATTAAGAGATTTTGATATTCATTTTTATCAGGTTGGTGGTTGTATCAACGCTGTGTAAGTACCCCGTGAAGTTAAGGCAAATAAGCGCCTGATTATCCTACCACTATTAATTACCTAATCCTCTAACTCGAATTATTCCTGTTCCTAGTACTGTCTGCTTCAGCTTCTACCTAACAACTGAAGCAGCCCACATCATTCGCAATACCACATCAATAATTCTTCGAAAGTCAGATTCCTTTTCCACAGTTTTTATCTATATTAAGTCAGGGCCGGATTTAGGGGAGGGCAACCGGGGCTACCACCCGGGGCCTCCACAATAGTAGGGCCCCCACAATAGACTTCGAAAAAATCCTTTAGATTCCGACTAGTTAGCACTAGTAAACAACTTTTTCTTTGATTTTTTTACTTATAGTACTTTTTATAAACATGATTATGTTGTTCTTAACTATTAACAACAATCATTGATCTATATTGTTCACTCCAATCAGACAATCAGTAAAATATTACAAGCCCTGGCCCTAAACCAGGGGGCCTCCACTCCTTGTTGCCCCGAGGCCTCCAGACCTCTAAATCCGACCCTGTATTTAGTGCTAATTTTGAATGCTAAATACATTTTTGGGTCTGGCTGGAATGATGACCAAAGCTGTCTTACCAGTTGCTGGTAGAATAGGAATAGGATCGACTTTCAACTTAGTGACCTACTTACTGTTTTACCTACCCCTGATACTTATTGACTGATGAAGATAGATGGTATTTGCTCGCTACTAAGGCAGATTCATGGCAACGCAACGTAAACAGCTTGGGAGGTCGCATGACGCCGCGCGACGTCGCAGGCTGTCGCCAGCAGCGACCTCCGACCTCCTGCGACCTACTGCGGTGGCGTGACCCGGCCGAGTTATGTCAAACGAGCGAGCATCGCTGATAGCATGCTTGCGGCTGGAACGATCACGATTCACGGAAAAGTGATTTCATGCAAATTACATGAAACTTAAACTTGTTAAAGTGATGCTTAGGTAAATTATCTACCAAACCAAGTCTGTTTGTATTTAGGGTTCCGTACCCAAATGGTAAAAACGGGACCCTATTACTAAGACTCCGCGGTCCGTCTGTCTGTCTGTCCGTCTGTCTGCCTGTCTGTTTGTCTGCTGCCTGTCACTAGGCTGTATCTTATGAACTGTAATAGCTAGACAGTTGACATTTCGACAGATGATGTATTTATGTTGCTGCTATAACAACAAATACGTTTTTCAGGTATGCAGCAGGTAGACGCTAGAAATATTCACAGAATATTTAGCTGTAATTCACTTAAAAAATAAATCATCATTTCCGCCGCATAACGTCCACTCCAGGACATAGGCCTCTTCCAAATATTTCCAAAATGACCGATCAAGAGCGGCCTGCATCCAGCGCTTTTCAGCGACCTTGGTCAGATCGTCTGACTATCTTGTGGGTGGGTGTCCTACGCTTAGCTTGCTAGTACGTGGTCGCCATTCAAGAACCTTTTTGCCCCATCGGCCATCGGTTCTTCGCGCTATGTATCCCGCCCACTGCCACTTCAACGAACTAATCCGCTGGGCTATGACAGCGACTTTTGTTCTCCTATGAATTTCCGCATTTTTGATTCGATCACATAGGGAAACACCGAGTATACCCCTTTCTATAGCGCGCTATGGAGAGAACTATACCACAAAAGTATTTTTTTATAGATGAGATACGGAACCCTACGTGTGCGAGTGCGACTTGCATCTGGCAGGTTATTTAAATTCTTTAATATCTATCTATCTAATGTTGTTTGTCAAGCTGAACGAGGACAAAAGAAAATACATAGAATGTAAAATCACAACTGTTATTATTGCTTCTCTTCGCGCACAGACGAAAAAAAAAGGAACTAGGGATTAGGAATAGTGGCTGGCGTGGGCTTTTAGGGTCCTATAATCCATTTGATTAGGATTTAAAAGAATGTAAACAATCTTGAGGTGTCTTTTTATTCAAAATTAATACACTTTACAAATCAATACCTTTGCAAACTACAAATTAAATATGTAATTTATAATTTATAAAACAAATAATTTGCAAAGGTATGGATTTATAAAGTGCACATTTCAATAAAATTTCAATAAAAAGCTACATTTCAAATAAAGAAACGTCAAGCAAGATTGTTTACCTAGATTTTTTTAAATACCTAACCAAATGGACAATGTATAGATTTTTTTATTTAATTATCCCCAACATCACATGTTCCCATAGGCGATATGCCCCGTCAGTGACAGCAGTCTAGCTAACTAAACATAAACAGCTTCAAAAATCTTACGCCGTGTTGGCTACATACACACCACACTAGAGCGATAGTCGCGCTCGATTTTTAACCGACTTCAGAAAAAGGAGGAGGTTATCAATTCGTCGCGATCTATTATGTATTTTTTTTTATGTTTGTTCACCGATTACTCGTAGACGCCTGAACCGATTAGGAAAATTATTTTTTTATTTGAAAGGGTACACTTTCCAGGTGGTCCCATAGAAATTTTATGAAAATCAGTTGTGTAGTTTGGAGGTGAAGTAGGTTTTTAGTTTTGAAAAATTATTATAACAACTCGAATGGTGTGATGTCCGTAAGTAATGAGAAATGCAATTTTCTAGTGTATTTGCTCTGTAAATCTTGTTGGAAATTGTAGATTCAATTTTTATAGTGGTACCTAGTACAAAAATACATAGAAGGTACTATGTGTACTCGCCACATGCCCTCTTCATTACCTTATAGTAAATTTTGTTTGCACCTTACTTTAATCTTTTATAATACTAGTACTACCGCAGCCTCCCTTGTTGACTGAACCCACAAAGTGAAGGTGAAGAAGTGCCATTTTTTAAACGCGGAGTTACCTAGACTAATTTAATAATAATTCTATGGATCAGGTCTTATTCTGTTTCTTGGTTTGCTTCTCACTAACCCGGCAAGAAAAGTGGGTTTTGTCTGTGTTTATTTTATAACATCACGTGAAAAATATTCAACCTATCTATTACCTACCTCTACCAACGTCAAGTTTTTGTATTTGATAGTCAAATTGTGATCATCGAGACCTTTGGCAGTATATTACAACAACCGTGCTTTATTAAAATATCTTTTAAAGACGTCAGTCAGATGTCAGCACGACATTGACATTTTTCCGCTGTTATTCTGTCTCTCTCTGTCTATCTTGGTCTTGTTTGTCAAAAAAACACCGCGCACAGCATGTGATACAAAGTGGTTTTTGAGAAATAAATCTCAAAATAAAATAAGATTTTCCTCTGCAGCTACACTCAGCATTACCATCACGATGTTCGCCAAGCCCTACAAGCTAAAATCTAACAGCACGTTGAAAAATTCCGAAAAGTACGCCATATTTCTTGGAACGGCTGTGTCGTGTCATATTTGGATAATTTGTGACGAACTGTGTTATTTGTTGTAGGAAACACCTTGCTCTGCGGATACAAGACGAGTTCCCAAATCTTTCCGAGGAGAAGGTTAAGGAATTAGTGCCCGTGAAATCGAGTACGATATGTATGAAGTTGACGCTGCATTCGGGGGATATGGTGGGGGTGTACGCCGTGGACGGGTTCCCTATGCTGCTGGAGACGGCGGAGCAGCTCGTGCCGACCGTCTGCGCGCTGTGGAAGGTGCCTGACATGGTGCCTACGATGACTGTACATTCGCCAGTCGTGCCTAAGGTTTGGAGTTTGATTTCTCTATTATTTCTTTTTCTTATTGGATTCTAGTTACATTTCTTTTATGATCTCTCGTTTGTAATTTTATAATTTCCCCTATTAAGAAGAAGAAGAAGTAAAACGTGTACCAAGAGTAAGAACTTTTAAATGAGGACTTACTTTTATTTCTTCTAAAGAACTACTTAATGCTTCCGTAAACTCCTACAATAGAAATTGTACAAGGCAGATTTAAAAAAACTTGTTTGCAGGGACATTTGTTAGAGACAAATGCTGTAAATGGAAAAAGGACCTGGTAGTGTGGACTTACATGGACATGTTTGCAGCTTCAGTGTAATAAAATTCATAATTAAAATGATCATCTATTTTCATAAAAGGTGCTTGGTGGAGCGTCAGTGTACCTGCCCGGAGTAACGCTACCGGCGGGCGGTGTGGGCTTCCCCCAGTTCCGGAAGGGCGCCATTGTGGCTGCCAACACCACGGACAACACCGCAGCAGCCATTGTTGGTAGAGCCGTCATGTCCAGTGGGGACATGTTGCTCAGAGCTGCGTGAGTTCATTGGCTTTTTCCTTGATGATTAGATGTTCACATTCCAGCATCCCTCATTAACCACATAAGTCTTACAAGAAAATAGGTGTATTGCTGACTATTAGCTATGTCTACCCCACAAATAGGAAATGTTTAGATTAATCTTCCACATTATTTCATTATCTTAATATGAAGTTGTGTCCAGTAATTCTGCATGTGCTGCAATCTCTATTGACAACATTGAGTGTTAGTTTCGGTCTATCTGCGATAATGTAGTGAATAAAGAAGTTACTATCATTTCATACTTTAACCCAATAACCGCCACAATTGTATATTTACTACAAAATTACAGTAGAAAATATGTCTAATGCAAGGGACATTTTTTTCAGTCCTGGCAGTCCTAAGGTAAATAATATTGTAGACAATTCTTCCATGTTATTATTCTAATTAATATGATTCCAGAGGCACTTGTCTAGAAGCTGTCCAGGTGATGGGAGACCTGCTGTGCAAGGACACCAAGTTCAGCAAGATAGAGCGGCCCAAACTCGGGCTGCCGTCATATGGGAATGGAGATCCCACTATTGACCTTACAGCAGACATTAACCAGGTGAAATAGTGGTGTTTATGTTTCGAGATCGTAATTTAACACTAAGATCTCTATTTCTGCCTTCTTTTTTATGTTTTTAATTTTCTTTTGTTTATGGTGCAATAAAGAGTATTAGTATTGTATTGTTGTTTTACAGTTTTATATGTATTTTCTTTCCTGGCCAAGTGGACCTGAAACTGTTATTAAATAGCATGTTACTTTAAATTTATCTAAGTAAGGGCTGAAGCATAAACTATCATCAATATTTACTGTTCCTCCAGCTCCACGTGCGAGAAGAATGGCCAAGTCTAGGTCGGAGGCAGCCTGAGCCTGCGCCCGCGCCGCCGCCGGCGCCCAACGCGCCGCGGCTCATCGCCGACGCCGGCCCGCCGCCCGCCGAGCCGGGGGCGGTGCTCCACGAGCCGGAAGCAGAGCCCGACGACGGGGACGCGGACGACACTATGCTCACAGGTGACCTTCTATTCTTCCAAAGGCCCAATAAAAGGAGAATTGGTTCCTAACCCGCACTAGGCAAGCAGGATAGTGATTGGCATTGAAGCTTTAGTCTTGGCATAGAAGTTGCAGCTGTGTTGCAACACCTCCCATCGTATCTTACAATATCCGTGAAATAGTTGCTTTTCTTAACATCGTATTTGGTTCAAAAGGTGCTTTTTATGATATATTAATAATGTTGTTAAGCATGTTATGACTAGAAAACCATCAGGAAACTGTTTATACAGTGGTTGGGTCACTTATGACGTCATCAAAATGGCCGCTGCAACGTTTGCGTAGAATATTGCGTTTACAACAGAAAGTATGTTACATGTAAGCTTGTGTGGAGTGTTTTAAAAAGCAAAATTAAATTTTAACAAAATTAAAGAATTTTGAATTTTTTTTTCAATTTTCCCAAAATAAACTTTGTGAGTGTTTCCACGAATTTCTCAGTAACCATACATTTTTTGAGTATTTATGACATTACATAGTGTGTAAATTATATAATTAGCAATGCAAAAAGGTGTATCATTGACTTCTAACTACTGAGCTAGGCCGAACCGCGTCAACCGGGAGAGCGTCATCGTCATCTTTTTTTGTATGGGTAAAAGAAATTGTTCTAAAACCTATCATGTGTGGTGGCAAATGAAAGGGCCTGTACTGATTCTAAAAATATATATCACATTGTTAAATTTCAGTTACTTGTTTTAAATAAAACTTTATTTTCAAAACTTACCATGTCCGGGCTCCTCCAGCTACTATATGGTTGAATCATTTTTTGTAAAATATTACTCAAATGATAAGGAATATCCTTATCCCTTTTCTCATTATTACAAAGTGTGTCATGAATCAAAAACGTAACTTTGAAACAATCACACATGATGCTTATTAGAACAACGGGGAGAGAATGGGGGAAGAGCTTTCTTTACCCGTTCTCTCCCCGTTGTTCCGTCAGAGGAAAGAAAGCTCAAAAAAAGTCTATTCTAGCAATCTGTGATGTAAATCCAACAGCTACTTGTATTCCATTATTTTGGAAATTGAAGTTGCTTACCTTGCCCTGTATGTACATTTTTGAAGTGTGTACTTTTGTTAAGAAAAACTTGTCTTTATTTAGAAAAAGAGTAGAAGTTAGTAGTTTTAACTGTCGATATCCGAACAGGTTGATGTTGCCTTATTCTCGAATGCAAATTTGTTCAAATTTGTTATGCAATGTGTGTTAAAGTTTTTAATAAGCTTCCTGAAGATATAAAATCGTTGACAATACATAAATTAAAAAAAGAACTTCATTTATGGTTGGTTAAAAACGTTTTTATTCTGTAAATGATTATTTAAAATAAAAACGATTGACATATTATTATTGTATAATCTTAGCATGACATAATCACATAATCACAATAATTAGCTTACACAATTTATTTAATTATATATTTGCATGCTGGAAACAGTTAAGGGCCGTAACAGACGCGGCGCAAGTTGCGCCGCGTAACAGCTAGTGATGGGCGATGCATAAATATTCAATCAACCCATTTGAGTATTTACTCAGTAAATTGAGTAAATACCCGATTAATATCCTTATTTATCCATTTGGTGAGTAGATTGATTTATATGAGTTGCGACTCATATTTATGTTCATATTCATTATTTCATGTTTTCATGACACTTTTGAAACTTAAATCTAGTATACACTTGCAATTCTTGTCGGAAAGTGTTTCCGTACGCCACAATATGCTTAAAATGCAGGTAAACGTTATATGCGATATAAATTATATGAAAATACCATACTAATAATACACTGAAAGTAGACTTCTTTGACTAATTATCATTTTTTTGGTGGGAGGTGTGCATAGACGTAATTTTACGTAAAAATAAATAAACAGACATCATATGCGATGTCAATACTTGAGCACGCTCTATTTACTCTATTTATTAAATCTAGTGAGTAAATCTCAAATGGGTAGAATTAGTACTATCCACTGCCCATCTCTAGCTGTTACGCGACGCAACTTGCGCCCCGTCTGTTGCGGCACTTAATGTGTGATACTTACGGCTAAATTTGATTGTATATGCTACCACATTTATGGCAAATAAATAAACTTTGACTTTGAGAACTCAATGATACTATATTTTATTACAAATACATTTATAGATAAACATCCAAGACTCAGAACAATCTGAAAGAGATAATTTTCCATATTGACCTAACCAAGGATAGAACCCGGGACCTTTGGTGTGACAGTCTGACATGGTGACCACTAGGCCACAGAGGTCATAAAATATGCTGTATTTCAGACACGTCGTGTGTGGAAGCCCCTGAGGCCAGCATCCCCTCCGACATGGACGGTCTGCTGCGCTGGTGCCTGCTGTGCTTCCTCAAGCTGGACGGCCGCAGCGTGGAGTTGCCACTCAAGACCAACCTCTTGTACAAGTCAGTTCTCTATTCTGATACACATTCATCATCTTCGACTGCCTCTGTTGTCCAGGGGTCAAGGCGTTCGCCTTGTGATCTGGAAGTCATGGGTTCGAATCCCACTGGGAAGCATACTTTGTGAAAAGTGGTTTAGTATAGTTAGGATATTGCAGGCTTGAATTATATATAGAACCTGATTATCCGAAAAGGTTGATTCCGTGTTTCGGAAGGCACGAAAAAACTGTGGGTCCCGAACGCCATCTAGAGCTAGCTCATCAAACCTATCAAAGGACTGGTTCTGGTCTACCCTTTAGGTTGCGAAGGTCAGACGGCAGCCACTGTGTAAAACCAGTAACCTCGTCAAATCTCCCTACTTAGGTAGCGGACCCCGGGCTCTGAAGCGTTACCGCTGAGGATGCAACCGGGAATATGCTTGGATGATGATGTTACTTTATTATCATCATCATCTGCAATCTTCCATATCCCACTGTTCGGAATAAGCCTCTCTCATTGTATGCCAACCATATATTATATTATGTCTGATACAAATTACTGGCAAGCGAAACGTAGGACACCCAGGTGGTCAGACGACCTGACCATGGTCGCAGGTCGCAGGAAAGCGCTGGATAAGGGCTGCTCTTGATCGGTCATTTTGGGAATACTTGGCAGAGGCCTATGTCCAGCAGTAGATGTTATGTGGCTGGAATGATGATACAAGTTGACTGATCAACTGATCCCAATTTGTAGGGGAAGCAAAAAATTTTGTTCATATCATGTCGTGTTCCATGTTCAGTATCATGGACTAAATTCACCCTTAACAGGTTCCCTATCATATATGATTTATGGCCATTGTTTAACTTTTGTCTTTTATTTAAAGACAGCGAATGGGTTAATACAGTTTCAGTATATTTTGATAGACGTTATACTTACATGTCAGATAGTAGACAATTAGTGTGAAAATGAGTTTCTTTCGGCGTCTCTTCTCAGCAGTGGTCGTTTCTTCTCAGCAGTATCAGAGCTTTGTAACGACAAAGCGCTGATATCGGTAGCTTTTCTTTAAAATAAATTAAATTTCAATATAAACTACAAAATGTAAATTATACTTATTAACATGTAAAAGTGCCTGTAAAGGCCTAGTAGTGGAAGAGGAGCTCGGTTGCCCAGCGGGAATGCGCTTTACTAGCGCTTTCAGAAGTGAAGCGAAATCGGGCGTGGTCCGCGTTTGGATAGATGACCACAAGTGGCATAAAGAATTCTCGAGTTCCTCCCTACTTCAGAAGGCACATATAAGCCGTTGGTCCAAGCTGTCATGGCAGTCGTCAGGCCATGTCAGCCTGAAAAATGTGATACCAGTGTTGGCCACTTACACACACGAAAAACAAATAAGTATAGTAGTAACTCATTAAGACGAAGCGGTAGCTAAAGTGGCGCCCTCATTTGAAATAAATTGTTTAAAACTAAATATGGTGATAATTAAAAATTTGATTTGTATGAATGTCTAGAAAGACCTTTTAACTTATTACTATATATAACCTTTGAAATTATTACTAACAGTCCGTCTAGTTTTAAAACTGTTTTTCGCCAAAAGTGGCCACTTTTGGCGAAAAACAGTTTTAAAACTAGACAGACTACCAATATTACTTTCAAAGGTTATTCATAAAATAGTTTAAAGGTCTTTCTAGACATTCATACAAACCAAATTTTTAATTATCACCATATTTAGTTTTAAACAATTTATTTCAAATGGGGGCGCCACTTTAGCTACCACTTCGTCTTAAATGCGTAATAATGACATATTGGTAAGTACACAGATATATAGTTAGACTATATATCTGTGGGTAAGTACTATAATAGAAAAGTAATAGAGGTAAAAACTGGATCAGAAAAGTATGATTGTAATTAGTCCGTCTTTTAGATTATCCAAAAATAATGGACCCATATTTTTCAGTTTATCAAAAAAGTGAAAATTCACAAAGATACGGAGCATCAAAGTTCCGGAGTGGGGTCTTGCGACGTCATCGCTAAGTAAAAGTCTTACGTAGCCGTGACGTCATGCGACATTTCACTGCTCTGTATCTTTGTCATTGTTTGTTTTTCAGAGAAAAGAAAAATACCTGTATAATATATTTTAATAATTTAACCGATGGGCCGAAAATATTTTTCCAGTCGTCATGCCTATTGTGTATATTTTTAAAGATATTCATTGTTATAATGTTTCTGTTTTCCAGGAATTACTTGATGCCGCTGTGCCCCGCCGACCGCTCGCTGGACGTCAAGAAGTCCAGCTACAAGAAGATGGGCAAGTTTATGGACGCCATGCAACAGGTGATTGGCTCGTTTCTTTATTTTATGGTCAATATTTCAATAACCTTGATTAATTAGGAATGTGAGCGCATCTCATGAGGCGAAGCCAGTATAATGCGATAATATTATTACATGAGTGTTTTGATAACTAATTATGTACAGTTGCATACAAGACTTTATCTACACCCATGATATGAATCCTCTATAAAAGGTTTTGAAATCATAGGGTGTTGTACACAGATATATAGTTAGACTAGATAACTTAAACACCTCAATCTGTATGAAAACCAACCGTGTCACTTTTATTCTGCCTACTGTGACGTCACAAGAGCGAATTAGTGGTGCGAATTCCTCGTTGCCAGCGCAAAATCGATTCAAAGGCGAGGCCGCCGCCTCACGCGCCGTTCGGCTCGACTCGATTCAGTCAGACAGAGGTCAGTCTTTGTAGTGTATGGATACCTCTTGGATACCTCTGCATAATCTCAAGTAAGTATACTCGTTGATATTTAAATTTAAACACGAGGGATTAGTATAGACATGCATGACAAGAAACGCATTAGTTTTAGATAACCTAAAAATATTTATTACAACCAAACGGGACTTAATCGCGTACACATAGATGTTTATTTAATTACCTCGACGTTTCGAACGTTCAAAACACCTGTGTGTACGCGATTAAGTCCCGTTTTGTTGTATAACCTAAATATCACTAATCGATTCACATGAATGACATCGATTTTCTGACAGACGAATGATTTAGACAGACGAATAATATTAAAAGGATTTATTAAATAAAGGAAGCATATTTGAATTACATTTTCAAAATAAAACTTATAAGATTTTTAGCTCTGTGAGCTGTAGACGTCGCTTTGTTTTGAAATGGTAAAAATTTGTATTTTTTTAAGTACCCTGAATCAAGTTTTCATCAAATTTTATACCTATACACATACATAAACAAAGATTTGTTTTTGTATGTGTATAAGTATAAAATTTAAGATTTTTTTAGTTAAAACTCACCTACATTAACTTGTATGCATGGTCATATTTTACTTGTTGTAGGCTATGGAAAGAACCAGAGAAGATATTTTAGAAGCCAAAAGAAGTTAGTATCATTCGTCTGTCCGATATCGATTAAAATCGATTATCGTAACATGTTGTAGAACAAACAACACTAGTTGCTAGATTTGACAGGCGAATGATAAGTTGCCTTGTACCACGAACTCGAAGCGATGAGCGACAGTATCGCTTATTCTCATATTCATCGTCTCTTAACACATAGCGTCAGATTAAACGCTCAAAGCAAACGCAGCAATGTAATGTGAACATTGTTTAATTACCGATAATCTCTAGTTACTTAGGTACAGACTTGGAATCACACCTCGGAATACTTAAAAAAATAATTTAAAATGAATTTACGCATAATATAATTTGAAAATAACTTACCTGTAATAGGAAACATGTCCTTGCGTTTGTGTGCACACAATTTTTGGGCTATCGCAGTTTAGTACGACGCAACAACGCATTTTAATAATATTTACGGACGACCGTCCACAACAACAGACGCGCGCGGAATGTCTGTAGTGACGGCCAAGTGTGGATATTCTCCACAGTTCGGACACGCGAAGTAGATGCATTTGCGTTATCTAGTCTAACTATATATCTGTGGTGTTGTACAGTGTTTGACACTGGATGTTTTAATGTTAGCAATAAGCTTACTGTTTCAGAAACTTGTAGAGAATTTATAGCATGCCCGTAAAACACTTAACTACTACTACTAATAAGGAGCTACCTGAATGTTTCGGGGTCCACTGTTGCCTCCATTTCTAATAAAGCATATGAAAGGAAACACAGATATTTTTTAATTTTAAAGTGAGAATTTCTATCTTTAAACAGGGTTTGATCACGACAAAATTTTAAATGCTATCTCTGTTTCCTTTCAAATGATTTATTTCAAATCCTTTAGCACTGGACCCTAGCCCCTTAATTCAGCAAAATTGATGAATATTGTTAAAGTGTGGTGTGGGAAAGCCTGATAATCCAATGGCTTGTTCAAGGAAGGCCTGGTGGAGGTCCGCGAACTAGAGAAGGGCGTGGACGCGGTGGTGGCGCTAAATACAGCGCACCCCCTGCTCAGGGGGTTCCAGGCGCCCCCCACCGTGCGAGCCGAGCGGGGGAGACCCGCGCCCGACTACGAGCCGCCCGTCGTCAGGGAGGTGTACTGCGTCACCGCTGCCGTAGGACCATTGCTACCTGACTACAAGTAAGTCTGACCCCTGTGGCCTAGTGGTCGTCATGCATTTTATATTTGCAATACCCAACAGGATTCATATTGTATCTAATTATAAACAGTGGTAATATTTATGAGAACTGATGTATAATATGAGTGCAATAAATAAATTGAATTGCCTCACTGTCACATCAGAGGTCCCAGATTTGATCCCCGGTCAGTTCACGATGGAAAATTATCCTTTTTCAGATTGACCTGGGTCTTAGATGTTTATCTATATATGTATTTGTTATAAAATACAGTATTGTTGAGTTAGTATCTTATATCACAAGGTTCATTATGTTGCTCTTGGATGTGCGAGATGTGCGGGTCGGTTGTCCCGTCATCATTCTTTAAATGATATTATAAGAAGGGCATTGATATCGGCAAATATACCTTGCCAGCTGGAACCTCCTGGCCTCTCGCGCACAGACGGAAAACGACCTGACGGAATCACGTTGGTACCGTGGCAGAGGGGACGTTGTCTGTTATGGGACGCAACTTGTGTCAGCACGTTTGCGGCGTCCTACCTCACTAACACTATGCGATCACCTGGTGCAGCAGCTAAGGTGGCAGCTGGACATAAAAATATAAAATATTCGGTTTTATCTAACCAGTACGAATTCGTTCCGGTTGCCGTAGAAACAGCTGGACCATGGTGTTCAGAGGCGAAGCACTTTGTTAGTGAGATAGGTCGGCGGTTAAAATCCCGTGGATATGACCACCGCTCCGGATGGTACCTGGTCCAAAGGCTATCCATAGCAATTCAAAGAGGTAATGCAGCAAGCATAATGGGCACCTTTGATGCGGGTACAATTCGGGGTGGTATTTTTGACTGATTACTTGTATAAATTTTGACGAACATGTGTGATTTGTCCATATTTATATTTAAGTTCCGTACCCAAAGGGTAAAAACTGGACCCTTTATTAAGACTTTGCTGTCCATCTGTCTGTCAGTCAGGCTGTATCTCATGAACCGTGATAACTAGACAGTTGAAATTTTCACAGATGATGTATTTCTATTGTCGCTGTAACAACAAATACATACGGAATAAAGTAAATATTTAGGGGGGGTCAAACCAGCAGTTTCACGGGATGCAAAATCGTTGAATATTTGCCCCAACCTACGACTCGTTGCTGCGGTTGCCTTTAATGAAAATATATCCACCCCGAAATCATTAATAAAAAAACTGTAGTTCCAGCACTGTGCGGTAGCTTTTCTTTAAGATTCAAAGATTCAAATGTTTATTCAGTAATTAGACCTTTACAGGCACTTTTACACGTCAATAAGTATAATTTATGTTACGTGTAAAGTATATTAAAATTTAATTTATTTTTAAAGAAAAGCTACCGATACCAGCGCTTCGTAACGACCACTGCTGAGGAGAAACGCCGAAAGAAACTCATTTTCACAGTATGGGTCGTTTACTCGCCAGAAGGGCTTTGTCATATTATTATAATTGTCCTTTAATTAATAAATACTTATAATATAATACAATGTTGACACATTATAACATGTAATGCTTGCGAACAAGTAAACGAACATAAATTGCGTAATAAAAAATATTAAGTAGTCAAAAAAAAGCGAAGCCGAGCTGACCAGTCCCTCCCGGCAGCACCCGTTCACGAGTTGACGCACGGATCAGCCATCGTTAAACTCAACCACATTAGAGGGAATCCAACGACCCGACCAGCGACGCCACCACCGGATTGGACATTTTAGTGAGCATGAAAAACCCGAACTCGCAGACCTTAAAAAAAAAATTTATATACATTACACGTAATTTAAATGGGGGTGACGACATGGTTAGAAAAGTACAATTGGTAAGACTCATTCTTTACATTTTGCCCAAAAAGTAAAAATTGAAAAAGGTACGAATCATAAAAGTTCCGGAGTAAGGGCTTGCGACGTCACCTCTATGTAAAAATCTCAATGCGCTGTATCTTTGTCTTTTTTGGTTACTCAGAGAAAAGTAAAATATGTGTACAATATTTTTTAATAATCTAACCGATGTGCTAACAGTATTTTTCCATTTGTCGTGCCTATCATACCTATGGACGTGTGAAAGTGCCTGTAAAGACCTAATTACTGAATAAACATTAGAATTGTGATAAAAATGTGTGGTCTGTCCGCAGGAAGGGCACCCCGCTGCAGTCGGCGACGGTCCGTGAAGCGCTGACTGCGTACGTGAAGTCGCGGGAACTCAACTCCTCTCAGAGCAAGGGGGGCGTGCTGCTCGACGACACGCTCGCCAAAGTGCTCGGCAAGCAGCCACAGGTATACTCATGCCTTCTTCTTAAAGACACACTTATTTGAGCCGAACGCGTCGAACGAAACGAATTTTAGAATTCTTTATGTGAAATAGTATGAAACCGCGCACACCGACCGCGTCGAATGGTTGGAATCTGAAGGAAAGACAGATATCCTAGACGAATTCGGATGCCGTAATCATATTCGGCGCGGGTGATGCGATCGACTTGATTGAAGCAACGATAGTAACGCGATCAATTACTTCGATTTATTTTAACCCTTTCACCGCGAGACTTTATATCAGTTGCCGTGCCCCCCGCGCGAGGGGTATGAAATCTAAAATAAATACCTACAACCAAAAAGGGATGTGGATACTTAAGTTTTGTGCAATACGAGCGGTTGTTTTTTTTTTTTTTCGGAAATATCCGACGCTCGTGGAATGTGCACGATAATGTTTGTCGGATAGATAAATCCGACCTTCGCGGTGAAAGGGTTAAACGTTACAAAAATTAGTGATTTTAACATAATTGAATAATAAAGCACTGACATTAAAATCTCGTCAAGATTCATCATAATTCACATGTAATGAAAGTGCGACAGGTGTAAAGGAAATGGAAACAATTCTTTCGGCGCTCTCGATTGTTTCGGCGCGGCCGTTTCTTCCGGTGCGGATAGATATGCGAGGCCTTAAAAACTTCGATCGATTCGACGCGTTCGGCTCGTAAAAATGTGCGTTCACCATTACCCAACTACGGCAAAGCCAAGAGATAGGGTAATGATTTTAGCAGTCTATGTTTGTATGTATGACGAAAAAAAGGCCGCCCTCGAACACTACACGGTGGTCAGACGATATAAGGAAATATGAAAAGAGCTGGCAAACTATCGCCACTGATTGAAGTTCGTGGAAAACTAGAGGGGAGGCCTTTGACCAACAATGGGATACTGCAGGATTATAAAAAAAAAACAAGTTTTTTCTTTGATATTAATTCAAGTTACACTTTTTGAGCGTGGTGACCGATAAGAAAACATTTTTTTTTCTTTTATTGAATAAATGAGAAGTTAATATCGTTCAAAATATTTTTATTATCTTATAATACATGTAGGTTATTAAGGAATTTTTATTATGAACAGTTAGCAGCTAGTCACACCATGTCCTGTCAGTATCATAAATTTTACTTTTAGTTACATAAAAATGTTAACAGATGGCACTACTTACCTCATTTCAAAATAAGTTCCAACTTTTTGGTTTGTTCTTAGATTTAAAGCAGTTTTTATGAATTTTAATCTTTGTAGCATCATCCAGTTATTCCTACTTTACTATTTATTGACATGTCATTTAAATCAGATTTAGATTATTTTTTCCATATCGAATAGAGTATCAAATGAAAGGTCTTGATAAGCACATTTCAAAAATATATACATTGTTCACCGTATACTTAGATCAGTTAATACAGGATAAGTTACGCAGACAAATCTTCTTATAAAACATACTGCTGCTTTTGCTACTGGGGTAAGCTGCTACTACTACATCTAAAAAAAGACACACATTCACAAAATGAATTTGTGTCGCTATAAACGCACATTTACAAAAAATTCAAACACTAGCTTATTTTCTGCACACATGTAAAGCTCACACTGAAATTAATGTGTAAATACACATACACTCTTGGCAAGAAATAGAAACTATATTCAAGTCTAATGCACAGAATAAAGATGAAAATTGTAAATCAAAAATACAATAGTCTCGTAGGGAGTGCGCATCACCGCGCGAGTCTCGTGGGGAGTGCGCCTACGTCATCAACTAATCGTTTTTCAAATTTGAACCTAATTACCGAACCTTAAGAATGTAATTGAAACATTTAAACCGGGGATTAATGAACTAGTCTCGTGTCATGGGATAGTGAAAAAATAATAACATCGAAAATGAAATTTGTCAAGTTTGTGTTATGCGATTATGGACCTTTTTGCTGTGGTATGGCAGTTAATAAGGGAGAAAATCGTATCGGATCTTAGATCATTATGGGATGGAAGGAAATCATTTGCAAACGAGATTCGATTATATTTCGGAATCGATACTCATAGAAAACAACGTTAATTAAATAAAATAAAATAAAAAACAAATGAAAGGTAATGCTATCTTTTAGAAGATTAAATGTAATTGACCTCTTTCTACACGACAAAATTGCATAACATGGCATTTTAACGGAGTACTTGTAGACATCTTTTCGATGCTTTACAGATTCCCATAATCATAATTGATTACACAACTAGTTTTTATGAACGTATTAGATTTGTAATCATATACTTCGGCAGAGGGGAACGCGCAGGTAAGGCTTATCCTGTATTAAATGAACTAAGGCCGTATTTGGCTTCCGTAGTTTAGTATTAGTTTTTTAACGTATATCTTATTTTGATTATGGCTTTATCGATTTTATAGATGGCACTAAAATAGCGGAAATAGTAGTTCCGCTATTCATCACTAGATGGCGTTCTCGACATTGTCGGTCGGGTGTTTTTTTAATTTGATTTTTCAAATAAACTTGTATATGTGTGGCCATCTGTGTCCAGGAGAGCGTGAAGTGGGACGCGCTGATGGCGGGCGTGCTGGCGCGGATGACGCCGGCCACCGAGATGTACTACGCTGACGGTACCGCCAAATTGGTCAAGTCCAAACTAGAACCTATCACGATGACCCTGGCCAACAGGAGCGGTAACAAGAAGGTATACACTTTGATCTGTAACTTTTCTCCTATAGACGAGACCTTATGTGCTCGAGTTCAATGGTTTTATTTTTATCCGAAGGGTTTCTCTTCTTTTCTTAGAATGGTTCCATCGTTTTCAAATAACCTTGCCAATGGCCGAACAAAAATTTTCAAAAATGCGAAAGTAAATATAAATGAGTATTAATATATAGGGACAAATTACACTGATTGAGCTTGCCCCAAAGTAAGTTCGAGACTTGTGTTATGGCTTATGGGATACTAGCTCAATGATACTATATTTTATAACATATACATATATAGATAAACATCCAACATTGTATATTTGTTTGTTTGTTACCTCTTCAAACTTCAACCACTGAACCTATTTGGATGAAATTTTGGTATGGATATAGTTTGAGACCCAGGGGAGGACATAGGATGACGGGGAGCGAAGACCGCGAGTACAGCTAGTAATGTAAACTAAATTTATTCACAATGACTGGTACTGATCATCATGGAGCAACCTAAAAATAAAATGTAGAGTTAGTAAGTAATGTTTGTAGACTATCTATATAAATTAAAGAAGAAACTGGTTAATTCTTTAATTAATTCCTTACATTTATTGAGAAAAGCACTATACATGCCTCGGCGGGAATGGATTGCCGGACTCGTAATTATTTTGAAGACTTCTCTAATGCTCGGCCTTGAAAACTACTCGTCCGGCAATGCCATTATGCCCGTCCTCTGCAGTAACGTATACTATTGTTCGGCAGGTGACGCTGGTGTCAAACCTGGAGTCGTTCGGGTTCAGGCTGCCGGCGCTGGCGGCGGCGTGCCAGCACGGCGTGGCCGCCGCCTGCGGCGTCACGCGCAGCGCCGGCGCCAAGCACGACCAGCTCATGCTGCAGGGGGACCAGGTACACACACTTCTACACACTACACTACCGGCCTGCGGCGTCACGCGCAGCGCCGGCGCCAAGCACGACCAGCTCATGCTGCAGGGGGACCAGGTACACACACTTCTACACACTACACTACCGGCCTGCGGCGTCACGCGCAGCGCCGGCGCCAAGCACGACCAGCTCATGCTGCAGGGGGACCAGGTACACACACTTCTACACACTACACTACCGGCCTGCGGCGTCACGCGCAGCGCCGGCGCCAAGCACGACCAGCTCATGCTGCAGGGGGACCAGGTACACACACTTCTACACACTACACTACCGGCCTGCGGCGTCACGCGCAGCGCCGGCGCCAAGCACGACCAGCTCATGCTGCAGGGGGACCAGGTACACACACTTCTACACACTACACTACCGGCCTGCGGCGTCACGCGCAGCGCCGGCGCCAAGCACGACCAGCTCATGCTGCAGGGGGACCAGGTACACACACTTCTACACACTACACTACCGGCCTGCGGCGTCACGCGCAGCGCCGGCGCCAAGCACGACCAGCTCATGCTGCATGGGGACCAGGTACACACACTTCTACACACTACACTACCGGCCTGCGGCGTCACGCGCAGCGCCGGCGCCAAGCACGACCAGCTCATGCTGCAGGGGGACCAGGTACACACACTTCTACACACTACACTACCGGCCTGCGGCGTCACGCGCAGCGCCGGCGCCAAGCACGACCAGCTCATGCTGCAGGGGGACCAGGTACACACACTTCTACACACTACACTACCGGCCTGCGGCGTCACGCGCAGCGCCGGCGCCAAGCACGACCAGCTCATGCTGCAGGGGGACCAGGTACACACACTTCTACACACTACACTACCGGCCTGCGGCGTCACGCGCAGCGCCGGCGCCAAGCACGACCAGCTCATGCTGCAGGGGGACCAGGTACACACACTTCTACACACTACACTACCGGCCTGCGGCGTCACGCGCAGCGCCGGCGCCAAGCACGACCAGCTCATGCTGCAGGGGGACCAGGTACACACACTTCTACACACTACACTACCGGCCTGCGGCGTCACGCGCAGCGCCGGCGCCAAGCACGACCAGCTCATGCTGCAGGGGGACCAGGTACACACACTTCTACACACTACACTACCGGCCTGCGGCGTCACGCGCAGCGCCGGCGCCAAGCACGACCAGCTCATGCTGCAGGGGGACCAGGTACACACACTTCTACACACTACACTACCGGCCTGCGGCGTCACGCGCAGCGCCGGCGCCAAGCACGACCAGCTCATGCTGCAGGGGGACCAGGTACACACACTTCTACACACTACACTACCGGCCTGCGGCGTCACGCGCAGCGCCGGCGCCAAGCACGACCAGCTCATGCTGCAGGGGGACCAGGTACACACACTTCTACACACTACACTACCGGCCTGCGGCGTCACGCGCAGCGCCGGCGCCAAGCACGACCAGCTCATGCTGCAGGGGGACCAGGTACACACACTTCTACACACTACACTACCGGCCTGCGGCGTCACGCGCAGCGCCGGCGCCAAGCACGACCAGCTCATGCTGCAGGGGGACCAGGTACACACACTTCTACACACTACACTACCGGCCTGCGGCGTCACGCGCAGCGCCGGCGCCAAGCACGACCAGCTCATGCTGCAGGGGGACCAGGTACACACACTTCTACACACTACACTACCGGCCTGCGGCGTCACGCGCAGCGCCGGCGCCAAGCACGACCAGCTCATGCTGCAGGGGGACCAGGTACACACACTTCTACACACTACACTACCGGCCTGCGGCGTCACGCGCAGCGCCGGCGCCAAGCACGACCAGCTCATGCTGCAGGGGGACCAGGTACACACACTTCTACACACTACACTACCGGCCTGCGGCGTCACGCGCAGCGCCGGCGCCAAGCACGACCAGCTCATGCTGCAGGGGGACCAGGTACACACACTTCTACACACTACACTACCGGCCTGCGGCGTCACGCGCAGCGCCGGCGCCAAGCACGACCAGCTCATGCTGCAGGGGGACCAGGTACACACACTTCTACACACTACACTACCGGCCTGCGGCGTCACGCGCAGCGCCGGCGCCAAGCACGACCAGCTCATGCTGCAGGGGGACCAGGTACACACACTTCTACACACTACACTACCGGCCTGCGGCGTCACGCGCAGCGCCGGCGCCAAGCACGACCAGCTCATGCTGCAGGGGGACCAGGTACACACACTTCTACACACTACACTACCGGCCTGCGGCGTCACGCGCAGCGCCGGCGCCAAGCACGACCAGCTCATGCTGCAGGGGGACCAGGTACACACACTTCTACACACTACACTACCGGCCTGCGGCGTCACGCGCAGCGCCGGCGCCAAGCACGACCAGCTCATGCTGCAGGGGGACCAGGTACACACACTTCTACACACTACACTACCGGCCTGCGGCGTCACGCGCAGCGCCGGCGCCAAGCACGACCAGCTCATGCTGCATGGGGACCAGGTACACACACTTCTACACACTACACTACCGGCCTGCGGCGTCACGCGCAGCGCCGGCGCCAAGCACGACCAGCTCATGCTGCAGGGGGACCAGGTACACACACTTCTACACACTACACTACCGGCCTGCGGCGTCACGCGCAGCGCCGGCGCCAAGCACGACCAGCTCATGCTGCAGGGGGACCAGGTACACACACTTCTACACACTACACTACCGGCCTGCGGCGTCACGCGCAGCGCCGGCGCCAAGCACGACCAGCTCATGCTGCAGGGGGACCAGGTACACACACTTCTACACACTACACTACCGGCCTGCGGCGTCACGCGCAGCGCCGGCGCCAAGCACGACCAGCTCATGCTGCAGGGGGACCAGGTACACACACTTCTACACACTACACTACCGGCCTGCGGCGTCACGCGCAGCGCCGGCGCCAAGCACGACCAGCTCATGCTGCAGGGGGACCAGGTACACACACTTCTACACACTACACTACCGGCCTGCGGCGTCACGCGCAGCGCCGGCGCCAAGCACGACCAGCTCATGCTGCAGGGGGACCAGGTACACACACTTCTACACACTACACTACCGGCCTGCGGCGTCACGCGCAGCGCCGGCGCCAAGCACGACCAGCTCATGCTGCAGGGGGACCAGGTACACACACTTCTACACACTACACTACCGGCCTGCGGCGTCACGCGCAGCGCCGGCGCCAAGCACGACCAGCTCATGCTGCAGGGGGACCAGGTACACACACTTCTACACACTACACTACCGGCCTGCGGCGTCACGCGCAGCGCCGGCGCCAAGCACGACCAGCTCATGCTGCAGGGGGACCAGGTACACACACTTCTACACACTACACTACCGGCCTGCGGCGTCACGCGCAGCGCCGGCGCCAAGCACGACCAGCTCATGCTGCAGGGGGACCAGGTACACACACTTCTACACACTACACTACCGGCCTGCGGCGTCACGCGCAGCGCCGGCGCCAAGCACGACCAGCTCATGCTGCAGGGGGACCAGGTACACACACTTCTACACACTACACTACCGGCCTGCGGCGTCACGCGCAGCGCCGGCGCCAAGCACGACCAGCTCATGCTGCAGGGGGACCAGGTACACACACTTCTACACACTACACTACCGGCCTGCGGCGTCACGCGCAGCGCCGGCGCCAAGCACGACCAGCTCATGCTGCAGGGGGACCAGGTACACACACTTCTACACACTACACTACCGGCCTGCGGCGTCACGCGCAGCGCCGGCGCCAAGCACGACCAGCTCATGCTGCAGGGGGACCAGGTACACACACTTCTACACACTACACTACCGGCCTGCGGCGTCACGCGCAGCGCCGGCGCCAAGCACGACCAGCTCATGCTGCAGGGGGACCAGGTACACACACTTCTACACACTACACTACCGGCCTGCGGCGTCACGCGCAGCGCCGGCGCCAAGCACGACCAGCTCATGCTGCAGGGGGACCAGGTACACACACTTCTACACACTACACTACCGGCCTGCGGCGTCACGCGCAGCGCCGGCGCCAAGCACGACCAGCTCATGCTGCAGGGGGACCAGGTACACACACTTCTACACACTACACTACCGGCCTGCGGCGTCACGCGCAGCGCCGGCGCCAAGCACGACCAGCTCATGCTGCAGGGGGACCAGGTACACACACTTCTACACACTACACTACCGGCCTGCGGCGTCACGCGCAGCGCCGGCGCCAAGCACGACCAGCTCATGCTGCAGGGGGACCAGGTACACACACTTCTACACACTACACTACCGGCCTGCGGCGTCACGCGCAGCGCCGGCGCCAAGCACGACCAGCTCATGCTGCAGGGGGACCAGGTACACACACTTCTACACACTACACTACCGGCCTGCGGCGTCACGCGCAGCGCCGGCGCCAAGCACGACCAGCTCATGCTGCAGGGGGACCAGGTACACACACTTCTACACACTACACTACCGGCCTGCGGCGTCACGCGCAGCGCCGGCGCCAAGCACGACCAGCTCATGCTGCAGGGGGACCAGGTACACACACTTCTACACACTACACTACCGGCCTGCGGCGTCACGCGCAGCGCCGGCGCCAAGCACGACCAGCTCATGCTGCAGGGGGACCAGGTACACACACTTCTACACACTACACTACCGGCCTGCGGCGTCACGCGCAGCGCCGGCGCCAAGCACGACCAGCTCATGCTGCAGGGGGACCAGGTACACACACTTCTACACACTACACTACCGGCCTGCGGCGTCACGCGCAGCGCCGGCGCCAAGCACGACCAGCTCATGCTGCAGGGGGACCAGGTACACACACTTCTACACACTACACTACCGGCCTGCGGCGTCACGCGCAGCGCCGGCGCCAAGCACGACCAGCTCATGCTGCAGGGGGACCAGGTACACACACTTCTACACACTACACTACCGGCCTGCGGCGTCACGCGCAGCGCCGGCGCCAAGCACGACCAGCTCATGCTGCAGGGGGACCAGGTACACACACTTCTACACACTACACTACCGGCCTGCGGCGTCACGCGCAGCGCCGGCGCCAAGCACGACCAGCTCATGCTGCAGGGGGACCAGGTACACACACTTCTACACACTACACTACCGGCCTGCGGCGTCACGCGCAGCGCCGGCGCCAAGCACGACCAGCTCATGCTGCAGGGGGACCAGGTACACACACTTCTACACACTACACTACCGGCCTGCGGCGTCACGCGCAGCGCCGGCGCCAAGCACGACCAGCTCATGCTGCAGGGGGACCAGGTACACACACTTCTACACACTACACTACCGGCCTGCGGCGTCACGCGCAGCGCCGGCGCCAAGCACGACCAGCTCATGCTGCAGGGGGACCAGGTACACACACTTCTACACACTACACTACCGGCCTGCGGCGTCACGCGCAGCGCCGGCGCCAAGCACGACCAGCTCATGCTGCAGGGGGACCAGGTACACACACTTCTACACACTACACTACCGGCCTGCGGCGTCACGCGCAGCGCCGGCGCCAAGCACGACCAGCTCATGCTGCAGGGGGACCAGGTACACACACTTCTACACACTACACTACCGGCCTGCGGCGTCACGCGCAGCGCCGGCGCCAAGCACGACCAGCTCATGCTGCAGGGGGACCAGGTACACACACTTCTACACACTACACTACCGGCCTGCGGCGTCACGCGCAGCGCCGGCGCCAAGCACGACCAGCTCATGCTGCAGGGGGACCAGGTACACACACTTCTACACACTACACTACCGGCCTGCGGCGTCACGCGCAGCGCCGGCGCCAAGCACGACCAGCTCATGCTGCAGGGGGACCAGGTACACACACTTCTACACACTACACTACCGGCCTGCGGCTTCACGCGCAGCGCCGGCGCCAAGCACGACCAGCTCATGCTGCAGGGGGACCAGGTACACACACTTCTACACACTACACTACCGGCCTGCGGCGTCACGCGCAGCGCCGGCGCCAAGCACGACCAGCTCATGCTGCAGGGGGACCAGGTACACACACTTCTACACACTACACTACCGGCCTGCGGCGTCACGCGCAGCGCCGGCGCCAAGCACGACCAGCTCATGCTGCAGGGGGACCAGGTACACACACTTCTACAGCTGCTCCTAAACCGGTGTTTGTTACTTTTGCAAGCAGTTTTGTTTTGTCTCCAAATGTGACTGAATGTTTTGTTAAATGTTTTCGGACGTCCATCAACTGTTCCTAACAGTTGGTTAACGTTTCTAAAGATTTAATATTTTGGATTGTATCTAAAACTTTTCTAAATGTTTAGAAACATTACCAAACGTTTAGAAACATTTCCACTATTGCTCTCACGCCGGATGTTTATAATTGTTTGGAAACGTTTTTAAATTACCAGTGTAGGAGCACCTGATATACTACATGCCAATAAATTTAAGATGATAAAAAGCAGTGTTGCCATCTCAGTATTAGCAATTTCACAATAAAACTGTCAAAAAGTCAATAGATAATGCAAATTTTTCGCTTCCTGGCTGAAAATTCCGCTAAATCTAGCAAAGTCGCTAAAACGGCAACATTGGCGTTTTAGCTTTTTAGTCAGCTTTAGGTTTTAACGTATTACGTTATTCGGCTAAAACGTAGATGCTCAAAACAAAAAAGTATCTTGTTTGATTACAATGAAATGTTACATTAGCAAAATGTCATATCAAGTCATTGCATGCTATAACCTTAAACATTTTTTTGTAACAACCTGTGTTCAAAGGGTAAACTATAATGATTAAGTATATCCAGGTTTCAAAGCAGTAAAGCTAATGATGCAACTACTATCAGTGAGATGACAAAGTCAAGGTCAAAGATCATCAGCTGTCATATTGGACAGTATCTACAAAGAGATCCATCCAACCTACCTGAAATTGAACCTTATAATGGGAGGCAAAGATCAAAAAATTGAATCATAACAGCTTCCTTCCGTAATCACACTTCCACATCAAGGTCTATAATAGGATTCTTTCTCTTTCCAGACACACTTTGTGGCGAAACTCTTGTGCGAGACATACGGCCTGCCCAAGAAGTTCGTAGAGGGAGCCGACAAGGCACTCAAGAAGAAAAAGTAACCATTACTAAGTCCACTGAAATCTGATTTCAACCCATGTGATAAGACTGCGTGATCTAAAATAAAATCCTTACTACGTTCACGTCTCTTTATTTTAAATCCTAATTATATTCTTGATACACAATCAACATAAAAAAATTATTATATATATGGCAACACATTACTACACATAGCCTAATAAAAAATATTTTTTTTTTCAACATAGAAATTGCCACTATAAATCTATACTAAATTCTATAGTAAATTATTCTAAATAAAAAAAATCAAGGAAGACATACAAGACTAAAATGGGTCACAATTCACATTATATTCTTACAAATGTCACTAAATCGTTTTATCATCAAAAATGTTTTATGTACATTAGTATGCTTATGTGAAAGAGTAAAAATATAAAAAAGTAACTGGGTGTCTTGTCTCCCACAAGTTATAATTTCTCACACATAAGCACACAAATAATATATTTTTCTATATTCTAGGGTTAGGGTGGGTAGATGTCCGTATTTTCATCTTATTTACAAGTTCAACACAAAAAGTATATAGTTCTACAATAAGTATCTGCCAGAATACTTTTCAAAAATATATCAAAGGAATGGTCATTTTATTCTATACCTTAAACTAAGACTTACATTTTATAAATGTGATATAAAATCCACAACCAAAGCACTTATCCTGTATAAGGAAAACAATTTCCATTGAAAGAGATCACAATTGCCAAATTAATCTCCACATATTCACTAACTTTCAGTGGAAACAAACTTTTACACTTAAAAACACAATTTTATTACCTTTTTCAAACTAAAATATATTTATGAATCTCCGCTAAAGTTTATTTACACTTTAGTAGATGTTCTGAACTTGAAAGGAGTTTTGAAAGGCAAAAGGGACTTCCTTTTAGACTTCTTGGCCTCTGGCGGGGCCTTAGGGGTCTGTGCCAGGGACTGGCGCATGCTGGAGCGTGTTCGGTCACACACATTGCCCTCACTGCCCTTGCTGATACCAGAGTCCACACTCCACTGGCTCCTGAGAGACATCACAGAACTTTTAGATGTGTTTGAGCTCTTAGAAGTCAAGCTGGCCTTGGAAGGAGTCTTCCTGATGCTCCCTTGACTCATGTTAGTGATATCCCCAAAGATATTCTTGTTCATTTTCGCCTGCTTCGAAGGAGAGGAGTGACTCCAGTTCATGGCAGCTCTTTTTTCCGAAGTTATCTTTTCTAGATCCAAATACTTAAACTTGTTTATATCTTTCACTTCTCGCTCTCTGGGCTTCTCCAAGTCATAGAATGTCAGAGTAACACTGTCATCACTTTCAACAAATGGATTGACGGATGTGAAGTGAACTTTCTTTGTGGAAACTTCAGGGAAGATGTTACGACGCGGCATGTTCTCCTTAGTGAACTTTGTGGCCGTGATGATGACGCTGCCGTCGCCCGCGTCGGCAGACAGAGAACTGTCGAGGTCTTCGTAGGCATAGCTCTTCCTGCGAGGTTTGAGTCGCGTGGAGCTCGCGCGGCGACGACGCCGCGACAAGCGCTCGTCCCCGGCCCTAGACAGCATTGGAGGTAATGTTATTCCATTACTCTCTCCACCAACATCTAAACTCTCATTCAGTGGTATTATCTTGGTGCTGGGACTGTTCAGTATCTCCTTGGCCACTAGATCTCGCTCCCTCTCATTCAAAGATTCCTCCCGCTGCCTCAAGGCAACCAGGCAGGACATCCACTGCTGAGTGAGCGTCTCCTCCGACACTTGCTTGGGACAAGTGTACTTCTGGAGTGCACCAGTGTAAGGCCTCCTGCTTCGAGGCACAAATCCTGGCAGTTCCAATGCTAGAGCTGCAAGAGTAGGCGACAGAGAGTTGTTGGTCAAGTTGAGATCCTCACTCTTCTTAAGTTTCTGTTTAGGAGTGACATTGGAGTATATGGGACTGTCCACAACATTCACATGCTTTCTGGGCAGTGGCTGCACCACTCTACACAGTTCTACAGCCTTTTCTGAGTCACACTTGTTTGCCTCGGACACTGTGTCTCTGTGCTCTGCACTGACAAGTACTTCTTTGAGAGGGTTCGCTCCAGACAGTGTTTCAATGTTGGCGAGCACTGTAGGGTGATAGAGGATGACATCAGGACGCAAATTGGAGTTTCTATCGTCTATGAGGAAGCTGATGACATCTTGAAGGTCGTCACTGTAGTGGAACTCTTTGATACGACGCTCTGTATAGCTGGTGCAGTAACACAGCGCATGCAGCACGTCGCCGAGCTGCCTGGTGAGACCGCTGCCGGCCCCCGCTGTCAGATCGAAGCAGTTGACGCGAAATTCGCCGCTCTCGCTCACAAAGATGGAGTCCGTCGTGATGCATTTTTGTAACACTGCGAACCGGAGCTCCTCCACTTGCTTGCACAGCCGCGCGAGCTCGAACAGCAGCCGCCACAGGAAGCTCTCCGCGAAGTGAAGATCCGCCGCAGCACAGGTCTCCAGCAGCTCGCGCGCGCTCCGCCAACAGCTGTACTCCAAGACAAAGTACAACGTTCTCGACGGAGCGTGAAGAATGGTGTCGAAGTACCGCAACGAGCAATCCGATATCACTTTGTTTATAATTTTCACGTCGTTTACGATGTCTTGTAGTTGCGAGTCCGAGTACGCTGAGCAATTGTACGCCTTCCACGCAAATATGTTGTTGGTGACCTTGTGGCGCACTTTGTAGAACGTACCACCGCAAAATACGTCTAAAACTTGATAATCTTTCAATTTTTCCGTCATCGTGCTGATATTTTTAGCAATTTATTAAATTTTTTACATTTTGTAACCGAAACAAAGCGCCCGACGAATTTTGAAAGAAGTGACGGTTACTTCTTTAGAGATGGGGTAATTAAATTTAATATTGCTCGATAGAACAGTGCAAAATATCGATACATCTCATATGAAAAAATAAAGATTTTTTTATTATTAGAAAAAAAAAACTATATTTAAAAATGTTTCCAGATTTTTATACATGTTTTTCCTAAATTTTTCAAAAAATCAAAATTTAAATGTTCATTAAAGACCTTTACAGGCAAGCAAAAAGAAAACTTCGAAAATATGTCTCTGGGTTTTAAAAAATGTCACTATTAATAAAAAATCAGGGTGAATCGGAATGGATTCTCCATTAAAGGTTTCTGTGACAAATCTTCGCTACAAATATCGAAATAACGAGTAGTCCTTTCATTGCAAATCCTTTGCATACGATTGATTTAAAAATGCGCCTGTGGTGCGATTTTTCAAACGCGGTGTCACTAAACGTACGGTTTTTTGTATGGAAAAACCATTCGTTTAGGTGACTCCGCGTGTGAAAAATGGCACTTCTGTTTGAAAACAATAGTAACACAAGTAATGTGACTAGTGATTTCACAAATGCGTCCAATTATTATACCATGTGTTTTACAAAGTCACTGCACTTTTTAAAGTTATAAATGTAAAATATTTATTTGATAAAAAATAAAATGTTAGAATTCATTTTCTTAATAATTTGTTAAAAAAAATTTTTGCCCAACAATTGGGGTCTAAATAGCTATTAAAAAATTATCTATCCCTATCCCTACTCGTGACTCGTGCGTAAAAATTCATTTCTGTTGCATACTCATTTCTAATACATAGAATAAAATGATCATTTAGAAACTACAGACCTTCGCAGGTATACTGTTATGTCTAATTATGTATGTATTTATATTTTATTCAAATCAAGTCAAAACCATTTTTTTATCTTTGGATATTTGTATTACATGATAATTGTAATTTTCAATTCAAACTATATTAAAAAATGTTGTGAATTTTCATATAAAATGCGAAAAGACTTTTTCCCCAACCTATTATATACAGCTTAGTTTATTGCCGCTTCCTATACGCAAGTACAGAAGAGTAAAATTAAATTCCAATCTGAGCATAGAAAATGTGAAGATCCACATACATGTGAGTTATGGTAATTAGGTCCCTAACCTTAATTCATTTGAGTATGTTGTAATATTTTTATCATCTTATACAACGTGAAAGGGACATACCCTTGATAAATTGAGCCACGGACTGTAATAGATCACTATAGCGTAATGAACTAAAAATTTCAATCAAAAACAAAAAAAAAACGACATTCCCATACACATTGACCGGCGCGGTGGCTGCACACTTTTGTATGGAAGTGTCGATTTTTTTGTATTTTCTGTTATTTTAATTTAATTACACTATTGTGATCGAGTATAAAGCTCGTGGTTCGATTTAAAACGGGTATGTCCCTTCCACGTTGTATTGTTAGTCGTTTAAAATAGTTGTAATATATTATCGACAACTGACAACACTACTACTCTCTCAACTCGTTTAAGCACTGGAATCAAATTATTTACAGCCAAGCTCATAATCAAACAAAATGAGTGAAACGCATTCTTTGTTCTGTGACCATCATTGTTTTACAGAAATACTGTAATACCTAAATATAAATAACGATATTTAATATTATTGAATAATTGATTGCATTGTTCTTTTCTGTGGTTCCTTCACAGTTACCTGAAGTGCCACTTTTGAAACGCGAAGTAACTTGAATGGTTTTTCCATTGAAAAATCGTTCGTTTAGTGACTTCGCGTTTCAAAAAGGTCACCACTGCTCTTTCTTTGTTAAAATGAACTGTCGAATGTTTGATGTTTCACATTGTTTGCTTTTCTACGTATTTGCAGAGTAATTTTCCAAGGCGTTTCTAAACAGACTGCAAAGTACCCTTGACAAAGTAGTTTTTCATTTCATTAGTACTGTCTAGCTAGTACCTATGGCGTTAGTTCTTATTACAGTGACGATATTGAGGTTTAATATCTGCCATAACGTCTTTGTCCCTTACGTACAGTCAGGGCCGGATTATCCATAAGGCGGATTAGGGGCCCCGTGCATGCACAAAGGGAAAAAAAGTTTTATCAAACGATTACTTTTATTAGTGTACTTCAAATAATATTATTCCTTTTTTTCGACGCATGTTGTCTGATCCGGCCCTGCGTTCAGGAAAGGATAAATTAAATAAAATTAAGGTTAAAAATTCATTTGTTTATTAGTGAGTATAAGCGTGTTTGCGGCACAGCTGACTAGCGGATCCAACGACATATCACAAGATGACTCCCCCGACTGAACCGAAGCCGATAAACAATACGTTACAAATATCGCTAAACTTACCGACAATAAACATAACAGCTTTCTTTAAATTCGGACTGCGTTTTCATGATTTTATTTATTGAACATATTAACATAATACTTCATTTTTTTGGTCTGAGCATTACAATTTGGTAATGAGAGCAACTCTGGTATTCAAAAAGTATTGTGCGAACGTTAGCATCTATCTACACTAGTCTAATAAAAGTAATATTAAACACCTAGGGCGGTGAAACAAAAAAACGCAAGAGCCGAATGCGAGGGCGATAAATTTGCGTTTTGAAGCTTCCTTATTCCTTGCATCTAGCACCGCCCTTGGTGTTGTACAGTTTCACGTTATACTCAGGCCATGAAAAGGCAATTTTTGCGCATGCAACGGGCGAAAAATTCCTCTTACAGCCTGGAGTGACGTAATTATACTTTTTAAATACCTACAATAATAATAATAATATATTTACAATATTTGTATACAAGACCATTGACTAGAAACCGTGCCTAGAATAAATAATATTCACAACAAAACTTACGAAATTTACGACAAAGGAACATGATCACTGGATGCGAAGTAGCAATGTAATATCAACACTAAATCATGGAATGGGCCGTTTCTTTGGTAACGCGTTTGCACTGGACGCCAGTCAGGGAGCCAATGCACATTCACCAATATCTACTTAAAGCCTATGTCACACACCATTGCGATATTGACCCCTCATTCATATGAGTATAATTTTACTTTATTGCGATTAAGATTGTTATAACTTATAAAGTATGGATTCTATACACTTCACGACGATTGTTAAGACTTTACTAAGGAGTCTTAGTAATAATCCTAACAAATTACTTACACTAGATTTTTTTTACGTTTGGTAAAAATAGAATAGAATCCTTTTTACATCAGTGCTCATGTACTGATCAAAGTGATTCGGTAAAAACCTTAATAAAGCAGGACAACACTACGCGGGCGAGTGACAGTGACAGCTAGATAAGGTCAATGTGCATCAGTTCACACACTAACTGGCTCCTCGTATAGCCATCGAGTATAAATACTAAAAATTCATTGAAAATATATTACAATTTCACGTTATACATTTTAATTTGAACGCGCAATATAACAAACTACCTAATATCACGCGCTTCGGGGACGAAGCGACCGAGTACAAAATAAAATTTACAAAAAATAACAACGGTAAAAAAATAATTAAAAATCGGGCATCACAACGTAACACATTGGTAATACAAATATACTGGTAGCAACCAGCTGACGAGCTCACACAAGGTGAGTGTAATGGCGAGTTAATAATACGGAAAAAATCTGTTGTTTTCATTCGGCCGAAATTTTCGATTTTTATATACGGCGAGCACTCGGCCGAGCACGATAACTCGCCACTACACTCGCCGGCGTGACCAATTCTTACAATACATAGACAAGCGGCATCGTCCTGCGAATACTGAAACTTAACGCGATGAGATCAACATTAAATCGCGATTCACGTTTGCCAGTTTTTGGAATAAAGTTACCGACAGTTAAGACCGATTTTGTTTGAAGGATTTATTTTTGCAACGAGTTGGTTAACTTGGTAGTTTGAAACGCTTTGTCCAAAAGTTTAATATATTACAAAAATACATAAGTATTGGAGAAAGCGTTATAAGTATTATTCACTTTATTTTGTTGAAGTTGTCCAACTTACACAAGACAAAATAATTGGTATAAAAAGTTGGTTTATATTAAAAAAATTAGTAGTCATAGACTTTTGGTGTAGACACTCATCGCTATGATATATATTTTTTTATAACAACTTGCAGTAGTTCTGGCACAACGTGAACCGCGCGGTCGTGGCAATCGACATTGTTCGGGGAGCCGTGGCAGGCCGGCCCCCCCGCCGCCACTCTACCGCACGCCGGCGGTGCCGAGCCGCGTGTGCGCGGTGGGCGCGCGCACGCGGGAGGGGGCGCGCGCGGTCGCCTTGCGCGGGGGAGGGGGCGCCGCGGCCACGGGGGAGATGTCCGGCTCCTTCTTCACTGGGGTTTCTGGTCTCTGTAGTATAAATGTACCATTTATTTAGTAAATTCAAGTTTATCATAAAATCGACTGTTTGTTGCAGTGTTTTTGAATGCAGATTTGAATGGAGGGCCGTTTTGGTGCATTCTAGTGTAATTCATACAGCTTAGTAAATTATTAAATTATTTATAAGAGTCTTTGAGTGTCGAATCTAAGGTAGGACTCGATAGAGCTAAAAAGATAAATCAGGAAGGCGCTTAACTGTTTTTGGAGCAAAATGGCGGTTCAAAAAGCATGAAATCTGTTGACGCCTTTTTGTGCTAGGGCACCGGCGGTGTGAATGAGTACCTGCGCGCTGGGCCGGTAGGGGCGGGTGGTGGGCGGCAGCGGCAGCGGCTGCAGCTGCAGCAGGTTGTCGGCGCGGCGGCGCGGCGCGCGGGCCGCCAGCGCGGCCGCGCACGTCGCCCGCCGCCGCCCCGGGGCCGCCACCGGCCGGCTCGTCAGCGGTTCCGCGCCACTGCAATCACATACATCGCTTGCTCAAAACCTACTATTTGATATGACGGATGGACGCGAAAATGTAATAATAACTCGTTAATAAAGAAGAAATAAAAAAAAAATATTGTCTGTAAAATCGGTTTACGGTCGATGATTTTAAGTGATAACGTCATGACAGATGCGTAACGAGCTGAACGCTCAGGCCGATCGTGCCTCTCTATGCCTCGCTCTCGTTCGCACGCTCGGCTCAGGCGGAACGTAACAATTTTTCGTGCGTGCAACCGACGTTCACTGATTTATAAGGCGTTATCACGTCAAAAAGATACAGTAAACATTTTTCAAAATTAAAAACCGACTTCGCCCTATAACTACCAAACCGATTTTAATAAAACACAAACGAAGAATTTTCACAAAAAATCGTTTCAAGCGTCTTTTTTTTTATATTTGGTTCGCTAACTAGCTAAACAACCACAAAAATTAGAGCGCATAAATTTCCAACCCCATACCAACCTAACAGGACGAATTGATAACCTCCTTCTTTTTGGAAATCAATTAAAAAATGAGAGCAAGACGTGTAAAAAAACCGTGGCTATTTAGATCCCAAACTGTCTATCGATTGCCAGCAAATAACTAATTTTTGTGAAATATTCAATACACTTATTAGATAGTGTATTCAATGTTTATATAAAATAGGTATATATAAAATATTAAAAGCGGCCAAGTGCGAGTTGAACTCGCGTGGAAAGAGTTCCGTACAATACCAAAGCTTCTAAATTAGTATAAAATATCACATTTGAAATCGTCATAGTAACATGCGAGTTAATAATACTCGTAATAGCGCTATCTAGTGGTGCTTTGGTGACTTTTTTCCGTAAGTGAACGTATTTTAGTAGTTTACCACTTTATTTTAAATTGATAGAATTCTTATAGGTTTTCTTGTAATCTACAAGTAATTATATTTTGTATTTTTCTTTTCAAATTTTTAGAATGGTCAATTTTTGTCTTCTTTCATGAATAAAATCAAAATTATTTGTTTTAATAATAGAAATATATTTGAGGTCCTCATAATGAGCCCTTTCATTTGATATATAATACAGTATGGTTTGCAAAACTTAATTTTTTAATTTCTTAATTTATTCCCGAAAAATGACCATCAATAAAAAAAAAATACTTTGGACATCTGTGTTTGTACCTAATTTCACCTGATTTGGTCCAGTAGATTCGGAGAAAATTGGTTGTGACAGACGGATGGACAGACAGACAGATGTACGAGTGATCCTATATTTTTTAATTTTTTGTACGGGGTTTCCGTAAAAAGAGCGTAAAATGATTATGTTCTTGTTTTTGGAAATCGATTAAAAATGAGTGCAAGACTTGTAAAATACCGTGGGCTTTAAAATTGTGAACTCCATCGATTCTCAGCAACCAACTAAGGATGCATGAGGCATTTCACGTACAGTTGTTATGAGTCAATTTTCGTGAACTCTCTATCGATTACCTGCATACAAGTAAGGATTTAATATCTGGCGTACAGTAAGTATGTTGCATTCGTGTGCATTTTTTATCGCATTTATCGAACTTTCGTGACATCGAATGCTTTGAAGAATCGTTCGACTCAATACGAAAAATTTGCTGCAAAATTTTACCACCACACCTACCGTCTGAAATTAACTTAAATTTCACCCACACCACTCAGATAGTTGGCAATCAACCACCGCACGTTTTAAAATGAACTTTTTACCACGTAGGACCGACGAGTCTATATCTTCCTGAAAGAGGGCAACGCTTCTATTACACCCTGGTGTTGCAGTTGTCCATGGGCAGCGGTGATCACTTACCATCAGGTGACCCGCCCCATGACACAAAAAATAAAGAAGGTATGAGTGAGTTTCCCACCTGTGCGGCGGCATGTCCCAGCTGTCGCAGTCCTCGTTGTACCTCAGCCGCAGCACGACGGGCCGGCCCGCGTCGGGCACGAAGCTGTCGGCCAGCAGCAGCCGCCGCCGCAGCTCTGCGATGAGCGCGGCCTGCAGCGCCTCGTGCTCGCGCCGCTCGCTGTCGTGCGCCTCGCGCTGCTCCACCATCTCCTCGCGCAGGCACGCGTACTTCGACAGGCACTTTTTTAATCTGAACGACGTTTTTCAAAAATGCTTTTATTGTCCGCCCAAAGTACTTATTCAAACGAATTTAATGAGCCCAAACTCGATGGAGTTGCGTCGTTTTATTACGTCTCTGTGATCAGGGGGGTTACTCCATAAAATAAAACTAAAGTCAAACCAAATTAGACTTTATCATTATACGCTAATGCTCAATGTTGCTTGACATTGAAATTCGGATAAACCGCTTTTGGAGTTACCCCCCAGACCCTAGGTATCGTCTACCACAAAGTGCTCGTAAAGCCAAATCAAACCAATCCTACTCAATGAAATTATGTTGTTTTATAAGTGAGTTCCGTCGAATATATCTCCCGGCTCCATCGTCAGAACATCTCATTGACTCCATAACAATGTATTATCATTATCATCCGACTAAAACAGGTATGCAAAATTTCTGCTCAATCGCTTGAGGATAACTGGTTAAATATTTAGTTGCAAGATTTAACCTAAACAAACACACAAACAAGATACATTGCAAGTAAAATAAAGCTTGTAAAAAATACAAACAAATTCTCTACATCACACCACCGATATGAACTCTTCCTCCTCTAACTCTAACCCTCTCTAATTTTATCCGGGACAAGAAGATTTTCAATTTAACTCAAGCATTTGACAGTTTATGCCTCATGATAAATTATGAAACAAATAGACAACCTCAACGAAAATTGTATTGATTGTTCTACGGTGCTATCATAACTCTACTGTAACCAGTGATAACTAATATATATATATATATATATATATATAAAGAAAAATAGTTTACTGTAATACATATTATTTATATCGGTGTACTACAAGGGTTCGTTATGGATCCAATCCATCAAACGTGGATGGTAAGACACATACAGAACTAAAATACTTTTGGTGTGATACACCAAAAGTATCTCAACAGTGGGCTGAATTTGCTTATAACGTTTGCATCAACAAGTTTATTTGCTAAGCAAATTAAAAACCTCCGACTATCAAGAAGTGATTAGAAGCGAAACTACCGATACAACTTGATATCCGTAGCATCGTCTATTATTTGACAGACAAAGCCGACTTTTAAGTGTTAACCCCCAACAACTTTAAACGACTGATACGATTTTCATCAAACAAAGCTTAAAACCACCGCAAGGAAACTTGCTTTCACGTAAAAAAATGTATCGAAATCGTTCGAGCGCTACGATGCCGCAGACAGATATACCAACAGATATTAGCGTCAAAGTTATAACATCCCTCTTTTTGTAGGACGTTAAAAAAAATTAATAAGAAATAGGCATCAAATGTTGTGGCTTTAAAATAAATTGATCGATCGACGTACCTCTGCGTCTTGTGGTCGACCTCCTGCTGCAGCGTGGTGAACGTGTTGGTGACGATGGCCGTGGTCTCCTCCTCCAGGTCTATCTTCTGCTGCATCTCCACCTCCCGCTTCTTCCGCTCCGCGATCTCCATGTTCCTCTGCTCGAGGATGATCTGGCTCTCATTGAGGTTGTTTATCAAGTCTTTCCCCCCGCCCCCCTGCACCAGTCGATCCTCTAAAGACCGGATCTGTTGCTCCAGTTCCTCGGTCTTGCATTTCTCCTGCTCGATTGTCGATTCAGCGAGGATGTGCTCGTGTTCTATACTGACAGCTTCTTCTTCGAGTTCCGCTGGAAAGATTAAATACAGTTTTCATATTAAATAACAGATGTTTGCTATACGAGTAGCAACATTCCGATCCTGAAATAATGCAAACAGCTTAACAAGAATTTGTAAAGTCAGATAAATACTAGTGGCTCTGTGAGCTGTAAACTCCGCGATTCACCCGGACCCGTTAAAGTTTATCGGTTAAAAAAGTTTTTAAGACAAATAAGTTGCTGCTTTATATGGGTAACAAAAAAAATATGATACTTTTGAAAAAAAGAACCAAAATGGCTGAAAAATGTTATTTTTAAAGTTTTCAACCCCCATATTTCCGCCATTTCGAAAAATTTCGAAAAAGTGAATCGACAAAAAAACTTATAACTCTCCAACCTTCTCACAAAATTGCACGAGATCGGTTGAGAAATGTGATGTGTAGGCGAGAACAGCCGGCGAACTGATAAACTGACAGCCGGAAAAGCATTTTTGGCCAATCTCGAAACTGAGACGCTTCGCTTGCTCGATCAATAAAACTTGTGCCACAGATTTTTATAACTTTTGATTTGTGTGGTCTAGGGATATTACTAGTATTATATTGTACTCACAACTGTCCGCCGTCCCGTTGACCTTGCCCCCTTTCTCGCGGGCGGGTCTGGGCTTCTTCACCGGCTTGCGGTCCACGGCCTTCCGTTGCTCGATCAGCATCCGCAGCCTCTCGATCTCCGCCTGGTATTCTCGCAGTTTGGCGTCCTTGGGATCTTCGTTGCGCACTGGTTTATTCTTAATCGCTAAAAAACGAGAAACGAAAGATTACAACTTATTCTTTCATCAAGATTACACAAGTCTACTGCATCTGGCAGAAGAGAAGATTTAAAATGAAAGCATATAAAAGATTGCGTCCTCTTTTTAGTATTTGCGGTAAGTAGCGACAGAAAATATTCGTAAATCTTAGTAGTTGAGTTAGTCTCACCCTTGGCCCTGTGCGCGTATCGCAGCGTGGTGATGGTCTCGTCGTAGTTGTAGCAGGCGGGCCCGATGTTGGCGATCATTATGGTCTTGCTGTTGCCGCCCAGCGAGTCCTGCAGAATGCGCGTCAGCTTCGAGTCCCTGTAGACATCACGCGAGATGCATGATTAATATTTACAGTAGTAAAACCTCAAAAAAAGCTCTTTAAACATTTTCTTTCACTTACTCTGTGACATGCAGAGGCATGCTAAAACAGCGATCTAAAACAGTGACCTTTTTGAGACTTATTATCGGAAAAAAACATTTAATTTATTTTTCTATCAGTAAAATCAGAAAAGATCTCTATATTGTACCTTGAGGGATGTCGGTTCTTCATAAAATAACTGATTCACTTTTGCTGTATTACCAACATTCTGAAGCTTATTTTACAATGACGCTATTGACTTCCAAATTTAAGCATTTCCTAAACCATATTAACAGAGTTTAATGGAAGTTATGTGATGATAAACACTATCAAACGCTATTGAGTGAATAGACATTATTATCTTGCTTGTCGTTTCATTCAGTTTTCTTTTATCAGTACAAGGTGGACCATTGTCTGGTCCACCTCCTAACAAAACCTTGTGTGCCTTGGCTTAGATGACTTCAATGAGCGGACTGACTATGCAGCAAACACTCGCTCGGCAAACATGATATATAAAGGATGACAAATAAGACTCAACAAGTAGACGAAATCAGGGAAATTAAAGTGTGCAGTTTGAATGACCTGTATGGAACATGCGGGCTGTTCTCGGCCAGCGCCGAGATGACGTTCCCGAGCGAGGACAGCGCCTGGTTGATGCGCGCCGCCTCGCGCAGCCGCTCGGCGCTGGCGCCCGTCTTGCGCTGCCGCTCGCTGCCCGCCAGGTCCACCAGGTTCAGCTTGCCCACGCTGTCACAAACAAAACATTCACCGTCATCTTAGCGATATTCATTTGTTATATTGCTTTTTAAACAATAGCGCTTTGAACAAATTATTTGTGAATATTAGCGGGAACAATTTTGTTAAGTTCAAACGTATAAAAGTCATATCCTTCGAGGCCGCAGACAGAATCCTTTTGTTGTTTGTTGGAGGCATAGGTCTTCAATATTAAGAATGAAATAAGTAAGAACAAACAAAAACAAACATTGCAAGATACCACTTACATCATACAAAACCACACACGACTCGAGTAAACTGAAGAATTCTATGGGAGGTAAATAGCTTCGAGAGGTTTTTTTTCTTATACGCTTGCTTAACTCCGTAAAGTGTACCCACATCAGCCCATATTGCGCTACAACCTTAAAATCATTCATTGCCTTCAGCACCTTTTAGGCTATGACCTTAAACCTCATAGTACCTACATTGTTTGTAAAATATGACTCGTTGGCGTCGGCGCATCATTCATTAGAGCCGAGAGAGTGTAAGAACAAGTAGGTATCGAAGTTAAATAATTTTTCAAAATTAAAAACCGATTTCACCCCCAAACTACACAACCGATTTTGATAAAATTTCCATGGTACCACCTGGAAAGTATACCCTTTCAAACAAAAAAAGAATTTTTAAATCGGTCCAGGCATCTTTGAATAATCGGTTACATAAAAAAATAAAATAAAGGATCGCGACGAATTGATAACCTCCTCCTTTTTTGGAAGTCGGTTAAAAAGTAGGGACAGCGTGTGGGTGAGAACTCTTTCAGAGTGGTGGTTCCGGAACTATTAATTTATAGCTCTTGCTTATCCCCACCCTATCCGACAAAGCTGTAAACTAGGAAGTAAGTTCAGCAATTTCCACGAGGCATGCAAGGAGTCCTGTTAAGGAACAGTTAGCCGAGAGGCGGGGGAGTGGGAATTCACAATATTGACATAACACGTACGTAATGCGGCTTCGCACCATGGCGCGAACAGGGCGGCAAACACGACAATACATTGTAAAGTTAATATTACTTCAACAAATTCGTTGTTGTGCGATTTCCTCACTTCCACGTACTTGGTCAGTTTACGACTCTGTAGATGTAATAAACCTTCGTGCTCAAGGTTCGACGATACTGAAACTTTGTTTTTGCTTTGTTTCTCTGATTCTGAAAATAATCTTTCCCCATAATTCTCAAAATTACCGATAGAAACTAATGGTATTGCACCAATACGTGATCGCCCTTCGAGATCGTTACGTACTAGTACTTATTCTGTGAAGTGAATGCCCCATGAGCCGTCATTTCTTCGTTCTATCAAAATATCTAGTATTTACTGCTGATACAACAGATAGACAAATGACGGGAAGCGTTGCATCGGAAGTACGAGTAATCGAGCGAACAGCAGGGTCGCCCAATGCGGCGGAAGCGAGGCTTATGGGATTAGTGCGCTCGCACCATGCCCTCCGCCTGCCTAGTCTGAGCCCTACGACTTATACAGGAGTACATACATAGTATATGACCTATAATAACAGTAAATTAAACTTTTAGCAAAAACTTTTAGCACAAACTTTTTTTGTCTTGTTCTTTCAATGTTAAATATGGAGAAGAGGAAAAGGGACAAAACATGTTTTAGCTAAAATAGGTTTAGCAAAGTGTCGTATTTTTTTATGAATATGAGTTGAGGGTAAGTGTTTTGCTAAAAGTTTAATTTACTAAATGAGGAAATCGCACAATCGCAGAAACGGCAGATTTAGTCCATGAACCAAATAAAATTTTCTAAAGATGTCACCATTTCTAGAGGTATAACACATTTTGCTGAAAAATAGAACTTTGCCGAATACATACAAGGGTCGTTTAAAGAAAATAATTTTAGACTGATGTGTATCTATATTTTGAAATATTTGAAAATGATGTGAATTTGACTGCACGCAATACTTATTCTAAAACTGGCAACTCTGACAAGACACATTCTGTGGCTTTTCCACAATCCTTTCAGTTTCAATGTCAAGGTTCTTTCCACTTGCAAGTAGAGTTATTAAATGCACTTTAACGACTAGTCATATAACGAGACATAAAGTCCACCGTTCATTTGTCGGCAGTGCCGCGACCCTCGCCTTGACCCGAGGATCTCGAGAGAATAGAAAAATAGCACGTGCCACAGAATGTAGGTATATTGTGTCGCCGTAACCAAGCTCCTGTGTTGATAAGGCACGGCATTGATAAGCTATTGTTTTCTGCAGCTACTGTTCCAACTGAAGGAGCTTGATCAAGCATACGTTACCTATACATTTGTTATTTTATAGTTAATTGATTTTTTATTATATTGCCTGTTGTTAGTGTGCACTCGTAATGTTCTCTTCCACAGCAGCACAGAATAAGTACTGACCTCAGTTCGATTAGTAGTCGGAAGTACATTGACTTATAAAATCTCTAGGGGTTCTGTTATAAACCCAAGGTTATTATAGCAAAATTCCCTTGGCTATTTCTTTGCGAGGTAAAATCTATTAAAAGATTAGCAAAGAATAACTTCGAAAAAGCCAATGTATTAAATTGGGCAATAGATTGAAATACATAGTTAGCACTTTGCGCCGGAAAAGGAAATCGCCCATTGCATTGCGGAATCAGAAGAATGTGATAATTTAATAATATGGTGATAATGAAGGCCATATTAATGCAAAAAATCAATAATGTGACATTATTGATTTTTTGCATTAATACGGCCTTCATTATATAGTGCGATATTGTTGGAGTGTGGGCGTCAATAGGCCCAAATATTGACATTACGAGCTGAGTAGAGTACACACCCGCATTCAACAAATTACAGATGCTAAAGATTGATCCAAAGGATGGTCCAAGAGGGATTGGATGGTTCTGTAAAATTTTCTTATTGACTGAACTGAATTACTGATTAAAACTTACTCCAAATTTGGCGGTTGTTTAAAACGTCAGCTTTTATAAACTAATAAAGTAAACTGTTTGCAGTTAGACTCCTGCAAATTTTGATACAGGGACCGTCTTGAGCAAGCTAATGTTATTATGACAATGAAATGTGTTTTACACTTTGCATTCTTATAAGTAAGTAAGTAAGTAATAGTAGATTATTAACCAAGGGGATAAAGCAGTGTCTTCTGTCGCGGGTGACGACTTAAATCGCGAGCGCAACGAAGGACTCGAGGTTTACTCCCGAGCGGAGCGAGGGTGTTAAATACTTAAATCACGAGCGAAGCGAGGGATTTAAGACGAGTCCTGAGTGTAGCGACGGATTTAAGTTCACCCAAGACTAAGACAGCTTTATCACCGAGGAAAATACTCTATTTTTCGTACCATTAGCGAAAAACTAAAGACAATAATAACAAGAGATAAGCATTTATTAAAAATAATAACAATTAAAAGTAAAAGTTGACATTGGAAACATTAGTCCAATTATTGATAGAGAGAGTCACATTTTTGTTCGGTACATTTATTGTTAACGAGTTGATTTGAGTATTTCTCTGTTCTTGCGTCTGAGGAACTTGCGTTTCATTATAGATGGTATACGTCGGGGATAGTGGCGGTGGTGCATCGTGAGTTACGGACGAAGATGAGATGCCGAAAGTTGATGGTTGTGGCTCTGATGGATTAAGTTTTATGTTTTTGTTAATTTGACTGCTTAATGTGGTTTTATTCGCCATTGAGCTTTCGATATAACCCTCAGCTTACCAGCTACCCTTGCTAATTTTATTTTTGCCAATGGCTTGTCGAGTACATTTCCCATTCCGATAGTTTATAAAAAATCTATTGTTTTCTATGTTGGTGGGACGTAATGCTTGGTATTTATGAACGATTTTAGTATATTGTCCCTGTACAACAAATGACCGATTTTTCTTTGTCTTTGTTTCTTTTACATTAACCAGCAGCAACTCATTGGAATGATTTTCCACGTCCTCCACCTTTAAGTTTACAAGTTCACATCCGCGGCAAGCACCATTGACTCCAAAAATTAAGGCCACCTATAACAAAGATAAAAAACAGGTTAATATATAGAATAATTACCATTACTAAGATACGAAAAATTATTAGTTAAATCTATTTCTACTTACTTTTGTGACAAGAAAGATTACGTCAGGAGCTTCATTAAGAAATTTTTCCACATTTTGAGTCGTAAAAACTTTAGACTTCTTTGCGCAATGTCCTTCTTATTGTCTTTTTAAAAAAGCTAGTAATTTGGTGAATCTATTTATTTCTATGCTGTGTTTGATGCTTATTGTTGCCTTCAGTTTTGAGTATATGCACCAAAGTGTATTCGGATTCTTCGTCTTGGATAAATAATCAAAATAGACAATAAGTACTGATTCCGAAATTGATATGCCTTTCGTACTTCTCCACGTTGAAAATTCATCATAAGTTTTTAAATAATTTTCCTTGGATTTCGTTGGAAGCAAATTATTTATAATTGCGGCAGCATTTGAACTGATGGAATCCGACAATTCACTGTCACTGTCGCTTTGCTTTGACATCATATCGTATTATTTTTAGAATATTAACTTATTTATAAAAAATAAATTAAAATAAACTACATATACGTTTACGTATTTGAGGAAAACAAAAACGCGGCAAATTCCTAGACTAATATTTTTCTGCCGGAAAAAGCAAAGATATCAAGCTCATACGGCCCCGTCGGTTTTCGTAATTTTATTTAATAATCATAACTGCGATATCTTAAAATTAATCACTCCTAAAAAAAGCGTATTCCTTTTCAAAAAGATATATAATACTTTAATTAATTTTTATCCAGTTACATAAAAAATACAAAATGTTTAACGTTGTAAATAAATATAGGTACGCAGAAAGCTTGGCTGTATGTGTTAGACGCAAATGACCCTTTGCTTTTTCTTCTTGGAAAACTTAACAGCTGGTGTAAACAAACAATGGCATGACATGATTTAGTTTTTTATTTTATGAAATTTAAGTGGTTTTGTGGATTTTGCGGATACATGTTGTCGATTCAAAATCGTTATTTTATTTACGCTTAACAATATAGAAATGATTTCAGTTCAGTATAAATTTCGGTAAGTATTCCAAACTTAAACCACATTCTCCCTAAGGATGAATAAAATTCAGTACATTTTCCTTTCCCTGTTTTTAACAGATTAAACATTTTTTATTACAATTATTTACATTTTGCATCGTAATTTTTTGCCCGTTACGGACCCTCCGTAACCATAATTTCAGCAACTATGACAGGCCAAATCGAAGATTTACAATTTTTAATCTAGGATATCTGGATGATACCCTCTTTGAAAAAATCATAACACGAGCAATTTTTATAATATCACCTCTCTGTCTATTGCGGGGCAGTCAGATCCCAGGCTAATGGGCCTAAAGCCACACCCAGCACCGGAATCTATCGCCCAGCGATGGACAGGAGATTAGATTTATGGATCAAGTTTGCGTTGCATAATGAAATTTAGTACAACATTATAACACTCGTTCGGGTGATATTGTGGTTACTATGACATTGGTTGTTTTAATGTTAGCAATAAGCTGTTTCAGAAACTTTTATAAAGGATATGTAGCATGGGTGTAGATAAACAGATACAAGTATCTACGTAGTGAATCTTTATTAAATAGGTACGATCATAGTGTAGTGATTTTGTATTAAAATAAAATCAACGATATTTTGCTTCTCTATTTCTCTGTTAATGTTATAAAATTAAAACAGGAAATGGATGCAAATGTAAATTTTCCTTAAAAAAGAACCAAACTTGATCGGGGAATTCCAAAAATGCCAATGTTTCAGGAAGTAGTATTATGTCATGATTAGCATCTATCGTCAGTGATCGCCGCCCACCGCGTACGCTTTTTCTGGCAGCCAGGGTTACCAAAACAGTTCTTATAGAAAAATTAAATAGAAATCATCATTATACAATGGTGACTTTTATATTCAAATATGCATGTGTTTTTCCAATCGCAAATTTTGGTAATACTTGATGGAGGTGTATGTCAGCAGGGGCTATTCTGCAGTTCAACTGATGAAAAGCTTGAAAGCCACAGGGAGAGTTGTCAGAGTAAATAGATACTTTTTAATGAAAAAAATAATCTAAATGTAAAAAAAAAATATAATAATGTTACTGATAGCAGATCCTGCTTTTGTTTTTTTGGTTTATTTGCACTACTCATGGTTGATCAGCAGTAGGGGGCCCGAAGTAGTAAAGTTCCATAAATAATTTCCAAAAAATATGAAGTATGTATCATTCTAACCGAGAGATGCAACTCTACTTCATTTTACATTTATTTTCATCTCTAGGTCTAAGTGGTAATTTGATTAAAAAGTTTTCTATCAAAGCCAGGCGGAGAAGGTAAGCGCCTAATTAAAAAAGTCCTACTTCGCAAAAATGATATGATTGATCTCAACATGCCAAAATTGAAGGCCCTCGCCTTAGACGTAGTCCGCCAATGCAGCCTACACGGCACGTGCTACGTTACTCACGTGTTGCCAAATAAGTACCAAGCATATGCAAACTTTTTGACTATAGTAACCTCATTGAGCTGTCAGTACGCTGTGAGTCACTGCCGCCATTGCATAATACTATAGTTATAGTATTTATTACTCTATGGTGATGATAGTAATGGTGGTGGTGGGTAATGAACCGCATTGCTTTCAGACGCCGCGTCTCCACGCCGGGTTGAACAGCAAGTCGAGGATGACGACCGGGAGTGGAACAGGTACTTAGAGATGGTGCAGGTCTTGAAATATACACCTTTAATAAATAACACTGAATACAATGTTTACTTCTGAGCTTAAATTTTGTGCCTAACATCTGTCATAATCGACTCGTTAATCGTAAGTAATCATCTCAGTTCTTTTTCCATCCACTGCCGATCCTACTGGTCTGGTCTTATTCAGTATTTTAGACAATTTCTTAGGTTATCGTCTGGGCGGGAAAGCATCAGAAAAGGGACGAGAGCTATTTTTAACCGACTTCCAAAAAGGAAGAGGTTGTCAGCGCGTCGTTTTTTATTTTTGTTATGTATGTGCACCGATTATTCGAAGACGCCTAGACCAATTTAAAAAAATCTGTTTTTGTTAGAAATTTTATTAAAACCGGAAACTATTTTGAGGGTGAAGTCGTTTATTAGTTTTGAAAAGTTATGTCTCTAGTGCAGTTCCTGATATGATTTAAGGAATATAATGAAGCCGTAAATTTTTTTATGAAAACGCCAAATGACTAGTGTATTTAATTACAATAGAATCAAGGACGTAGTACGAAATCATTAGCTTATATAAGGAGGTAGAGCGGCGCGGCGCGGCCCGAATGCTCGCCCGCACAAGGTTGCCTCGGCTGAAGAAAAACTGAAGCCTTCACGCTACGCCGCCCTTCCTACCAGCTACGAGGTACTCCCGACCACAGCACCACGTGTGCTTTACCTATTACTCCTTAAAACAATCACTGTATGTTATCTACCTACTTCATGTAGGTACGTCGTAAAGTAATTTCCTGAAATTTCACATTTGAAGAGGGACAAAAGGATTCTTTTTGCATCATCCATGAGTTTTTTTTATAAAAACTCTTCTTTAAGAAACTCCTTTTTGGTTTTAAGTGAAGAACCACATAACACAAAAAAGATAAATATACTATCTAATAGCCATATCTTTTATGTAATTTTCTTCGGTCATACAAGATTTTTAGGTTTCAGTGAGGGTTGTGTAGCAAATTCCACACGCTTCGTTCTTGCTCTTAGAGCAGCAGGGATGGAGGACTTGTTTAATGACGTCACACACCCACCTCAAGTCACTTCTCCGCACGCGTGAGTCCGCAGTGCGTGACTTTACCTATTCGATTTACCAGAACTAGGTATAACAACTCATTTTGTTCGACGGTTTCATTAACTAAAGTTAACATTTTTAACTTGGTTTTTGTTCTTTCTCTCAGAGCAGCAGGGATGAAGGATTTGCTTTATGAAGTCACACACACCGAACGCGTGCACGATTTCAGGGTGTTTCCTCAATTTGCCACAACACACAAGGGTTTTAGCTTTTTTCATAATCCAGCTATAGTTAACATAACTTAGTCTACATCGAGTGATGAATATCTGTCTAGACGACCGTCTGTTACTTATTAAAAGTCTGGCGTCTGATTTGATGCTGATTTTTCCAGCTGGAAAATTTAAGAATGTCTCCAGTAGAAATCTTTCACAGTGTTGTCTGAGTTCAAATGGTTAATGGCAAATAATTATTTGCAGACGAACCATTTTAAAGGTATATTTTTAGAAATTTACAGGAATATAAATAAAGAATAGGAACATTGTATAGAGCAGAATCTTTTTTGTTTTTATTTTGCAGGGATCAGAGAAGATAATATCGTACCTTATGTAAGTTCAAAGCAACAGAATACCTCACATTCCGCCGGATATTTCTGTAACAAAGAAATTGATTTTTTTCATTGTGCGTATGTACTACAATAAAAAAAATCAATTTCAATACACTTGGGCAGATTGATACAGACAGCATCGCGTCTTCATCCCTTAGGTACAATTTTAGACATATGCGTGCCCACCAAAGTGTGGCCATACCTAGGTACTCCACCGACAAGAGCCACTAAGCTTAACATAGCTTAAATAAGAAGAAGAAACATGTCCACTAAAAATAAAATCAAAGCATAATAAATAAATATAAACGGACAAACCACACAGTTTGAGCTAGCCCCAAAGTAAGTTCAAGACTTGTGTAAGGCTTGTTGTTCACAAATCCTAAAAGTAGTGTTTATACTGGGTCTATAGTATTAAAAAAGAGTTCGACCCGTCGAACACTGTAAAACAGTGCATCAAATTTTTAGGGAAATCTGCCGTATGATTCCCCATAATATACTATTAGAACAATACTCAATTTTGCCCCACGCTTATACGTCCAAGTCACAAAGAGCTAAAGTTAATGTACCCTAAGTGATGTATGTAGTGGGCAAAGCTCCTATACTATCGATCCAGAGCTTGGTAGTTTGTGGCCGCCGCCGTGACGTCACCGCCAGACAAAACCACCAATGAAGGTTGGAACTTTTAAAATGCCTTCCACTTGCAAGATTTCAGGACGGCTTTGTTTCTACATCAAATTGTATTTACTTCTTCCGTGTACTTGCATTTCAAAAGCCGAAACACGTGGAATTGAGTGAACTAGTCAGTCTTCTTTGATTATAATTTTCCAAAACTAAAAACCGACTTACCCCCAAACTTCACTACAGACTTTGATAAAATTTCTATGAGATCACCTGTAGAAAATACCCTTTCAAACAAAAGAAGAATTTTCGAAATCTACCCAGGCGTCTTCGAATAATCGGTGAACATACTTACATAAAAAAGAGATCGCAGCGAATTGATAACTTTTTGGAAGTCGGTTAAAAACTAACAAATATTAGCAAGAATTAATTTGACTCTCTCCGTGTGTAACCCGTTTTATTCATGCTAATATTCAGTCTTCGTTTTTGTGAATAATTCAATGGCTAAGTACGAAGAGTGACTGCACTGAACCCTCGTCCTATTTTATTCTCAATCGTATAAAGCGCCTTAGCCCTATAAAAGTAACATTCAAAAAATGTATACTGATTACTGATACTCATATGGAAGATTACCTAATTACAGCAGCAAATGGGGTAACACTGAGGCCTGCAATTACACGTCAACGTATCACGGTCGCGACTTAATTGCCCGTGAAATTAACTGAATATCAGGCGAACCTGATGACCGTACGCGTGTTTATTTTTACGACCAACTACGTAAATACTAGAAACAGGTATAGTTTTTTATATTTATTACGACTGGACAAAAGGTACGTATAAATAAAGTCAATTACCGAAATAGAAACGTAGTAGAACTAGTAGAGGCTGCGCTGTGTCGCGCACTCATCGTCAGTGATCGACGATTGCGGATCGTCTATCACACTTCATATGCATGACATTTTATGCACAGCTATCTTTTCATGAAAATTAATTTATGATTTACCCAATTAACCTCCTATCTCCATTTCCTCACGAACATAGGTTTGATGATTTGGCTTCAGCCGGACAAGTTAGACTTTTCGGGTCGAGTCCGGCCTTGCCAAATCTATCTCACCCATATAAAACTTTGATCGTGCTCCGTCACTGTATCCAAAACCAGCAGCGAAGTCAGGCCTTTTTATTCTAGAAGATGGCAACCCTACTCGGACATCACATCCAAAAATATGCTGTCACATTTTGTAATGTTCATACAATTTTGACACATCAAGGCTCATTACCACAGTACATACGGTCCACTCGATCATTTCACGCTCGCATCGCATTGCCAAAAGCATCGGTATTGGGAAACCAACGAGTAACAACAAGCATTGTGCAAGCCACGCGTTACAGAACGTAAACATGAAAAAACATTCAGCTATAAGTTACAGACGATATAGAAGTTCGGCTTTATTGCCGATCGACGTTCAGATACACGATTTTAGATATTTTTTAAGTTTTAAAAAGGTGTGGATTCATCATCATTGTCCGCAGCTTTCAACACGGCAACATGCTGCACGGATTATATATAAATTCTACGTTCGGGATATAATAAATCTAAATACACACTGGAAGTACGATAGCTACGTCTACACTACACTGGTGCATTCGTGCGACTCGCAAACCACCCCATGCCATCCTATCCCATCCCCGCAACAGTCAAGCGATCTCTAGCTCTAGAATTCCAATTCCTGGCATGTCCAAGTTTTAACAATTTCAGCCGCCAGCAGTCTTGATGTTCACAGACTATAATGTCTGCGCCAATAACTAAACAATCTCTTCACCACAATCTCGACAGTACAAAAAGTTAGCTACAGGATCTATCGATAGCTTGTTTGTTTATTTATATTTTATTTATTAGATAGTATATATGCATACGAGTATATAGTGAGTTAGGTACATGAAATGACAAATTATAAGAATAAGTAATATAACTAGATAGCCTAACTAACCAAATAAATAAGTACATAACATGTGTATTATAGCATAAATCTAGTTATAAAAAAATAAACTAGTAAGTAAAAATAAAATTGAGAGAATGAATTATGTATCTGTGATGACAATTACGCATTTCCTTTTAATAATTTTGTATAAGTATGTCAGGTCAGTTAGGGAACCCGTCGCATGTCCCAAAATGCCTAAATGCTTCGAAACTGCTTGGGTGTTTGACGTGCCTCATTAAGGCATTGGGAAGCGAAGGATCAATTTCATAAAAATTACATAAACTTTACACGTACGGTAAGTATATCAACCTTATTGAGGTGTAAAAGTGGCTGTAAAGCGTTAATTACTCAATCCACATGTATTCTTTGTTTCACCTTTGAACAATTACAGTGAGGAACATCCTTATAGCCTTTACTTTGTGACCAAGCCATACGAGTATGCAATGCGGCGCTCGCCCATTTATGGAAATAAATAAACTTTATGGATTCACGGCGCGTTGATTTCCTGCTAATTAATTGCTTGTGCTGCTTCCAATAAGGCAGTTATTTGCGCGTCAGCGTAATTGATGTAGTGCATTGTTGCGTTTATGGGCACAGCACGAGGGTGCAGGGAAACGGGCGCACGCAGTTAGTAAGGTCATATGTCATTAGGTTGAAAAAAAAAGTGATTCTTCGAAGTCCCCAGTAGCATCAGGGGCAGGGGGAATAAAGAGATATTGGCATAGGACCTTATACTAATAAATCATACAATCGTACTAGTAGATATTAGTTTAGGATGGTCCCATGCCGATGAGACGGGAATCGCTAGGATTATAAAGGAAATAACAAATAATAGAGCGAAACAGTGACTTACTGTAATGAAAAATGTAAAGGAACATTCTTATTTCTCGTATGATATGTCAGAATTTTAATGTTGGTTTGGTGCTGAAGATATACATACTTTGATAATTGGCTTGTCAACTAAATAATTAAAATTTTAGTAGTTGGTTTTAATAGAAAATATAGACCATTTTAAGAAGGTAATTTGAATAAAAAAAATCTACGTGTTATCAGGATTTTTTATATCATTTTAAAATTTGCACCGGAAGTCAAAGTTTACATTTTTCCTATGCCTGCACAAAAAAAAACAATGACAACGGTCATCTGTCAATGTCACCTGTTTAAATTATTTTTGTTATGTTGGTTGTAGTCGTTTGACATATATTGTTATAGGGAGATGACAGTGACAGTGACAGTACCATGGAATTATATGTACTTCATTAGACAGTACAGTACTGAAAGCGGAAATTGCCAATCTTCATCGTGACTTCACTTCCTCAAATAAATTGACCTTGCTTGAAAATGAAGGTCATTTGGAGTTTTGCAAATATCTTAATAACTAAGACCTTATTTTAAAATCTGATTAGAGAAAGCTTCTCTTAGAGGCTATTCCTCGAAAAGGTTTGTGAATTAGATCTTTTTTCAAATTACTTGACAAGCGAATTGTATCGAGCATGGCTTTTGAGAATATTTAATCCCATTACCTCCCATAGTAATCTTCCTCATCTTCACTCCACCCGTCGCTTAAGGATTCCATCATGAGAATAACACACTGTGAACTAACTGCTCAACCAATAAACTCATTAAATTCACGTTATTAATTTTTCTTAGATTTATAAAGGTTTTTAATCTACATCGCTCTGATACTCTTTTTCTAAAAATCGACGAAGAACTAATATTGGTAAACCCACGGTAGCTACCGAAGAGGTACAGTGACAGCTACGGTGGCACCTTCCTGGAGGTTGGCCACGTAATACGGGAGTTGCTCATACTGCTCGTCATCTCTAAATTGGGGCAACAATTTTCGGACACCCACACGGACTTGTCTGCTAAGGCGCTATACACAAGTATATTTTTAGGGTTTCGTATTTAATATTCATATCAGTAAATTGATTGGCTAATACCAGGGTAAGATACAGAAATGAATACATTACTAGACCCATTTCATGGAATCCTTCATTCATCCTGACAAAAATTCACACAAATAGGAGCCTTGAATAAACAGACAGGCAGACCTAGAACGAGGTAGTCGGATGAGCTGCGAAAATTTGAAGGAGATCGGAAAGAGAAAGCGACTAACAGAGGTGATTGGAAATGTAGAAGGAAGGATTTTGCCCAGCATTGCAACATATACAGCTAATAAAGTTTTGTGGATAAAGTCTGCTCTTGTTATGATGATTCTTGGTAGATTTAAAAACGGACATCACAAACATTAACAGATTGCGAGCCCACACAAAGCAAACACTATGATTTTCCATCTGTTCGTTAGTATGTTTATAAAACAGCAATGCTTTCTTTATTTGTGTGCCATCACAGCTGTTGCTACTAACGAATGTCCATTGTTCTACTAGTAAAACTATAAGCTGAAACCTTCCCAACACGAGAATAATACGCCGACTATCAAGGCGAGGACACGCGACTCACCAACCAAACATGATTCACTCGACGACATCCCGCCTATGACAATTTGACGCCCAGTTGCTATAAAATTGCAAATTCTTTATCAGACACCGTCATAAGTCATTTATAACATAGGCCAACTATTCAAAAGCACAAAAATCGTACGCAAAAGGATTCCCTTAAGATTTCTATCATAAATATTGAGAACAAAAGGGAACCTAAGTAGCTAGCTAAATATACAACTACGGGGATATCAGGAAAACTGAATACGAATAAGTGAAACAGAGTAAAACTTCAATATTACTTACTTTTCAATCTAAAAATAGCTAATTTTTAGTTATTATGTACTCTACAGTTTGATGAAGACCCAATCAAAGTAATTAGGCCAACGGTAATAATGTCCAAAAGTGCACTAGCTGCGGGCGGAAGCGCGGAGGATGTTGCGCATCGTAAAGTAAGCAATGTGCGTGTAACGCAGTATGGATGAAATTAAAAATGTTGGGCGACGGGATGTCCGCGCAACGACGCAATTTCCGCAGGTGACTTATATGCGAATAAATTGAAGCACTTCAAGTTCTAAAACAAAGGGAATATAGGCAGTTCTATATCGTACCTAAGATGCTAAGATTACTAGGTAATGAAATAAACAGCATAGTAAAACTGTTTCATTCAAGATATCGAAATATTTATTAATACACAACACTATTAAAAAATAAATTGAGTATGTTCACATCTTCTCAAATGTGAACCTACATCGTTTTTTATTGCTGGAACTTTCTAGAAATGCAATTATCTAACAGTTTGAGAAAGAAAAGACTAAGGTCGAGATAATTAGGAAACCAAAGTGCCAGAGACATTAAACATACAGAAGAAGCTAGCAGTGCAATTAAAAATGGAAATGATATAGGATTCTAAATCTAGATCACTTCATTTTTGTCGCAATGACAAAAATCTCGCGGCAGAGATAAAAAACACAGAAATGATCGTTGGCGAACGTCCAGATAACGCAAACAGTACATGAGATTGACAGACAAGCGGGCGTCACTGTACATTTGGGAAACTGATCATCAAATTCTACGTGAAGTTGTTCACAAAGTTGTTTGTTTTTCAATAAGCCTGAATAAACAGAACGAGGAAGCTGTAAATTGATGAAATGGACCTTAGTACATAAATCGAGTATAGCGTAGTTCAGTTTCGGAGATTTCTTCTCTTCTTATCGAAGTCGGAAAGGCCTCTCCAAGCTCGGCAGCAGCTCAAACAGCTCAGGTAAGGATGCAACCAACAACACGCTAACATGAGGATTGCATTGCATACAGCCATTGACGACCTGTGTGGCCTAGTGGTCATGATGCCACGCTGTCATACCGGGATCCCGGGTTCGATCCTCGGTCAGTTCAAGATGGAAAATGATCTGTTTCAATTGGCTGGGTCTTGGATGTTTAACTATATATGTATTTGTCATAAAATATAGTATTGTTGAGTTGATATCCTATAACACAAGTCTCGAGCTTACCTTAGGGTTAGTACAATCTGTTTGATTTGTCCGTATATTTTTATTATTCATGTTTTATGAAACAAGGGGTATTAATTTGCAACGATATGAGTCAGCTACATAGGAATAGGTGTTGCCGAAACAGAGAGCTGAGAGCAATGGCCAAGTGTGCAATGGCCAAGCTCACTCGTGTTCAATTAATTTGAAGTGCTAAATTGTCTGAATACACTTACCAAATTAAGATGGAATCCCGAATCATGCAATATTTTTAGAATTACAGGTCTGGGTGCTGTGTTTTAATTGTGATAAAAAAAAAACACGTCCTCTGACTGAACTCTGAAGGCAATAAAAATAGATATGTACATATAATGTCGAACTTTATTAAGGCATGGTATGTAATAAATAACATTAACTATCGTTTTTTAATGGCTACAGATAATACTCAATTAAAACTGATCTGTTTATGGTAATAAATCAAAATAACTAAAAGGTTTTTAATTCTTGGCTACACTACAGCTTAAATAACCGGCCAAGTGCGTGTCGGGCCACGTGCAGTATAGGGTTCCGTAGTTGCGAATGCCCACTTTGAGTTCGCGCCACTAAAAACGACTATAAAACTAATTTTCTATTGAATTTGTATAAACTTTTCCTTTACCGAGTGCATTTTATAAGTAGGTCGCTTATAACTTTTTAATTTGTAAACCCTACTTAGCTCTGTTAGTTTTCCTTTTAACTTCGTTATATATACTAGTGCTATGAATTTTTCCACATGTCCATAACCGTTTAATGGATATTAATTCAACGATGCCACGACGGGTTAATCGCGAAAAATAAAATGTTTCTTACTATAACTGTATGGAAGCTACCCCAAAAAAATTGTTTTCATATAATTAAATGTTACAACTTTGTCGGCATGATTAATATACATACCCATGTTAAATTTAGGTTTCAAGTACCTCTAGTTTCTAAGTAGAACCGCGGACAGACAGACAGACCTGGCAAAATTATAAGGGCTCCTTGTTTACTACGGAACACTAAAAATCACCGTGAAATCAGGTAATTACACATTTTATTTATGGCTCCGTACCTAATCGTAACACACTTATCTGTAGCTAATTAGCGAATAATATTTGTAGCACTTTCATCGCACATTGTTAGCGCTTAGCTGCCAAATCGAGAGGGAATGCCGACGTCGTAGGAAGATAATGAATGTGCATAACTTGAGCCTGCGACGAACACGCCCCAGTTACAATGAATCAGATTGACTACTAGCAAATATAATGAAAAATCAAATTTATAATTATAACCAAATTTATCACTTTTATCTCAGTACACTATGAAAAATTAATAATTCTTCGGTTCGCAGTCAACTAACATGAATTTTTATTTCATTTAAGATTCAGAGAATAAAATATATTTACCGGCGATCGTAGCGAAATGTGTCCTCAATTCCAGAATATTTTTTATACAGTACTCGGAGTCACTCACACGAAAAAAAGCGCGTTGACAAAGACCGATTGCGATGGAAAAAGACTGTTGATGCTCTCTGTCCCACCTGGAGCCCTTAGGACTTTAAGTCAAATAAGTCATTCGGCGTCACTCTCAAGATCGGGGGGCTTGCCCCATAAAATAATACGTTAGTCGTACGATACGTCGACGTCCTATTTCTATATTAAACAAATCAAACTTTATTATCATAGGTTAGTGCTTAATGTTGCGTGACACGAAACGCGGATCCAAAGAATAAAAATTTTATGAATGAGTGCCGGGTAACTCATTCATAAAATTTTTATTATAGCGAAATTTGTCTTCATTTCCAGAATATTTTTTATACAGTACTACCTAAGTCCAAGTACTTATTCTGTGACAGTACTTGACGGAGTCACTCACACCAAAAAAAGGGCGTTGACAAAGACCGAGCGCGACGGAGAAAGACTGTTGAAGACCTGGAAGCCTTAGGACATTAAGTCAAATTAGTCATTCGGCGACACTCTCAAGATCAGTTGGCTGGCCCTGAACAGTAACTTTGAAAATATTGTTGTTAACACCCATCTCAGCTGCGAAGTTCAGTAATATTGGCTCACTCACCGAATGCGGTTGTTAGCCCGATGCGCCGTCTCCACGGTGACGAGGAACACCGCGTGGCTCCGGGAGGAGTGCTCGTTCATGTCGGTCCTGCCGGAGGCGCGGTTCTTGTTGCCCGCCTTCATGACGCGGACCATCTCGGCGGCGGACTTGCACACCACTGACGTCATCTCCGGGATGTAGAAGCCGTTCAGCTCCTGGACACAAAACACTTGTTGACACTCTCCTTGGGCTCTTTACAGTTATTCTAGACGAAACACAGAATTTCAGCTCATTGGTTTTGAAACTTTATAGAAAGAGACCGAAAGACTCCCAAAAATGTGAAATGTGCTAGCAGCGTGAATTTTGGAATCCCGTTTTTTTTTTCTGACAATTTTAGAGAGTATTTAAGCATTAAAAACAATTTCTGATGAAATCATTGCTAAGTTATTTAAATTAATGGCAGGTGTTTGTAATTTTAAAATAACAACCAATGTTCTGTTTTGTGAAAATGTATAAAAAAACCAGTGTCGAAATCGCGTCATCGTAACCACCGCCATTGAAATTACATGGTGATTTCATGGCAACCTTGAACATGTCAACACAATGATGTTTTCTGATGTTCCACAAGTTCGTGAAGTGTGACCACCGACAAAGCGCAGCTACCTACATTACATAACCCCTGGCAAACAAATGGTACAATCAAGTTAACTAGACCTGCACGCTTCTGTTCATGATAACATGACACGTCATTGTAAAGAATTGATCGAGGAACGCAAAATTCTTAGTCAATCACTATCTTTTCTTCCTAAAACAACTACATTCAGGAATAACAACTATCTTTTTAGAGACGACAATATCTTCATTCATGAATACAAACAGCGGCACTCCTATTTATTTTCAAGGCAAAGATGCAACAAAGAACAAGATCCATCCAATCCATCCTCCATCTGTTATGTAGTATGATTATCCTATTCTTTCATATGCAGAAGAATTCGCTGGTGGAATATTCAAAGTTAATGTACAAACAACTTCATCGTGAGCCTTGGTTGGCTGATGACTTGGTACCTGATTGTTTTCGTCTAAACAAACTGTTGTATTCACGTTTTCAATGTTGAGAGCATCCGCGGTCCGCGCTTGCACAAGTTCATGAAAATGCAAATTGCGCGCTGCAATCGCGTGTACTTAATCTATTTCGAATGTTTATTGCAAAACGCACGACTCATAATACAGACTCGTCAAAACATCACTTTTGGCTGTCTGTATTTAGAACTCAAGTTATTTTCATTGTTTGCTGAGACCCATTATCTTCGTCGAAAACTCTTTCGTTCAATTTATAACGACTGACATCATCATATTCTTTGTTACAGAGTTTTCGATAGAAAAGCATGTAATTTTCTTTAGTAAGTTTTTTCACTTAAAATTATATCAAACATTTTAAACGAACCATTTAGTAGACACTCAATGAATGTATGTCAGAATCGGAATCATTTTTACCTATGTCCTCGTAAAAAGCAAGAAGTGATCTTAATTTGCTTCTAATGAGATCTCGGCACACTCGGTCTGTCAGTATGACGACAGCGAGAGTATATCATCAGCTCATGTTTAATGTATGACGCTTATTAATTTGGAAGCGCTTTCGTTTTCGCCGCACGCGTCGCTAACTTGCTACATACATTTGGATAGACCATTAGTGTCCTAATGGTCTATCCAAATAAACCCTCCACAAAGTAAAGATAAAGGAAATATCAATGAAAAAAAGCCATTATTTAAAAAAAACCGACTACCTTTTTATATACCCAGTGTCACTCTCAGAATTAAAACGAATCTAATGACACCTCCTCAAGCTTAAATCCATCGAGACGTTCAGGCCGCAGAGCGTGCCAAATAATTATACATATATATAAATAGTACATACATACATACATTATCTCTAAAAACCTAACCCTCCTTCTGGCGCGATCGGGTAAAAAAGAAAAGTAAATAAACTGCGTAATACCTTACTTTATCCAGTAAAACTAACAAGAAAGGTGCGACGTCAGAATATAACAGAACGTCTAATTGAAATAGGTACCAACTAAGATGAGTGTAGGTTAAACATTAATAATTCTACTTCATGACTGTAATAACAGGTCACTCTTGGACACCTTTTTAGTCAAATCGCCGATCGTTTACTGCGTAGGATTTAGAATCATCATTTTCCTCGCCACTTCCCTATTTGGGGTCGGCTCTGTATGTCAACTGTTTCCACTTCTTTCTGTCATTCACCATACTTGCACTAGCCCCTCGTTCCTTCATATCTGTCCTTACACATTCTTTTCGCGTCTTTCTCGGTCTCCCTATACCTCTGCAGCCCTCCACCTCTAAATGAGTATTATATTATATATATATAGTATTACAATAGAAAAAAAAACTTCAGACGCCCAAAACATGTATTTGGGGAAAAAACATAAATTTACGAAAAAAGAATCTTATTACATTTTACTGTGTGGTCTTCTATTTGTGCCGGTGAGGCAAAGACTTAGCACTGTTTTTGATGCGAAGTAGAAAAGCCAATATCATATTTGGCACAGCTGGTAATGCACAGGATATGGCAAAAGGAGGTGCAGTCAAGTCGTAAAACTACCTAACAGAATTTGTGTGAACCTGACACAATTGCTCCCGACTCCCGGTCGGATAAGCCAATTAGGGCCAATGTCCCACTGAGACTGCAAAAAATCAATTATCCCTCTACGGGTGCCAAAGTTATTGCTATTTGAGAGCGTTCATCTCGTAAATTGTATTGGGCATTTGGACCGCCCTGTGGGTGATTGTATTTTTTGTCGATGTCAACGAACTGTGAATGTACATCAGTAACAGTATTGACAATCGGTGCATCATCCATTGGATCGTCTCTAAAGAATTCAACAAAAACATTCGCGTGACACGGCCGGATACGTACACTGAAGTGCCTCGAAAATGTATTTGTTTGTTGGCTTTCCAATAACTGCTTTCGTATTGGATGACCCTGCTGAATAAATCGAAAACTTCCTTTAATTTTCCGAGATCCAGTGCTGCCCCCATTTGAAATAAATCATTTGAAAGAAAACGGAGATATCCTTTAAAATTTGGCCTTGATCAGACCCTTGATAACTCTTAAAACTATTTATTATATACAGTTTAAAGTGAAAACGTGAAGCTTTTCTACGCACATCAGCGAAAAATGGCCACTTTTGGCTAACATGCGTAGAAAAGCTTCATGATGCAAAGTTACTCTTGGACAGCTTTTGAGTCAAATCGCTGATCACTTAGTGCATTACGTAATATTATCTCCGGAAGGTAGGTAAGGGATCGATTAAAAAAATCATTATAACAAATAAGAAAATATAAAATCATTTATTTAATAAAAGAACACTACACTACGAGTATATGATTAACAAAGAGTCCCGCGCTAGGCAAAAGCCTGAAATAGGCTTAGTAAATTAAGATATTAGTAGCATCAATAATTCACACCCAACTCAATGCCATCACGGATATAGTTAATTTGTCGGATGTGTAACGGAATTGAGGAGGAAGGGGTATGATCGTAGGTCGAGGACCCTAATCACGGCACTACACGCTGGGTACTCGGGATAACAAACTTTATTCTGCCGAAAGAACCCCCACGTTGGGGGTTGACTAACGACATAAATTAATAACTAAAAAAAATCGTTTATATTATTACCATGCCAATGCAAAAAGTACGAACATCTCAGCTCATGGAATAAAAATTTAAATAGGAATTCGATGAATCTTTAATGCCAGAGAAGAAGTACCAAAACCGCAACATACAATATGTACTAAAGTCAAAGTCAAATTTTTTTATTCAATGTAGGATAAATTTATCTCTTATTGAAGGTCATTTTTTTTTAAATATTATTTTAGTGCAAAAGCTAAAAACTACTAGCGTTTCGGAACGACCACTGCTGGGAAGATTACGCCGAAAGAAACCCAGTTCAGTATTGGTCCCTACCCAGCCTGATGGGCTATATTACAGTTACAATACAGATTTACACTTTAGCTAGGTATACATTATACTATATATTTAAACAATACAATTAAAATTTGCAGTCATCTATTTCCAAGAAATTATAATATTTCTTATATAAATGTATATTTTGACGCATGTTTGTTCGCATAGATGAATTGCGAAGGGAGAGTCAAAATATTTATGTCTTTAAAAAGTTACCTTAGAGACTCTCTAGCACCTAATTTATATATGGATCTAACAGCGCGTTTTTGTAAAACAAATATGGTATTTATGTCTGCAGCATTACCCCATAGCAATATTCCATAGGACATAACACTATGGAAGTAACTAAAATATACCAAACGCGCTGTATCAACTATGTACTATTGAAAGAGAAGTAGGTACATACATTTTTAAACTAACTTGGCAAGTTCATCCGAAAATGACTGAATGAACAGAATCCGCTAATGCGTTTGGTTTGATGGCTTGTCACTGGCGCACCGCCAACTTCACAAATTCATTGCCGCTGAGTGCATAGATCGAACATTCATCGGGATAGTCGCATTGTTTCAGACACTAATAGATAGTAGTGGGCTACCGATTGATGAATACGTCGCTCACGACCGAGACTGAGCACAAGATATGAGGACGAAGATGAAATTCAAATTATTTATATTGTTGGAATGCTTTACGTGTAGTCTTGCTAGATTTATAATCAGTTTTTCACAAAGAATTTTAAAGTTAAACTTTCGTGGGCTAGACGTTGATGTTCATAAAATATTTAATGGAGGACACTTGAGTTAGTGTGGCCCTGTGATAATGATTCCTATTGGTGCAGCGCTTATGCCTGAAAATTCTACCTATACAGACAGTGACCACTGGCATTTAGTGTCCAGCCAGACGGACGTAATTTTTTGAGATGTACGTTGCAAAAAATAAGCCTGGCCCCTGAAGTATATAGAATTTCTGTGCTATTTTTAGTTTTATGCCGGTGAATTTCTGTGGTAGGCACGTGGCTGGTCATCCGCCACAATACCACTGTGACGTCGCGACATCCGCGATAATCGATAGCAGCCGATAACAAATAATTTATAAATCGATACGCGGCGATAAGGCGGCCCTGAAGTCATAAACGACTGAAAAATTAATGGCTCAATATGATCGATTCGCTTTGTTTTATTGTAGTATCGCAAAATTATCTTATCGTGCTTCTAAAGACACTTCACTTGAATATTGTAATTTTCCTGAAGTATTCTTATAAATATAAAAGATTTACAGTTTGTCATGTCCCGTCACGAACATACATACATACTTAACACGTCTTTATCCCTACATGAGCACCCGAGCCCTAAACTAAATTCTAAACTGTTCAAGTAATAATTAAATGTTATGCTTAAGAAAATCTCTGTTTGGATCACAAATATAAAATTAACAAATGACTTTAGCATAACACAGTTACATGATTAAGATCTCGCTTTTATGACTACGTTTTATTGCTTGTTGACGTTGTTGATGCTCTGACAAGTACACCTACACACAATGTGTATTTAAATTAGGCTCAATCAGACCCAACTGCAGCATTAATTAAAAAATTACCATTCATAGCTTTAACACAGGATTTATTTGCATTAATTAGCAATGCAGCACCGATGACACTATCTTCACAAACGTGTTCATGTTTGTGATGGCGAGCCTAGAGACATCTCTTTATGTTCGCCAGCATCCTGAACAGTGTTGCTTCGGACACTGGGGTCCACTTTACAGTTTTTTCAAAGATGATTTCCGTGTGCGATGGAGATGAATTTGCAGTTTAATTTTACTTGAAATTCAACCTTCAACGCGGCAAAGGTTTTAGACTATCCAATTTAAATATATTTTTTAATAAATACATGTAGATTAATGAAGCCCTAAGAAAGTTCCATGTTTACAATTAGGTATGTAAAGATTCCAAAGCGACGAGTTAAGTTTTTGGAGGATGCAAAAATACCAGCCATTAATTGATATTGATCGCAATGACCATAACATTGTACACGATGACGTCACAGTTCGCGACAGCCGGCGCCAGGAGTGACATGCCAAGTGGCGTGTCGAGGTCACCTGAATTAGGTCATCCTTTACCAGGACAGGTCATACGCGCAGGTAGATTGCGGAGAGTTAAGCATTGTTACACGATATCAACTTCACTAAATCACGTTTGTTGTATGGAAGCCCCGCTTAATATTTATTTTTATTCTGTTATTACATCACCTGTGAAAATTTCAACTGTCTAGTTATCACAGTTCATGAGATACAGCCTGTTGACAAACGGACAGACGGGCGGACGAACGGACGGACAGCGAAGTCTTAGTAATAGGGACCCGTTTTTACCCGTTGGGTACGGACGCAACCCTAAAAAGAGTGAAGTGATACAGCTAGTATTATCAGTCTCCTTCCAAGTTATATCACAAATAAATTTACAAGCACCATCCATAAAAATTCCTAACCACAATTCACAAATTAAAAACCTCAACAAGAGCACAAGTATATTAATAAATTAAAAAAAAAATTGCATTGCCAACGTAACCCAGTTGGTTGACTATCAAAAAGACCTTAGAATTTAAGTCCGTCTTCATTCATTTACCTAATGCTGTAGTCATAAAGCCAATTATGGTTGTAACGGACGCAAATTAAGCGACGTGTGGTACAAAAGTACGCGAGACCTTCCTCCATGTCACGTTCAGTCAATATTAACTGATCGCTGGTTTCCAATGAGTTTGCGAGTTCCCGTTTGTTTTCGCGCTTATCTGTTTACTATTCATAGTTAGACGATAACATTCATGTTGTTGTGTGAGTAACTAAGCGACGCAGGTAAATAGTCGAGAGCCGCCAAAATTATGTTAAGCCTGTAAAGATAATGTGTGTACTATGGTAGGAATATCATTGAGAGGCCCAAACTAAATCATGTCGGAAGATGCACGATATGCAGTAGTCAATGTGTACCTCAAATTAAAAAGATGGAATGACCAGTTTTTCCCGCTGCCGTAGCGCCTACGATATTAATATATACGTTGCTATGCTCATCAAACAGCCAAAACTACTGATTCCAGGGTTAGTCCTGGAAAAAAATATATTCGTATTAATGAGCTCTTTGATCTCTTATCAACTTGTTATAATATTTCCCTCAAAAATTACCCCTTTATGGATGACACCTAATGGGAAAAGAATAAAAATTTTAAAAACGCCTGAATCTTTTTGTAGTGTTAGGAATAACATTCCTATTTATCGTAAATAAATTTCAGATTTTTCGGTCCAGTAAATTAATTATAAAAAAAAGAAATATTTTTAATCGCAATTTCGTACACTATTCATCTTAACACCGCCATTTCCTTTACCTTTTCTCATATGACGTATAAAAATTTATTTCATGACTTTTCACAACTTAACTGCCACTGTCATATGACAGTTGAAAGCTTAATTGTCATTTAACTGTCACAGTTGTCAAAATAGTGTGCCATTGCGGTAAAATATTACCGCAATGGCAGTTCAGTTGTCAACTGTCAGACGTCAGACGGGACGGGCAAAAGAAATGGCGGAGTTAAGCTGATTGGTGAACGAAATTGCGATTAAAAATATTTTTACTTCTTTTTAATTGACTGAACCAAAAATTCTGATATTTATTTACGATAAAGAAGAGTGTTCTTTTAATTCTAACAACAAAAAAAAGTTTCAGACATTTTTAAAGTTTTCATCCTTTTCCCATTACATAATGACTTTTCTTGTGTATTCCTTATTTGGAAGACTAAAATAAATAAATGTTAGTGGTAGTAAATGTTGTAATTCCAGACTCAACTGAGAATCTATCCCTAGATAGCAAAATTTACTTTAACATCTGCATAAACTTTGATAGAATTAAAAAATGCATAGGTAAAGACGAGGCCTAACTAATAATTTGGGTCAGACAGTGCCAACTACTCTTACAATATCGATTGTATGCTAAACCCGGCGTGGTGACGTATGAACGTCCGTCACAGGTTTGCCATTCATTTGCACATAAGCATCAATTACATCGAGATGACGTAGAAGAGCTGCAGAAAGTCTTGTTATGTATGACTGTGCTTATGATGCAGATGCACTGGGCCGATGTTATGAGGTATCCCCAATGAGGTACACTCCATATCCGTGGTGCAAAATAATAATGAATGATATTATCAAGGGTACAGAGATCGACACATTGAGGATCGGCGCGGTTTGTAATATTCAAGAATGCCGAGTCCCACGTGCATTTCCAGTGTGCACTACTACCTAGACCTGCAATACATTCAAATGCATTTGACCTAAATTCGATATAGAGGACGGACGTAAACTGGAACAATTGTCAGCCCGCCACACTAGCTTTTAAGAGTATTGACAAACATCCTTACACCACGCCAGTGCTAAGGAATGTTCCACAATGAGTAAGAGAATACCTATAATAGATTCATGTGTTACTTTGTGGAAGTCAAGTTTACTCACTTCCACAAAGTAACACTACATACTCTTTACTTACATACTCTTTGATATGGATTACTTTGTGTGCTTCCACCAGTTAGTTCATGCAAATTATTGCCGGCCGGCAGCGCTCACCAACTACCGTTAGTCCCAATCCCAACATACCTGCCGCCAACAGCAATAGTTTACATGAACTAATTGGTAGCGGAAGCACACAAAGTAATCTAAATCGAAGAGCATATTCTATTATGCAATTATCTTGTGACCGAACATCATCAATAACTAAGGTATGAAAAATTTTACGCGTGAGTTTGGCGAACAGAGTGTCTGCGCGAATAGCAAATGGGTAAAAGTATTGCTGAATATTAACAACTATCCTTCAATAGAGCCATACAGATGGCAGATAGTAAAGTAAGTGTTTACAGCTATCGATTTCAACGATGGATTCAAAAAAACAGCAAAGCACTTTCAGACGCACCTGCCCTCGAATGGTGAGCTTCTTGCACTCCTTGGCCAGCAGGTCACGGACATCCTCGAGGTAGAGTTCCACGTAGGAACAGGACACGAGGTGCGTGACATCGGGCGAGGCGGTGTTCTCGATGTGCGCCCACATGTGGCGGAAGGTGCGCGGGATGATGCCCTCGTCTGCGGCGCAGCCCTCCATGGTGTGCGTCTTGCCGGTGCCGGTCTGCCCGTACGCGAACACGCAGCCGTTGAAGCCGTCCAGCACAGACGCCACCAGGGGACGGACCTAAAACAATATCCGAAATTAGTAAATTACTATTTCTCACCCATACAGTTGGAACCGCTGCATACGAGTCTTTCCCATTTAAACTTTTCCTACTTATCTTTTGCAATTGGGTATTTTCCAGGGTCAGCAATAAGTTATTTTATACTGTTAAGAAAATAAAAAGTCACAAAATACTTTCCTTTGTCTTTCAATTTGTCGTTGATCATATCCATTTTCAAAGTGATTTTCGATTTATTATTGCACAGAAACTTATATTAAGAGTGCTATTTGACTCCAAGAAACTATGACGTCATTAGCCTGTATTTCATACAAATTATAGATAATGTTTGTTTTGACATTTAGAAGAAATGATTGATTTGAGTTGTTGGAAAGTACGAATTGTCATTTTTTCTATCCATATCCTCCTTTACTACGCACTCTATCCCCTTTTTCCTTGTCCTTTCTGTTCCTGTGCCCAATCACTTTCAGATTAAGTATTTTCTTAGTAACATATATAATATGAAAAAAAAAACCCTGTCCGATCCTTGTAGGAGCAAATCAGACCGTCAATATGATCAATTTTTCCTAATTGTAAGTGAAAAATGCTTGAAACTCGAAAAAAAAAACGACATTTTCGTACAAGTGTTCGGCCGGCCCGGCAATATGTATGAAAATGTCGATTTTTTTTCTTCGAGTTTCAAGCATTGGTACCATAGGTAAAGTTATACATATTGACGATCTGAGTTGCTCCTACAAGGATAGGACAGCGTTTTTGTTACATATTGTATATGGCTCTCCTTCTGACCAAAACTCCAAACCTAAAGACATTTTGGAAACTGTCAGTCACAAATTACAGAACTACCGATACATTAGTAATACCACGTGCCGGCACCGCGGCACCTGACCTGTCGCTTGGGACGCAGATGTCACCAGCTCGCACGCGACACCGTCGCATGGAGACGACATCGACGACCGTCGCGTGACAACGAGCGGCACGCAATTATTTCACTGCTTTAACATCAGCAACCTGTCAGGTACCATTATGATGAGCGGGTATTTTGTTGTTTGAAATTGAAGTATACTCATTCAATACAGCCGTTTCTATATCATGGAATACTTTAGAAGCAACTACGTAGGCAAACATTGAGTTTCCTATATTCCGTTTTAATGAAGATTCTGAACTTTTCCATGCTCTAGTAAAATCTATCCAACCCTTTTATGCGGAAGAAATACCATTGCACCTCTCGCTTTCCTAAATAAAAATTTACTGAGATGTTTCTTTAGGACTGGTTTTACAACCTGGAAAAAAGCAAAGGTGTCGTGCCAGGAAGAATCACACAGAAAACATATTTAAAACAGTTAGGTGACAGATTACTAGTAAGTTTGGCTAGATACAGTAGGTAATGTATTTCTTAAAAATATTTAATGAATCATCATCAGTGCTACCTTCCTGCTTTTCCGAATTATTTACTGCCGTACTTGTTCATAGTGTATCATGCTTCGCTCGTGCGTTCGGTTCCTTCATGAATCTATTAGCGGTTTCCTGCAGATTTCTCCAATTCGACCGCCACGATCTTATCCACGATAACAAACGCGGATAAACATAATAACTACGTTGTATCGAGTGCCCTCCGGTCCACTATGCCAGATTATGGCTAAAATAGAATGCTATTGGGGTTCAGTAGAAAAATAAGAAAAACAGAACCCTCTAGTAAAGTGAGATATAACTAACTTTACTTACAGAGTGTATCTAGGTGTTCTGCTGCTGCACGTACAATGTACATGTGAATGTGTCATTGGTGAATAATAATGGTGAATGTACTGAACGAATACTTTGATAATAAAAGAATGTTTATTTTTATGTTGATTTTCTAAGATCTAAGAAGATTCTCAAGTTATGGTATTTCCTGGTCCGGCACGGAACCGTTTTAAGGGGGTGGTTCGGATCGCACTACTTGTATTAGATTATTTTATTTTATTGGGTTATAGACGGGCAGCTTAAAGCTGATGTCTATTTAAGGCACTGATTTATTAGTCTCTCACATATTCATAAAATTACATACATATTTTTATTGTTGAGAGAAGCGAGTCGCTGCTCGCTGAAAATAGATATTGTTGCTGTGTGACGTAAGTGCAGTTTTCAGTAGCCTTGACTCGGATCGGATCAAACTCATTGTTTTCTCGTATAGTTACCAAGTTTAATATCCAACAAAAGGTAAAAAACAAATGGATATTTTCAATGAATGCAGCGGTGTAAAAGAAGAATGTAATATATTTTGGTATATTGTTGGACCTGTCTATGTCATCAATTAATTAATAGACTAATTTGAATGTAGTTTTCTTAATAAAATAAGTGCTATTTTGGAAATGTCTGACAGAAGCTATCGGGGTTGAGAGCATCTGATCACCCCTAGGTATAAAAGGTTAACAAATCTTTTAGTTACGTGATTCAGCTTCTAACATTCTGTAGCGTGCATTTCATACAGACACGTAGAATTTGTCTACTCTGTGCCACCCTAATATGATATATAGTATATAAGTAAGATGCCTACCCTGACAAAAATATTTGTGCTCGGCTCTGCAAAAATGGCATTGTACAAATTTGTAAGTACAATGCTATTGCCTGAAATAAATATTAATTATTATTATTATTATAAAAACTCTGTCGAATCCTTGTAGGAGCAACTCAGACCGTCAATATGAACAATTTTTCCTATGGGAACAATGCTTAAAACTCGAAATAAAAAACGACATTTTCATACAAAAGTGTTCGGCCGATTTTTTCTTCAAATTTCAAGCATTGGTCCCATAGGAAAAATTGTTCATATTGACGGTCTGAGTTGCTCCTTAAAGGATCGGACAGGGTTTTTGTAACATATTTGTATTGTAGATCCATATTTAATGTGATTACTCGTGTGCAAAAGCAGTCGAATAAATGGTAATTAAATTATTATGGATAAAGGTGATTTTCCTCAACACTAGCGCACATCTGCTGCACGCCGCCAAGGGCGGCCGACCGCCGTACTAAATACAAATCGTATGGACATTTACGTGAGCTGATAGATATTACGACCTTGTTCCGATACAAGCTGGTACTTGCAGCTATTAGCTTTAATTCATTGCTTGCTGAAGTACATAAGTAGTTAGTAGAAGGAAAAAAAACTATGTTCACATTGATTGGAAAAGATTAAAAAATAACCAGCCAAATGCAAGTCGGACTTACGCACGAAAGGTTCCGAAACATTATCTATAAAAAATTACGTTTTTTGTATGGGAGCCCCCCTTGAATTTTAATTTTATTTAACTACGAGTATCAAATTATAATAAATATTTTTAAAGTGAATATACAACTGAATATTCTGTGAATATTTTCAGCGTCTCTCTTTTGCCGTTATTAATATCAAGCAAAACGGCAAAAACAAAAACGTGTTTATTGTATGAGAGCCGCACTTAAATATTTACTTTATTCTGTTTTAGTATTTGTTGATATAGCGGCAACAGAAATGCAGTCTGTGAAAATTTCAACTGTCTAGCTATCACGGTTCATGAGATACAGCCTGGTGACAGACGGACGGAAGGACTGCGAAGTTTTAGTAATAGGATCCCGTTTTTACCCTTTGGGTACGGAGCTCTTAATATATTCGAAGAGAACAATGCCAAACGCATTTCTTTTAATAAAATAAGGTTAACAGAATACCGGTTTTGATGATTCTTTATTCACTGAATGGCGTAAACATAACATGTTATTTTTAACACTAAGTCATTTTTAGATTTCTATTATTTTGTCATATAATATGCTTTTGCAAGTGCATTGTACCCTGCAGCTCTTCAAAAGATAATTACATACCATGAACAGACACTCAGTGGGCAAATGAATACCTTATAAATACAGGTGAAGCATCCTACGCGCGATCACTCATGAACGGTTGTCAATAGAGGACCTTGGGGAGCCATGGAACAGAAGGTTTTAGCTTTTTTCGATGTTAACAACAATTGCAGTGGGCGGCGAGGGTTGTCTCAAGGTAACGGATGTACCGGTAACGCCTTATTTGGCATGTTTAGATTAATTATCATACCTGGCACCTCAAAATGATTTGTTACTTCCTAGTTTTTGTAGACGAATTTAAAAAAAAATGTCTTACATACATACAGATATAAGTACTGATCATCTTTCATTTGGCAGAGCCTAGGATTAATACTTAGAAGAATATTCTATTCAGTATTCACAACACAAACATACGTTTAGCATGATGGTGTAAGTGAAGATGGAGGACAAAATCAAAATAGTGAAGGGTGGCTCGTCGCATCGCCCACTGGCATGATTCAGATTCTCGTCATAGAAATAACCTCATCTCTTCTCTTCATAATTGTATCCTAATGTCTGAAATAGCAGTTATCAGATATCAAATGATTTTATCGTATCTTGACAATAATGTAAAATTTGCAAAGGCATGAAGCCGCAGCACGCAGCACAGATTCAGTGTGTTTCGGATATCGTTTGGTTCTGGTAGATAAGCAGCAAAAAAGGTGACTTTTTGTCGTCACTCCATTATCGGTTCGCAGTAAACGCTGCTATAAAAACACCAATCATTGCCGGCAAACTAAACAATTGAAATACAAGTTAAACATGCCAGCACGCGACGCAAATTCCGAAGACATACATACAACAAGTGGTTGCACATAACAATAGCTTTCCTGACACTGAAGAGCAAAACATGTCACATAAAGCAAAGTAGGGTATGCAATAGAATTCATCACAAAAGTCTGGAGTCATTTGGGGACCGAGTACACTATAAAAGAAAATTGGAAGAATAAAGAAATCTAGCTTATTGCCCATAATTGAAAATCTTAAATTCTTAAAGTACCGAAGTAATGTATAATATACAATATAATTGTACTGATATATGTATAGAAAAAGAAATAACCAGGTGTGGACGCGATTTTGAGGAGACTACCACCCTACCCTTTGAACTTTTTTAATCCTAAAGAATGCTCCGATATTCATTTTTCAATAGTCAATGGAAATATGACTATGTTTGTCTGGAAAATTCCTTTTCCTACGGCCATTGAAAAAGCAAGACGCCGAGATTTGGGCAGTAAGCGTCAGAATGCAATACGCACATTTAGAACTACAAAATGCTGCACTGCTTCTACAGTCAGCACGTATTGTGGCTTTAGTTTATCCTCAAAATAATAGTTGCCCTGGAGCGACGGCAGCCGCCAACCGTGATTAACGCGCATTAATTGCAAAAAAAAAATCGTCACATACATATCGAACACAAGTCCAAATACACAAAAGTTAACTTATTTTAAAAAATTGGATATTTTACTGATATTGATTTTACAACGGTGATAAAACAAAGTACCTGGTGGAGAAAACATACAAAGTAATTTAGATGAAACAGCATGTAACACTGACTTGCGCGAATCTTAAACTTATAAGGAAGTTAGAAATAATAATAAAAAGAGTCAAATACCCAATGAATTAAAGTCGAATGATGAATTATTCGTTTCCAAAATGTTGGTGTTCTTTATGACTCAAGTTGACTAACCGAACTCGATGAGAGTTTAGAGAACCTTCTAACGGGTTTTATCCAACAAAAACTAATATAATTCGCTTCTTTCGCACTACTAAAATCAGACCTTTTTTCTAAGCGTCAAAACAAAACGAACATTTAACTTTCTACAGGATTTGTATGAAATACAGGCTAATGACGTCATAGTTTCTTGGAGTCAAATAGTTTTCCTACAATAAGTAATAAAATTAAAATCACGTTGAAATGGATTATTTACGCAGTAAAAAATCTAGGTTTAATTTTCTTAATAGTACCAAATAATTTATTTTTGACCCAGGGTAGTACCCAATTGTCGACCCCTGCCGACGTAGTCTTTTTTCTCTTATTCTGAAAACATAGTTATCAGTAATGTTAAGAAGCTAAAAGTTCAGTATATTCCTTACCATCTCATCGTAAATGGTCTGCGTGTCGGCGGAGCAGTCGTAGGCCGCATCGTAGGTGAACAGCTTGTCCTGGCCCTTGGGGTTGTACACCTGCACCGCGCCGCGCTCCGGCCACACCTTCACCACCTGAACATAAAGTTACAGTTATAAAAACAATTTTACGAGTAGACTTGTGCCTCGTGACCTCGTGCACCCTTTACTTAATAAGTCTCCTGTTCACACTCCGACATGGCTCTCTGACAGCATTCATATAGTTCGCTGCGCAGGTGTGGACTTCACATATGTCTTCACCGCCCGGGGCCTCGCGTTTGCTGGGGCCTCGTCTTTAATAAATCCGACAAACAATATTTGTATGCTTTATGTGACCAACAACTCTCGATTTGTGGGTACTTCTTGGCGTATTTTTGATCTAATTTGTTTGAGATAAAAACAGTTATGTGAATTACATTTTCTACACGACTTTAAATATACGAGAAAATTTATCAAATATACATATAGAATGACATTATAGATATTCTTAAGACCTATAATTAGAAAAGAGCATCGTGCACCATAAAACTAGTGATTAGCACCTGAGTCACTCAGTCTAGGCTCATCTATAGACATAGTTCTTAATCAAAAGACAACGATGGTCATGTCATGGTCATAAACGTTATTAGTTATAAATTGCGGAGCTAAATAATTTTAAAAACAATGTAGTCGATAATCCCTACATAGACATAAATTAAATCTGTTCAGAGAATCTGCCCTTGAAGCAGCTAATGACTATCAGCGGGCGCCGGCAATTGTTTACAGATGATCAATTAGCATGGACTCGCCATCCATAATACATCTAGTGGCGCTAAGGTGGACTTCCTGTATTAGTTTACTTGATGCTGTTTAAATTAATGCAACCAAATGTTGATGTCAGATTTCTTAATTTGATCTCTCTTATTCTCCTGCCTAATCTTGGTGATTTTAAATCAGGCCACTCGGATCAACAATGGGCTAGTCATTCTTTTAGAATATACTTATACGTAATAGCATGAATAAATGGAGTCTTTTTATTATTGTCGTGTTGAAAGCTCAAAATTCAAACATATTTTGCTCTGATATAAGTCACGCTTTGCGCAACTGGTGAGGCACGACAGGCAGGAGAGGAGGTGTGACATAGTCTGGTCATTATGACATCGAGCCAAATTATGCCTACACTAGCCTACCTCAGTCTTGAGGCGGTTTAAGCTTTTTCATGGGGGGTCTTGACTCTGTGGTAGTTCCTTCGAATAAATGGAGTACATTCATTCTTGTTAACACTCTAATTCCACCATTGGCTAGTGCCACTATTATCATTGACTAACTAACGAAACAAATTATCAGGTGCAAGCAATTGTTCTAGGAACAGAGCCTGCCAGTCCATGTCAATAAATATACATGATAGTGGCATTTATACAGAACGCTTGTGTGAAATGAAGAGGATGACTGCAGACGCCGTCCACCTGTTTGCAGAGGCTGTTCGTGATGATAATGAACGAAACATGATATGATTCTGACCACCACCATAGTTTTTGAAGATGTGTCAAACCAATAACTTACGTATTATTTTCAAACGCACGTAACTAATGTTATTTTTTTTCAACTACATAATGAATACCTTATTTAAGTATTTGATATCATCGTTAATATCTTTTTGACTATAATGTATGTTACGCTCTTATGTTCAGATAATGATTTTGACCAACAAATAAATATAAATATATAGGGACAAATAACGCTGATTGAGCTAGCCCCAAAGTAAGTTCGAGACTTGTGTTATGGGATACTAATATCATACTCAACGATACCATATTCTTTAACAAATACATACATAGATAAACATCCAAGACCCAGTACAATTTGAAAAAGGGCATTTTCCAACTTGCCCTGAACGCGGATCGAACTAGGGGCCTTTGGGTGGCGGACTAGCATGGTGACCACTACGCCACGGAGGTCGACAAATCCGTCATAACCGTCAAACCACAGTTTGGCAACGATCGTTTACGTACTTTGCTTGCATTTGAAACGTTTATGTTGCAACTGAATTTCTTTATTTTTAATCTGAAGCTTTGTTGTAACAGTTTACGTTGATCCATTAGGGTTACGTAACACCACTAGATAAACAGGACACTGCTTGCATTAGGCACTTTTGAAGCTAAAATATCTTCAGAGAGACCTGGCAGTCCTGACACTGACTTCATACATCACCAACTGCCCAAATGTTATCAAACTATTGTGCTGTAGTTAGCCGTTGATTTATGCTGTTGTCCGGCTATAACCAACTGGTTAGTAGTGTTATTTAGGGTACCTATTGACCGACTTTTCCCTGCAACTTTAAACCACCAAAATATTTTAGTGAGATCATCTGTGACCAATGTTAGTGCATTTTATCTGGGTGAGACTTAAATAGATATTAATTTGCCGACCAAATTAAATATTAAATGATCCGCAAGACACCAAATGTTAGATTTATTCCACTTCCAATCCTCTTCCTGCAACCGACCATGTTTTATTAGTAAGTCTCCAACAACCAAGTGTTAGTGATGTGCCCCGACCTTCGCCGCTCGTGTTTCACACCTGTAAAGGAGCGCCCGACTTTTTGTCGTCCACGATGCTCCGGCTCGACAGCCGCTCGTACCATTTGAGTTCTCGGAGTTCTCGCTTCTTGGACACCTGGATAACGCCACACTATCGTAAAACAACTATCAAGAAAAATTACAAAGCATAGTAATGATTCTCCACAGTTCATTTAAATTTTCTTTTTGTATTAATTTTTATGGTGTTGGTTTAGATTTTTAAGTAAAATTACTATTAGTTTTAGGACAAACTAAAACTAGAGCTGCAAAACTGAAATATCTCTCTTATGTATACTAGCAAACGAATACGAATACCCATAGCTGCACGGCTCCGTCCAGTAATTGACGTAGAAAGTATTCAACATTTCACAAATCAATTGCTTTTGATCTTCAAAATTTCAAATCTTCTTTATTACGCGATATTTTATATTGTTTACAGCGAATAAAAGTCACATTAAATCTTATGTTATCTGACGGATGTTTGTGATTGTTGCTTTTTGTTTGCTTCAATAAAATAAATCAACATTTTAGCTCACTCCTATCCTCTAGAGATCGACGTCTATGTCGCAACAATGTATTTGCTCGAGCTACTTTTTTTGTAAGTTATTTCATATATCATTCGCTGCTTCGTAGTCCTACAATAATTTACGCATTGCGTCTTAAAATATAATGGCAATGACTGTGGGCGACTATGGTGACAGAGATTGAATGGAAGTACATATCACATCGAGACATCTATTTACATTTACCTCAATTTTACAGCGTAAACAAAGCTACGTTTTTGTAGAACTAATTACTTCTAAAAATATATTTTATACAATACAGCGACAGCGATAAATGAATCGCTGAAGGTGTCACTTAGGCACGCAGTGCTATAAAATTACTGTATCATTTTTAGTCCCACGGGAATTCATCATATTGTTATTTAAAACCTAGTTAATGTTAAGTAAGTACATCATCATTAGGCACATCTTCAATGTATGTTTCTTTAGCTTGCCAGAAGTGTCCATAGCTTTTGTTATTATACCTATGATATTGTAGCCAATTATCTGGCGTACCTACAGCAGGTGCAATGCACCCGAGTCGTCGTCCCACATTGATAACGTTATGCAAATTCGCTAAAGTGTTCTGATTACCAGTATATATATCTCGGATTGTGAAAGCTACAGTTGCTAACTGAAAACTACCAGCAAACCCATTGTCGTCACATGTTTAGTTAGATAGGTTTTGTACCACGTTGATGGCGTATAGTTTACCTTTGTGTGTATGTGTAGGTAGGTTCGTCGCAATCAAGCGTTATTCCTAATGCTTGGGCCGGACCTGCGCCTATCGTCACGTAGGTAGCTTCGTGCTATTACACGATACACGCAAATGTGACCGGCCGTTATCGGGTATCGTCCCGAATATTCGGACTTCGTGTTGGTTATCGCACGGGTGGCGATACATCAAAGGATTTAAGCACGCTAACAATTCGCTTTGCGTGGTCGCACTTGCGTTGTTCATTTAAAAATGGAGTGGAACGATAAGATGGTGTTAAAATTTTTAGCTTTTTCTTTCTAGGTTTCTTTTTAGGTAATGCATTATGTAATTGTTAGCACACATGTTAAAGAAAAGAAAGTCGTCGTCCATATTTAAAACACATCTTGGATTATTGCCAGATAGTTCGTGAAAAATAACGAAGCCGCTAGTGTGACCAGCGCTTTATCGCGATAACTTTTTAGTGTACAAAACGTACGAAGATTCGCCGCGAATTGCATCGGGACGATAGGCACAAGTGCGGCCGAAGTATAAGATATTGTTAGCACATAGGTATCTAAAAGGAAAGGTAGATAGATAGAAAAAGTACGAGTGCATCTAGGTGTCTACCTAAAATACGTTTCCGAAAAAGACTACCGAGGGCTGGAACTTGCTTTTTTCAGGATCGACAACGAGCGCGTCATGCTGTTTTACTACCAAGCGGACCATAACTACTGAGGTATCCCTGTTGTAAATAGAGTACGCAATAAAAGAGTGATTGAGTTACATACTAAAATTACTATTTTTTAATAGTAAGTGAAATAGTAAGTTAATTTTATTTAAAGTACCTAGGTATACCAACTAGTTGTTGAGTACTAGTAGCATTAATTTCGTACGTTTCCTGATTGCAAAAGTTCCGTCAGCCGAACACGAAGACCGCGCTCACGGCTTGAAGGTCGATTTCCACGTGGAAAACTTTCAGCTGCAATCTTGTAATTTTTCAGTTGCAGTCTCATTAGCCACTCAACAAAGGTCGATTTTCAGCTGTTGTCTGCAATTTTCAGTAACTCAGTTTCATTATCCACTAAATTTCACGCGGAAATCACCTGCAATCATATTTGTAACTTTTCAGTTACCCCTGTCTCATGTGAAGGCAGATTTTCGCGTAGAAACTACGGTCGCAGATTACCGCTGTCGGCCTCGTAAGTAAGTACCTCCGTTTCTCCGACAAAAACGGTGGAACCTTCTCGCTGTGCCTTTTTGTGGGACGAGCAAAAAGTGTAATCGGTCTTCAGTTTGTCGGCTATTCGGTTCGTGAATAGATTGTTATTTACAAGTTTTTTATTTTTACTAAAAAGGTTTTTACGTTGGCTTGATGGGCAGGTATCTAACTATTTTAGAAGATAAACAGGCAATCTTTTTAACAAACGAATCGATAAGTGAGTAAAATTTGTTTTTACCTGGACCTAGCTGACATGTTAAGGATTTTCTATGATCTGTGAGGTATAATGTCGCCTACGCTTCTTTTTAGCTATTTCTGCTCCCTAGTCATACACCGCAGTCTTAGGGGTAGCCGGCGTGATACCGAAACTCTGCGCCCCTCAAAGGCACGCGCCCTGTGCTTAGCCACCGCTTGCACTTACACCCCTATTACGTCTTTTCTGAATATTAAATAAAATATGGACATACTCATCAGATATTATTAGCAACATGTAAGCTAAAAGAAGTAAATACGATGAAAATCGTAACTGCCAACTGCATGATCAATTCTCTCTCTTGATGGATCTAGCAGCGATCTCAGAATAAATGCGCGCGCGCAATGGATGTTGAGTTCTTGACCCGCGTAAGTAGGTGACTGATGACCATACTCGTCCGCGCGACTCCGTATTTAGGCATAGATCTCTGACCACTCCGCGCAAACTGCATTCATCAGTCCGTACCAACGTAAGTAGTTGCACCTTGGAAAAATGAAATAACTATACCTACTATAACTATAAATCTTCGTTTCGTACCAAATGTACCTTGGAACACTTGAAGTACTTGTACTTAGGTAACTACTTTTTTGTTTGATTTTTTTGTGTGTAAGTGGCCCGTTAGCCACAAAAATTTGACAACAGTTAAAAGAGTTTGTGTGACACTACTCTTTTAACTCTTAACAAATTTTTCAAACTGCCTAAAGGAATCTGACATAGCTTGAAGACCGCTATCTAATGATGACAGCCGGGGGCAACGGCTTAACGTGTCTTCCGAAGCACGGTGGAGCTCGGAATATTAACGTGCGAAAACGCTCATACTGCATTACTCCCGCCCGGCCACCGAGCTCCTCGGTGATAAGTTTAGAGCTTATATTTTTTACGATCATTTCACGAAAACGATTAGCGCGTTGGTCTCCGAGACACAGAATCATCAGTAGATAAATTGCCGCTTGGATTGGTCATTCGTCAGGGATAACCTACTCCCATCATATACCTACCATGCATGTCAATGCGCGTGATGGGGTACTATATGGGGGAGTCATCATGATGTTCGACGTCAGCGGCCGTCGCCGTGACTGCGGACACACCTCCGCGTTATTTTCGCCGCAAGTGACGCACGCACCGCGCGGTGTGATGCGAACACCAGAATTGACACCTATTATGTAAAACAGGGTCCAACCAAATGTCAGGTACACTAGAGATGACCAGTTGTATGAAGCTCTGTATGTTAATACAGTTAGGAACAGGTATATTGAAACTTACAAAACAGTGGATACATATATGAAACTTTTTTGAGGTGTCTTTCGTTTCATAGAAAATATCACAAAACCAAATCAAAGATTGAAATATTTGCAACACCTGCAATAGAATGCAAATGTAACATTGTCTGGTGGCACCCAATAACATCAACAACAGTGTTGTGATAACAAACAACAAACATTCTGCTAATAAAGGAAGTGTGACAAATATCTCAGTAGTCACTTGAATCACAGAATCTGTGACTCCTCAGAGAAGAATCGTATCTGAGATTATTACACTTTAGATAATTAAGTATGATAAAAATAGCATTTTAGCAGCAAAGCAAGAATAACTTTAGCTAGTTACAGTAACAGCCGACTAATGTGGGATGGTTCTTATTTCATTCATATATACTGACATTCAATAGAAGGATAAAAATTCGAATCTTTATTACTTTGGGATCAGAGGGTGCAAATCCCAAGGTTTGGCTTAAGAAAAATGGTGCACCCTCGTGAAGACACAATTTTAAAGGGTGACAGATTGCTAGCTCATCTCCTATTGGAGAAATTCTCTGATTAATACCCATTCCTTTGGTCAACTTCTAATATTATTTTATTCTGTTTTGTTATGGGAAAAAAATAAAAGCTTAATAGAAAATTGTTGGAGTGGGTAGATGGAAATAATTAACGAACTTTTGTCTGATACAGTTAAACAACAGGTTTCTAGATTCTGGATTTAGCCATACAAAATAACAGTACTTTTGTGGGGAGTTTTTTGTTTTTAATAACTTTATTGTACCAAGCAACAAAATAAAGTACAAAAAATTCGAAAGATCAAATATACAAGGCGGACTTATCCCATACAGGGATCTCATCCAGTCAACCTGTGATAAATTGAGAGGATATTTACTCAATTAAAAATGTATTAATAAATATGGAGTTTATTAATAAGTACCTGTCAAACAATTTCAGTAGTAATCACTTGAAATCCTCATGAATTAGGTACTAACTAAAACCTGAGTGTAAACCTAATAATAATGCTCAGAAGTTATTTTAACAGCTTAGAATATGGAAATCTTCAATTTTATACACGATAATCACAAGGAGACATTGTACCCACGCGCGTGATTCAACCCTATCTCCCGACTTAAGCCTATTTCAATAATAGAATTTGAGGTAGAATGTAGTCATGATGCTTTATATACCCAAACAGATACCAACGAAACGCTATTTGTTTTGTTAGCTTTCGGACTAAGCTGACGCACTAAGTCTGCGCAGTCCTAGCACCCGACACAAACAAAATATCCAGAAAACTCACCTCATCGTAACCCTCCTTTTTCTCTCTTTCTGAGAGTGGCCGACATCGCACCACCACCTTCACGCATTCATTGAGGGCGGTCCGCGGTCGAGCTGACTTCTCCATGATCCACCACCGGGCACCCGAGTAAATATTACTCAAAACTCAAAGTCACCGATATCGATCCATCCAGGGTGTAGACGAAGGCATCACCTGTTCGAATTTATCCCAAGGAAACAGAAACAAACTCTTTCACGACACGATTATCACAAAAATAATTAAATATCACTGTAAAATCTTGTAGCACACGATTTAATATTTGAAAACGTAACAAAATAAATAAAAATCGTATTTCGTCGTTCAAAAGATTTTCACATCGTCCGCCAGAAGCGGACGTATCTGTTCAACTAATTTTTTAAAACGTTTTGACAGCTCAAGCTCAATGTTGCTATCGTTAAAAGAAGCTGATTTCTCAAAAGTCACTATCAAGAATTATTTGTGTTTGTGTATAATGTTTTATTATCTAATAAAATTAAAAAATAAAGGAATAAACTTAAAAAATAAAAATACCTACAAGATAAGAACAGAAAATTGTAATTTTTAATGTTGAATCAAAAGTGTTTAATCTGACGGCATAATGGCATTGCATCGTCATTGCCATATTAAATTATACCATGGACATGACAATGACAGACAACCAAGTGACAGATGACAAAAAAAATTGTAAACAAATTGCAAATCAGCTGGCTATTTGTAAATTTAATAACAAATCAAAACTTTATGAAATAATTAGTTTTAAGATAATTAACACCAGATATATATCTTAAATAAGCATTATCTGTGTTAGTACATAATGTCAACAAATTTGTCAATAGTTCTGAAGCGAGCGAGCAAAGTTTACCACGAAGGCGTAAGTTTCGATCAACCCATGAATAAAATTTTTCTATAAGCCTTCCTCGGTCCGGATAACTCTAATCTTGCCAGTCACCGTATCTCTCCTTAGCAGACAGAAATACACCAACCCAAATGTCTACATCGAACTCAAATAAATTGACACGTTTACTAGTTGTTGCTTGCCAACTGGCCTCTCCAGTGACTTTTATTTTGTCATACCTGTTCGAAGAGTAGGTTCGAAGCATGACTAGATGTAGTCTGTTCTAAAAGTAAGTTTATAATTATATTGTATGTGGTTCTCAGGAAATAATAGCAGGTGTTGCCGTGGTGGACAGCAGCAGTGACGCGCGGCATGAGGGCCTGGCGCTGCTGGTGGAGGGATGCGTCAACCTACAGCTCAGCACCAAGAATGTTGGCATTTTTGAAGCCTTCTCCAACAGTATTAAGGTTATTATTTTATATTTTTAGTCAAAGAATTTGAATATAAGAGCTTTTTTTACCAGCCTGTGGCTATCATGTGATTTCCTCTATAACACCTCCACTGTATTGAACGATGAATCATATGTGAGAAATAAAGAAAATAGTTAAATCGAGATATTATCAGATTATTTACTTGCTTTATTCGTTTTTTGTATTTTATTGCATAACATCGAGGCTAAGTATGTTTTTAACCCCTGACTCAAAAAGAGGGATGTTGATAAGTTTGACGATAATGTCTGTTTGTCTGTGGCATTGAAGCACTTGAACGGATGGACCTATTTCGATGCTGTATTTCATATGTGAAAGAAAGTTTTCTTGTAGTGGTTCTCACTTATGTTTGATGAAAAATTGATTCAGGGAGTAAATGTTTGAAAATGGGGGGTTTCTGATTTGCCTGGCAAATAAACTTGTTACAAAGTGGTGAAGAAAAACAGCAATAGTCCTCTCCATAACCCATTGAGCGACCTTGAGCCTTCTTATGACACCCAAAGTGAAGGACCATGTTTCAGAGCCATAAGTCATCACTCACTGACTGAGCAAGATTGCAGGAAAGCGCTGGATTCAGGCCACTTCCGATCAGTTGTTTTGGAAATCCTTGGGGGAGGCTTATGTCTAGCTGTGGACTTCCTGTGGCTGATATGATGATGATAGTGGTGAAGTCACAAGCCTCCACTCTGGAACTGAGGCTCTTTGTTGATTTTAACTTTTTTCACAAACTGAATTTTTACTTTATTCAAAACCTGAATATGGATGCATTATTTATGGATAATCAAAAAGTCTGACAAATAATACTTTTCTGACTCTTGTCATCACATCTTCTTACTTGATTTGAAATTTGATTCTTGGATAATTTTTCTTTGCAGCCCATGAATTTATTAAGCACGTCAATAGAGCTGGCACCGCCCGGGAAGATCCCGGTCGGCGTGACGGAGATCCCGTTCGAGGTGCCGCTGCGCGCGCGCCAGGCCGTGTCGCCCGGCTACCCCGGCCTGCTGGAGACCTACCACGGCGTGTTCGTCAACATCATGTACACCATCAAGTGCAGCATGAAGCGCTCCTTCCTGAACAAGCCGCTCAACGCCAGCTGCCAGTTCTTTGTTCAGTATCGGCAGGTTAGTGTTGCTTCAAGTATCTATCACTGTTTGTTTGTTTTTCGTGTGTGTAAGTTGCCATCTGCCATTGTAGATGATCGGAGAGGCATAATTTTATAAAACATATTGAGGCAAATGCACAAGGAAGTGGCCATTTCCAAAAGCCATATTATAATGATGACAGCTGGGAACGACGGTTCTACGTGCCTTCCGAAAAGAAGCATGGAGGAGGTCAAGCTCCTCCATGTCAAGTCCAATCTCAAGACTATTGCCTAATTTGCGAAAGCGCTAGCAATTAGAGATGAGCGTTGATTGAACGAACGGTTTATTTCAACCGATTACCTGGCATGAACTATTAAACTAGTTTACCGTCGAATGATAAACCAGTTTACTCGTGAACGCCTTTTTTCTGGACTGTCAACATATTCGTTCGGGACTAGTTGTGTCGTGATCGTGACTCTTCGTCGTTTCGCTACGCCACCCAAAGCAAGCAATCTGTTCGCTTCATTTATACTTTAATATTTGCCGATATGTCTATCTCTGTCAGGCGCGCATGCGCGAAATCCATGCACTGAGTGGCCGCAATTTAATCAAATGATCTGTATTGTCATACGCATAGATTATATTTTTTTTTTTGTAAACAGGTTATTAGACTGATTATTTACGTTATTTTTATAGTCTCATTTGAATTTGCATTACGAGTGGGTCATATTATTTTGCGTTGATTGTAAATAAAAAATAGTGTGTTAGTCAAGTTCTTTTTTAAAGTAAATTCTTGTGAATTGTAAATAGAATAGTTAGGCACTTTTGAAAAGAACAATAAAGGAAGTATGAGATTGTGATAGTGTATAAGTGATTAATATACCTATATATCTACACGAACGAACTCTGTGTGGTTAATTATTTGTTCGTAAGTCGTTTTCTATAAATATTAATAATAATGTCGGCTCGGAAAAATAATAGTGTCTTATGGCACCATTTTAAAAAAGACGCTCAAAGTCTAAAATCTATTTGTAAAAAAAAAGTTCTAAAAAAGAAATCTAGTTCCCGTTTATCAGTCGACATAAGACTAAAAGCTAGTTCACGACGTTGACGTTGTCTCATTGAATCGTGCAATAAAAGATTAGTTTACGTGGTCATAGTTCATTGAATGTGGTTCCGTCGACGACGTAAACTAGTCGAAAATGTTGACTGTTTTATGAACTAGTTTAAAGTTGACGGAAAACGGTCTAGTTTCGTCGACGACAAAACCGTCGACGACCCACCACTACTAGCTATGAACCCCCACACGGGCCAACGAACTCCTATCACTAAAAATTGTTTTACTAACCTGTATACGGAGGGAGGTGGGTCCAAATTAGACCTGTGTCGATCGCGATTGATCGAATCGTTTTGATTCGATCGCAACCTGTAGACGATTGATCGAATCACGGATCTTTCAGAGATTCGATCATTTGACCCGATTACAAAGTAAACCAAATTGCACTTTATTTTCATATTGTTACAGTAACTAATTGCTTGCATGCTAAACGATCGAGTCTTTTACGTCAATTGAATGAGACGTAACAAACAAAACATGTCTATCTCTGTCGTTTACTTACAAACCGCGTTCGTTCGCTCGCACTCTTTCTCGTGAGTGAAATAACCCGGGTTGTTTGGGTCGTAATCGTGACCGTGATCTACCGAATTTTATTATTTCGAAATAGTTGCATCCCTGACCTATGCCTATGACCATGCGTGAACATAAGTTGTACAGCTATAATAACCTGCTCAGCATAGCAGATCACTTAGGTCAAATCATAGTTTACTGACAAAATGACGAGTCGGTCATACAAATGAACTGTGACTCAAATGATCGATAAGATTGAGTCATTTTAACCCGATCACTATACAAATGGGTCACGATCGACCCGGGTTACGATAAATGATCGATTGGCACAGGTCTATTCCAAATAATGGTCACGACACGAGTACTGCGAACTGCTTTATTGGTCCCGAAAGAACTGCCGGTACAAATTTCTTGGAGGCCTATATACTATATCTATGCTGGAAAAATCTCTATAGTGCGTATTAAATTCTTATTGGATTGCACAACGCCATCTATCGGAATACACCCGAACTAAAGTAAAACGCGTGAACAAAATATCACACTAAAAGTGGAATCCGGGTCTATGTTCTGATACACTGTTCATGCTGTAATGATTAGTATGTATAAAAGTACATTAAAATCTGGGAATTTGCCTCCTTTTATCATGATTTTATTCGACTACGGCAAAGCGAAGAAGAAAGGTAATGATTTTAGCAGTCAATGTATGTATGTGGGTGTGTAGATATGTCTGTTCCACCGTAGCATACGAATCGCAATTTTCACAAATGACATGTCAATCGATCCATTCTTATAGTCTGGGTGACATAGGCTAAATTTGTATGCAAAACATATATACAACAAATGTTACATACAAAAACCCTAAAAAGGGAGAACAATTTATTTTTTTCTTTTTTGTTTCGATTTCGAGTGGAGTATCAAATGAAAAATCTTGATGAGCACATTTCAAAAATATTATATTTTATTTTTGTTTTATTTACATGGAGAAACCAACAGACAGCTACAAGTAATTACAATAAAAACAAAAAATATAGCAATAATAGAGCCAATTAAAGGTCCTCACCGGTAGAAACAGTATAAAGTATAGAATTGAACATTAATATTAATACACGCTAATAAAAAATCGGTTTAAAAGAAAATTGAGCAAGAGTTAGCGATACCAAATAATTTGTAAATATTCACAAGAACGCATGAACAGTGAAACAAACACAAAACAAGTTAACACAATAATCGGATATGAAATCACTATGTTACAGGAGCAAATGTTCGTAAAGTAACCGTTTAGCTTTGGCTATAATAGTCGGGTATTCGTTTTATAAACGTATCCTAGCATTTTGTTATTTAAAGAAATAGTGAACGAAATAGGCTTGGAGAATAGGACAAATTTTTCCTCAGTGACGAAGGATGTATAAATGCTATTAATGACACAGCAGTGGATGCATCACGTATGTATTTGGCACTCCTTAGCAAGAAGCGGCGCCGCTGAAGCCGGTGCGCTGCGAGATCACGCCGGCCACCATCCGCGCCTCGGCCTCGGCCACGGCGGCCGGCCGCGCCGGCATGCCGCACTTCCAGGTGTACGCCGAGATCGCCTCCACCGTGTGCGCTCTGGACAAGCCTCTCACGGGCAAGGTACGCCGCACACGACCGCGGACACTGCGCACAATGCAAATAAACGTAAACCCCACTAGTAGTCGACCGCAAGACTGAGTAGTTTTAAGCCCCCGAAAAAAAACGAGATGTTACTATGCAACTTGGAAGGGACATACCCGTAATAAATCAAATCATGGGCTATACTAGATCACTATAGTAAAATAAAACAGAAATAACAGTAAAAAAAACGACATTCCCATACAAATTGCCCGAGCGGCTGGACATCTTTGTATGGCAATGCCAATTTTGTTTTTGTTTATTGACTGTTATTTTAATTTCATCAAAATTATGTGATCTTGTATACTCAGCCCGTGGTTCGATTTATTAAGGGTGTGTCCCTTCCGCGTTGTATATGTTATAAGTTTTCAAATGTCTGTCTATCTGTAACATGCGGGTTTTTTTACGTAAAGGTTCCGTTGCGGTGGTTCTTAGATATGTTTGATGAAAATCGGTTCGGTGGGGGTTAACGCTTGAAAATCGGGGTTTTTTTTATATACCTGACAAATAATACATGGCGCTACGAATATTCATTACTTTATTTAATTCCTCCGCTCATCACAAGATGGCGTTTACATATGAAACTATTGAAAGTCCGGGGTTTTTGTAAATTTGTCTGGCACCTAAACGTGTACAAGATGCTACTTAAGGGTGCCATCATTATCGTCATCTCACCCCTTCTTATGTTCTTCTATCTTCTTTATATTCAACAGTGAATGAACTATTGAACATACACTCTCTTTGATGCTGCTATCTTTTTAGGGTGCCATCGACATTTAAATTTAAAGTGCCTCGGATGCCATTTCATCGTCCCTGCTGTTTTCAGATTCGCGTGGACGAATGCAGCGTCCCCATCAAGTCCATAGAGCTGCAGCTGGTCAGGGTGGAGACTTGCGGCTGTGCTGAGGGCTACTCGAGGGACGGTATGTAACTATTTTTCATTTGGAAATCTGTTTTTAATCCCCGATAAAAAATAAGGGAATTATAAGTTTGATGCTAACGTCTGTCTGTGTCATCGTAGCTCTCGAACGGATAGACCGATTTCTATACGGTTAGTTTACGTAAAAGCTTGCGGTGCTTCTTAGTTATGTTTGATAAAAATCGGTTCAGTCGTTTAAAAATTATAGGGGTAAACGTTTGAAAGTCGGGGTTTTTTAAATGTTCCTAGCAAATAATAGATGGCGCTACGGATATCATCGGTTTGAGTATGTATAGTTCCGCCACTAATCACTAGATGGTGTCGTCGGGGGTTATTTTAATTTGTCTAGCAAATAAACTTGTAAGTTTATTTTGACTTGTGTACTTTTCGTTAAAACATTGGTGGCCAAGTGGTTTAGACACACTCTGTGTGTCTGTGAGGAGACGGTTTCGGGTTCCTCTTTATCTACGGTTTGTGTACCTCTGGGTTTGAACTCATGTACGGCCATTTCCGACTACCACCACTTGCTTCCGGTGAAGAGAGGAAACTTTAAAAACATGAGAAAATAAGTTGAATGTAATACAACTCTATAGTCATAAATTTATGAAATAACGTCAGTTTATCTGACAACAATTCATCTTCACAGGTAAAAAAAACCACTATACCTAACCATTAATAAAAATTCGGTGTAAGATGACTAGACCTGTGGATTCATAGACCAAGATTTTTTTTTACTGCGTAAGTGTGGATTATTATTCCATGGACTAGAATTATAATTCTATGGACTAGACTACGTTATCTTGTCGCGCTGACATTACTTTGATATAGGGATTGAAACTTTTTTTTTGTATTTGTCAACTATCAAAATATAGATTGAGTTATATTTTATGTCACTGACAACGAGTCAAAGATAATTACTACCTACTAACTGCGTATTGGTAAAAAATAATAATGAAAATTGTATGTTATGATCTTTGTTTTATTTGTCTTATCTATCTCTGAGGTTTTTATAATTATTTATTTTTAATATTGCTGGCAACATGGGATATATAATTAATATGGATATTCATGGGAAATCCCAGGAAGATCTATATTAATATCAACATTTCGATGCAAGTACATAAATAACTCTACCTAATTCCGACCTCTGGGATAACAAAGAATTTGAAATTGAAATGGCAGCGACGGAGATCCAGAACATCCAAGTGGGCGACGGCGACGTGTCGCGCGGGCGCGACGTGCCGCTGCACATGGTGCTGCCGCGGCTCTTCACCTGCCCCACCACCACCACGCTCAACTTCAAGATCGGTACGCTTGCCACTTTCACACACAGCCGATATAGCAGGGCCAGATCTAGCGGGGAGGGAGGGGGCACTTGGCCCGGCCGGCAAAGTCAGAGGGGCGGCAAAATCGTCGAATATATCCTCTCCATTCTACCGATACGGAAAGGGGGTGTCGTCTGGTTATTAGGGGCCAGCAAAATAAAACCTTTGGGTCAGGACAGGGCAGACCGAAACACGACGTGGCGCGCTTACTCTGTCTGTACTCGTACTGTTCAGAAATAAAGCAAGTACTGGTAATCAAGTAGGTGGGAAAACCGACAAGGGCGGCATATTCCCATATTTTACCCCCGGCAAAATATGGGAATATGCCGCCCTATTATGGCCGGGTAGAGACGCTCTCGTATGGAAGTTACTCGAGTCGACCTGCTATTACATCGAACATACGAGTAGAGTACTAAAACAGTTTCGGGTAAACATTTTCTCGTCTGGTTTATGAAAAGTTAGGTATTTGAAAATTAATTATTCAAAGGATTTAAGGAACCTTTTTCAAGAAATACCTAAAGATTTTTTTCTTAGCTCTAAGAAGAAACTTATAATTTTTTTATTTCAGAGTTCGAGCTCAACATCGCTGTGATATTTGAAGATGACTACCTTGTCACCGAAAACTTTCCAATACTTCTGCTGAGAAGCAAATAGATCGGTCACATTACGAGTATTATTATACAAGCCTATTTTTAAGATATTTTAAGTATAGATTTAATAATTTTTATGTTTATACTGTTTAAGAAGAAAAGTAACGAAGTATATACTGTATATAAATGAGAAATTATTTTGTTTCTTCTTTTGTTTATAATGAATATATATACGAACAAATCACACAGATTGAGCAAGCCCTAAAGTAAGTTCGAGCAGCAGTAAATATAGAATTTATTATAAAACTTATTTATTTACTGCATATTAACGTAATAGTTTTATGTGTATACCAATTATTTTATGAAGTTTATGAAGAAAAGTAAAAAAGTAACGAAGTTTTACAATGGGTTTCAAATTAATGTTTATAAATAACTATTCTTTTTTGTTTATAAATAAATAGAATACGGACAAATTACACAGATTAAGCTAGCCCTCAAGTAAGTTCGACACTATAACTAGCAATAATAAATATATTTACGTACTTATTTATTTATTTACTGCATAAATCTTATACTTATTACCCATTCTATTTCCCTTTGGCAAAGAAATAGCTGTAGCTTATCAAAGATAAATATGCTACAAAACGGAACAAACAGTCATATTTCTTCAAAGATTTAGAATATTCAATTAGTGTGCCGAAATATCATGCACAGTGCCGAAATAGATATGCATCTCATACATCTGATACATCACATCAGAAACTCCTTCTTTTTTGTAGATGGTTAAAAAATATGTATGCGAGGAAAAGTATTTTAAATTTTAATTCTTTTGCTTCCAAAAATGTTGATAGAGAAACAGTCAATACGGGAAAATAATTTGACATTTCAGCAAGTTTTGTTTTGTTTACTGAGGTTGTTTTTAAATTTTGTGTTATAATTTTAATCAAATTGTAAATTAAATAGTAAGATCATATATATAATTATTGTATGTTTTGGTATTTAAAGTACGTACGCAGTTAAAGTTTGCATTGGTAAAATTCTTTATAATGTATAGTTACCAAAGCCAAACCCATTACACGTATGGGCATGAACAATACTCTACCCACCACAATAAGCATATGAACGATCTGCATAGATCTCCTGCTAATCCTACTATGGCTTTCAAAACTCCTGATGTACCTCAGACCGCCGCTGAATCTCTACCTGCTACAAAGAAAAAGCGGCAAAAAAAAGTAAAAATGCCGGCTGGCCAGCTGGTAGTGGATACCTCGACCTTCAGTGTGGAGCAGCGGCTAGTGGCGGCCGTGTGGGTGCACGAGCGGAAGCGCACTGCGATCAGCATGAGCCAAGTAAGATGGTTGTAATGAAACTGATATGATATAAAATATTACTTAAGTGCTGTCTCTTTAAAATTGTCTTTCGAAAATCAAAAAATCACAGAAGTAAATAATTTCAAATTACTAGGAATAACGATAGATTCTTATATTGACTGGAAAAAACATGTGACAAGCATCAAAAATAAATTATCAAAATTTGTATTTATGTAATTAGTGCACTAAGCATTCTGAAAGTAAGCACAAACTATGAAACTGCCCTAACCGCGTATTATGCCTATGCGTACTCCTGGCTAAAATACGGTGTTATGCTTTGGGGCAACAGTGTACACGCGCACGACCTACTCCTCATGCAAAAAAAGTGCTTGCGTATACTATGCAACCTACCGTACAGACATAGACAAGGCGTATTTCATAAAACAAAAAATCTTGACTTTACCCTCAATTTATATCCTTGACATATGCACATTTGTGAGAAAAAATAAACACATATTTACACAAATTAAAGACACACACAAAATAAACACGCGACATAAATATAGACTGGCATTGCCATCGAGAAAAAACCTAGACATATACAATAACGGACCATATGTGAGTGCAATCAAAATATATAATAAACTACCGAAATCATTACAATTAGAACATAATGACAAAACATTTGATAAAAATCTTAAAACTTTGTTATTGACAAAAGGTTACTATTCGGTTGAAGAATACTTAGAAGACAAATTACAAAACTAGTTCTAAAGAATTCTCAAGCCATTCATCAATTATTATACTGACATTTATACTACATATTTATATTATTATTTTTTGACATTACTATTATTGAGATAATTGAAATGTTTTAATGTATCAGAAAACACATCCAATTTAATTTATTTAAAATGTAATAGAATTCCCCTGAAATTAATACTTAACTTATAAGTTTATGTAACAGCTGACATTCAATTCAATTACTAACTTGTTACCTACTAACAATTTCTGACATATCCCAAACAAAATATTTCTGAAATCACTATTATTATATAAACTCAACTATATACTTAAAGTTCGCAACACCCTGCCAGGGTTCATGTACTTATTTACCTACTAACCATGTTATAGTATAAGTGCATGTAAGCGAGAAATAAAGAAATAAAGTGTAAAATTACAAATATGAAGGTTATTATTAAAATGTTGGTTTTTCATCAGATTAAAAAGGACTTCCTACAAAGGTTCGGGCGCCAGTCTCCCGCCAAGAACACGTTGCTGGCGTGGGAGCGCAAGCTCTTCTCCTCAGGCAGCATCCATGACGCTCCAAGAACAGGACGGCCCGTTAGCAGGTGGAGTTTTATCATGCACTCGCTTATGTCTGCATCTCTGTTTTTGTGCAGACTTTGGGAACCTTATCTACCTGTTACCAAGTTCATTAAAATACTAAAATTTACCACAATGTAGCATGATACTATTACTATGTTCTAATGAAATTAATGAAAGGTTATTATTTATCCCTTTGACTGCGAGACATATCAGTTGCCTTGCCCCTAGCACAAGGGGTAGTAAATCTTGTATAAAGTCCATTTGTTTAGGTATTTAAAAGAATGTAAACAATCTTGACATGTCTTTTTAATGAAAATGAATGATAATTTCAAATAAATTATGTAATTTATAATTTATAAAATATTTAATTTGTTATTTGCGAAGATATTGATTTGTAAAGTGTATATTTCAATAAAGACATGTCAAGATTGTTTACATTCTTTTAAATACCTAAACAAATGCACTATAAATACCTACAACTAAAAAGGGATGTGGATATTTAAGGTTGAACTAGTTACAGACTGGAACTCAAAGGTGGGTGCAGCCTAAAAGTATACTGTCTCACCTAACATTGTGTTTGTGCGAAGCAGTGATGTGAAATGCACAATAATTGTAAAAAAATACGTATAGTCCTTTGGGAAAAGGGGTTTTATACAAAAAATATTACATTAATCAATTACAAATTAGGTTTATTAAAATCTTCGATAATTAAGCTGTGTCAGTACGGACTTTGTTTTGGAGATTACTCTTCTTTTATTACTTATTTCCGCCGAAAGTTGCGTAAAAATAAGCAAAAAAAAAACGAATCTTTGATGGCTTATAACTTTTTAAACGTTTTTTATTTCACTATTCTATATCCCTACGGACAAAATTTATAATGAGACAAAATGATATCATGTTAAGCTTCGAATGTACAATGTCAAATAGTGGAGGAAATCCCCTCCAAAATTTGTATAGAAAAAGTATAGAGTAGTTCAACCTTAACTTATGTGCAATACAAGCATTTTTTTTTGTCGGAAATATCCGACGCTCGCGGAGTGCACAATACTACAGTGTGCAAAAAATTGAATTGAATAAAATGAATAAAGTTTGTCCGGCAGACAAAGCCGCATGGAGGAGGTGTCAGCATCGCTGCGCGCGGCGCCGACGCTGTCGCTGCGCGCGCGCGCCGCCGCGCTGCGCGTGCCGCGCACCACGCTCAACACCATCCTCAGCAGGGACCTCAGGCATATACCACAACGTAGTAAGTCAACACTTTTCATCAACTGCTGGGTTGGATTGAGGATCCTATCCATATCAACAAATAGCCCTTGCATTGCCTTATCCCCTAGCTACACGCCACTGTAATAGGTGCCTGACAGAAAGATGGAAATTAGTATCAACTATTTTTTTCTAATGAAATAATAGTTATTTATGCAACTGTAGTATATTAAGAGGTATTAAAACACGAATGAGTGTTTTAATACCTAATTATTACAGTTGCATACAAAACTTTATCTACACCCATGATATGAATCCTCTATAAATAGTTCTAAATCCATAGGGTGTTGTATAGTGTTGTAATAACTCGATGTAAATTCCTGGTAAGTATTGCTGAGTGTCTAATACAAACTATGTACGTTAGGTAAAAATGAAATTATTTATTGTAATAATTATTTAAATTATGGATCGTACAATTATTGGAATGCATCTATCTATCAAAAATGGCGTGAGTCAACGTGAATTCGATAACCAATTAGTTCCATTTTTAGGGTTCCGTAGTAAACAAGGAACCCTTATAGTTTCGCCATGTCTGTCTGTCTGTCTGTCTTTCCGTCCGCGGTTTTACTCAGCGACTATAAGTACTAGAAAGCTGTTATTTGGCATGGATATGTATATTAATTATGCGGAAAAAGTGGTAAAATAAAATACTGAAAAAATATATTTTTAGGGTAGCTCCCATACAAGTAAAGTAAAAAGACAATGTTTTTTTCTCGACTAACCAAGCATGTGTGGTATCGTTGAATATATTATGAGCTTTTTAAGGCCGTTTTTCGATTTAGGGATCTTTTTTGAAATATATGGTTTTGAAGTGAACATTTTTGTTAGAGACAAGTGCCCCCCCATCTATCTGCTAAACGGTTATATATAGACACGTGAAAAAATTGACAGCTATAGTATATATAACGAACTCTAAAGCAAAACTATCAGAGCTAAGCAGGGTTTACAACTTAAAAAGTTATAGGCTATCATCTTATATAATTTACTCGGAAAAGGTAAATTTCGTACAAATTCAATAGTAAATTCGTTTTTAGACGTTTTCAGTGGCATGCATTCAAAGTTGGCATTCGTTACTACGGAACCCTACATTGCGCGTGGCCCGACACGCACTTGGCCAATTATTAAATTACTTTGCTGTGGTAGTGAACGGCGCGCGGCGGGTACAGGACGATGTTCTTTTTTTGAAATTTATAAAAAATGTGGCTGTTTGATGAGTAAGGAAGGGATCGAGTTTGCGTTGCATAATGAAATTCAGTACAACATTATAACACTCGTTTGGGTGATATAATGGTTATTATGACACTGAGTGTTTTAATGTTGGCAATAAGCTAACTGTTTCAGAAACTTTTTTAGAGGATTTATAGCATGGGTGTAGATAAAATAAGTATGTTAGTACTAGATACATAATGCAATGCAAGCCATATAAATGGCGCTTGTTTATAATAGCTACAAGTTATAATGTTCTAATAGTGTTACAGTTTCAAAATTGTATGTTTGAGCCAACGACACGATAAGAAGTTTCCAAATGTTATTATCCTTGTGACAGGAAATCGGAGCCCCAAGAAAACGATCAAGTCGAGAAAAGTACCGGCGGCTGCGCCCCCGCGCGGTGCAGCCTCCGCGCCGCAAGCGTCGCAGCCGCAGCCCTACCAACGCCACGGGTACTAGAGCCTCCACACGTGACAGCGCTAGTGATGCTTTTAATGACCGCCGCAAGCTGCAACTCACTATTGAATTTGGCTGTGACTCATCCATACATGCAATCGAAACCTATGATCATTTAAATTTGTGGCGGTCAGAAGGTAGAAAAACGTATTAGTAGAAAAATCTACGTAGTACAATATGCCGCGCTGCCCCCAGTAAGTTAATGACCTATCATACTTTCGAAGCTTTTTTTATGTTAGAACTACATAATTTTGTTTTTAGTTAACTTAGTTAAGTTAATTACATACATAATGTTTAATTTTCCAGAAAAACAGACGAATATCTAAAGCGTTACCAAATATTTTTTTAATTATTTTTTAATAACAATGATTTTCATTTTTAGAAGTTCTAAAGACTTACTTTTACGCTGTTACAATTTTGCAAATATTTTGTGTTCCATAAATACTTCATTCCATAACATTCATAAGGCAAAAAATAAAAAGCGCATACCATGATTTAAGCTATGTATTTTTATTGTAAAATAATTCTGAACACGCGTTTTATAGTTAAATTATAAATGATGGTGTAGTTAAAAAAATCAAGTGACAAGAAAGTAGGTTAGGTTATGGTTGTACGTACAATGACCATTACAAGAGCGTCGACCGAGTGATGAAAGCAACTATTTTTAATTATTTGTTTTCCAATTGCTGTTTTATCAATTATATTCGAACAGTCCCTTTAATAAGACAGAAATGGTTTCGACAAATAAGTTACACAGTTTATATAGTCGCGAGCGAGAGAAACGCAGATTGTTCGCGAAAAAATTCGCAGAACTTCGTCAGAATGGTGTATGGAGTATGGGTGCTCCTGGGCAGAGCGTCCCAGATAGGAAAATGTGTACAGATGAAGAAGAAGAAATAAATATTTTAGAAATTTAAATTATGTATTTTATTGAAGTAAGTGCACAAGAAAAACAAGGAAAACAGAAGGTGCACGAGCGTAGCAAAGAACAGTGAAGATAGAAGTCAGAAAACATAGGAGTAAAATTCAGCAGACAGCAAACCTGAATTCTATGTTAAATTAAACAAAATTATATTTTTTTTTCGGAAAATTCCATTCTCTATAGAGACAGGCATTTCTGCCTGTCTTGAAGGAAGGTCTTTGTCAGTTGGCTACATAGCGAAATGTCTGCGCGCGCAACTGCCAAAGACCATCGCTTACAAGTAGAAAATAAAAGAGTAGATAGCAAAAAGTATTTTATAAATAAGAAAGTGAAAGAAGCCCACATCACTCCCCCTGGAGACCGTAACTACGGGCGAAGAAAGTTAGGTAGCCGAACAATACGTCCGGAACGAGTCTTCTTTACTGGCTCTTGCAGCAGGCTACCCGGAGGATTTGGAACAGGGTCAGCTGCAAGATCGCGACTGGGGAGAGGTTTAACTTGCGGAATAGGAATTAAAACAGGAGAAGGAATTGTGTCAACTAGCATATAGGCTGGCTTTAAGCGGTCTATTGATACTGTGACACTTTTACCCTTCACAAGAATCTTAAAAGTTTTATCCCCCCGTTCGAGCACTTCATAAGGGCCAGTGTATGGCGGTTGTAAGGCACCGCGTAATGCATCGGTCCTTAGGAAGACATGACTCGAAGAGGTTAAATCTTTGTGAATAAAAATTTTATCTTTAGTATGTCTCGCCGCTGGGGTAGGTCGTAGCTTAGCTAAAAACATACGCAGACGAGATGTAAAATCTGTTAAATCCAGAGTATCCGGAACAGATGCATGGAAAAATTCGCCTGGAAGACGTAAAGGTTCTCCATATACCAACTCAGCCGACGATGCTTGCAGGCTTTCTTTAAAAGAAGACCTGATGCCTAGAAGTATCAGGGACAAGTTGTCCACCCAGTTGCCGTCAGCGTGGCACATTATGGCTGCCTTTAGCTGTCTATGGAACCGTTCCACCATGCCATTACAAGCTGGATGATACGCCGTTGTTCTGCGGTGCTTGAAACCGATCATTTTCGCCAGATATTGGAAGAGTGCAGACTCAAATTGACGACCGCGATCGGTAACAATATCAGTGGGACATCCAAATCTAGATATCCACAACAACAATGCCTTTCCGACGGTTTCAGCTGTGATATCCACCATTGGTGTAACTTCAGGCCAACGTGAAAAGCGGTCTTTAACTGTAAGACAGTACTTGTAACCCTGTGATGGTGGGAGAGGACCAATAATATCTACATGAATAAAAAAAAATCGAGCACGCGGCAGCTTAAATGTGCCCAAAGGAGCAGATACATGTCGATTAACCTTTGCTCGTTGACATTGCCGTGACCATTCTCGACAGTCTTTGCGCATCCCTGGCCAGACAAAGCGGTGTGCTACCAGTTTAGTAGTTGCGTCTGCACCTGGATGGCTAAGATTATGAAGGCTGTCAAAGATTTGTCTACGCAATGTTTTAGGTATGAATGGCCTTGGCGATGAAGTACTTAAATCGCAATATATATTGTTGTTGTGAACTTGAACCTTTTGAAGGCGGAGTGAAAATTCACCGTCGACATACTTAAGTAACTCTTGATCTGAGGCTTGATGTTCAGCGAGTATGTCCAAGTCAATCGCCTTCTGCAGTTCATCAACACGAGACAATGTATTGGCAACAACATTGTCTTTACCCGAAATGTATCTAAAATCGGTCGTGAACTGAGAGATAAAATCAAGATGACGAAATTGACGAGGACTACAGTTAGCTTTTCGTTCACGGAAAGCAAAACTGAGAGGTTTCTGATCTGTGTAGACCACAAAGTGTCTTGCCTCCAACATATGGCGAAAGTATTTAATGCTTTCGTATATCGCCAATAACTCACGATCGTAAGGAGAGTATTTTTGTTGTGACGACCTCAGTTTTCGCGAGAAAAACGCGAGAGGTTGCCAAGCACCGTCATGAAATTGCTGCAGAACTGCACCCAAAGCCAGATCGGATGCATCTGTTACCAGAGCAAGTTTGGCATCGCAGTCTGGGTGTGCAAGTAATGCAGCGTTTGCAAGAATTTCTTTGCACTTTTCAAAGGCAGCAAGAGTGTCACCTGTCAATTTAACGGGATGGGATGCCTTAACAGAACCAGACAATAGAGCGTTCAAAGGAGCTTGGACGACAGCGGCGCTAGGTAAAAATCGCCGGTAAAAATTTACCATGCCCAAGAAACGTCTGAGCTGTCTGATCGTCGTAGGTGGAGAAAAATCATTTATGGCTTGTACCTTGGATTCTAACGGCCTAGTGCCAGATTCTGAGATTCGATAACCTAAGATCGCTACCTCGCTTACTCCAAAAACGCATTTGGAAACATTGACAAGGACGCCATAATCTTTCATCCTGGTGAAAAGTTGCTTAAGTGGTTCTCATGCTCCTCCTCGCTGCATGAAAATACTAAAAAGTCATCTAAATAAGCATAGACGAAATCAAGGCCTCTGACCAGCTCATCAACAAACCGTTGGAAGGTTTGGCCAGCATTTCTTAATCCAAATGTAATCACCGGAAATTCAAACAATCCGAACAGTGTGGTGATCGCCGTTTTAGGAATATCATCGGCAAAAACAGGGATTTGATTGTAGGCCTTAACTAAGTCGATGGTGGAAAAAACTTTGCAACCAGCAATAGAATGGGCGAAGTCATGGATATGCCTGATAGGATAACGGTCTGGGATAGTCCGTGCATTAAGCATCCTGTAATCGCCACAGGGCCGCCAGCCGTTATCCTTTTTAGGAACCAGGTGTAATGGCGAAGCCCAAGGGCTCTGAGATGGACGAGCTGTTCCATTACTGAGCATGAGTTCGAATTCCGTCCTCGCAATTTTAAGTTTATCAGGAGCGAGTCTTCGAGGATTGCATGATACGGGAGGACCAGGAGTAGTCCTAATATGGTGTACGGTCTCATGTTTTGGAATAGATGGCTTGCCAGAAGGGCGCGTAATCTCGGGAAATTTATCTAAAAGTTTATGAAACCGAGTATCGCCTGTTACAATTTTTACAGAATAAATATTTACATTAGCAGTGCAAGCATTAGAAGATAAAGTTGTAGTGTTATCAATGAGACGCTTACTACGTACATCCACAATCAAATTATAAAAACAAAGAAAATCTACACCTATGATAGGTTTAGATTCAAAGATTCAAATGTTTATTCAGTAATTAGACCTTTACAGGCACTTTTACACGTCAATAAGTATAATTTATGTTACGTGTAAAGTATATTAAAATTTAATTTATTTTTAAAGAAAAGCTACCGATACCAGCGCTTCGTAACGACCACTGCTGAGAAGAAACGCCGAAAGAAACTCATTTTCACAGTATTGGTCGCCTACTCGCCAGAAGGGCTTTGTCATATTATTATAATTGTCTTTTAATTAATAAATACTTATAATATAATACAATGTTGACACATTATAACATGTAATGCTTGCGAACCAGTAAACAAACATAAATTGCGTAATAAAAAATATTAAGTAGTCAAAAAAGCGAAGCCGAGCTGACCAGTCCCTCCCGGCAGCACCCGTTCACGAGTTGACGCACGGATCAGCCATCGTTAAACTCAACCATATTAGAGGGAATCCAACGACCCGACCAGCGACGCCACCACCGGATTGGACATTTTAGTGAGCATGAAAAACCCGAACTCGCAGACCTTGTCAAGAGAAAATATTAATTATATGTTGGTCACTTATTGATCGCAGAGCATTTACATGTTTTTACAGTAGGCTTATTATGGTAACAGAAAATGCAGCTATTTATGTTTCATGTGCGGAGTGTAATGGAAAATGTTTAGGAAGTATCCACGCGTTTTTATCTCTTAAATAATCATTGATAGTATAGTACGCATTGTTCAATAAAACTTTTTTAACATGTGTTTTAAATTTTGCCATTGGTAGGTTAACGATCGCTTCGGGAAGTTTATTAAATAATGTTATACCTAGACCTAAGAGTGACTTTCTAGTTTTAGCAAGTCGAAATTTAGGCGTATGAAGCTGATTTTTGTTGCGAGTATTATAACTGTGAACATCACTATTTTTCTTGAAATTATTTAACCTAGATTTAACAAATAAAAGATTGTCGTAAATAAATTGAGATGTCACAGTAAGAATATTTATAGATTTAAATAACTCTCTTAAGGAATCGCGTGATTTTAGTCCGTAGATCGACCGAATTGCTCTCTTTTGTAGCACAGAGATAGCATGTATGTTAGCCGCTTTACCCCATAAGAGCAAGCCATATGACATTATGCTGTGAAAATAACTAAAGTATACTAGCTTAGCAGTTTCAACGTTAGTACACCGTCTGACCCTCCTCACAGCATATGCTGCCGAACTAAGTTTCTTGGCAGTGGCCTCAATATGTTTATCCCATTTTAAGTTCCAGTCTACAGTTATGCCTAAAAATTTGGTGTTGGGTACCCATTCTAGAACTTGACCATTAAGACTCAAAGGTATGTGAGTATTAGGTTTATTCAATAGTGAAAAATTAACGCACTTAGTCTTTTGTGTGTTTAAGGCCAGATTATTAGTCGTAAACCAACTAAGTACTTGTGACATAGTATTGCTTACATCGTCATAGTTTGTGCATTTTCTGTCAACCTTAAAAAGTAAAGATGTATCATCAGCAAACAATACTACATCACACAACTTTTCTGCAAGACATGGGAGGTCATTAATATAAATCAAAAACAAAAATGGACCAATTATTGAACCCTGAGGCACACCCATGCTCACAGGTGCACTATTTGAGGATACTCTGTTGATTTCAACTCTTTGAGTTCTATTATCAAGATAAGATGAAATAACAGAGAGTGCAGTATCAGTAACGCCATTAAATTTTAGTTTATTTTTTAATATTATGTGATCGACACAATCGAATGCCTTCGACAGATCGCAAAAGATACCTATAACGTCTTGTCGATTCTCCCAGGCTTCGTAAATAATTTTAACTAAGGTCGCTGCTGCATCAGTGGTAGAGCGCCCTTTTGTAAATCCATATTGGCGACAGTGAAGTAATTTATTAATATTAAAATACGATACTAGCTGGTCTAATATAATTTTTTCAAATATTTTACTTAAAGCCGGTAGTATTGAAATTGGTCTATAATTGTTCGGATCATCTTTGGATCCCTGTTTAAACAGTGGTATAACTTTACTTGCTTTCATTAAGTCAGGGAAAACACCTTCTGAAATACATTTATTAAATATTAAAGTTAAGTGAGGAGCAATCAGGTCGATGATACTGCTCAAAACGGAAACCGAAATACCCCATAGGTCCTCAGTTTTTTTAGTATCAAGAGCCTTGTAAGCTGAGATAATGTCATAGTTTAGTAACATTGGCTACAACGAAACGCCAAGGAAAATTACGTTTAAGTCCTAGATTTAAATTTAAATCAATAAAACCAAACGTATCTATACTCGTTCCATTGGCTGCACATAACTGATAGTCTGTCTTAGCTCGACTTTCATGAAGCAATGACCGAGGGTAAACGCACAAATCACTTCCAGTGTCTATCAGAAACTTCACGTTCAAACCGCGGTTAGTGACGAAAAGGCGACTTGGTGTAGCTGGGCAATCGTCAGTCGCCATTAGCGACTGCCCGTGAAGTTTCCCGCCTTATCATAGTCGCATGGTTTGACGCAGGTAGCAGCTTTTGGCCCGTACTTGTTGTGGTACCAGCAAATAGGGAACTTGCGGTAGCTGGAAGCCGATCTTGTTCTATTGCGGTTGCGAGAGTACGAACGACGTCGCGAAGATCTTGAATGACGCTTAGAATCGTAGGCCGCGCGAGCTTGATCGTCGATTTTCATCGAGAGGCGTTCGACCATCTTCTTCAATTCGGCAATTTCTTTTGAAGAACTACAATCGTTACTCGGGCTTGAGGAAGTCGAAGCTACGTTACAGGGTGATGTAATTTCCTGTATTCTATCTGCCAAGTCAGCTAGTTGGTCAAGAGCATGTGTAGGCTGTGATGCTAAGACTGTCTGGATATTACTGGGTAGACGATTGCTCCAGATTGTCCGATCTATGATGAAGTCTACAGGAACGGCTGGCCCGGCTAAATCCTGGAGATGTCTTAAAAATTCCGAAGGCTTCCTATCTCCAAGCTGTTCATGAGTGAGCAACTGCTTTACCTTTTTCTCGTGGGAAGCACAAAGGCGTCTAATCAACTCACTTTTGATTTTCTCGTATTTTGTTGTTGTTGTTGAATTTAACATTGTCCTCAGTGATATTATAATTCTCAAACTGACCTTCTAGCAAACAGAACCAAATTTCGGGATCTTCAGGTGAAAAAGCAGGAACCTTCAATGTGTATTTTCGGGCGCGTGATGCGCCATCCACAGAAACTTGCTTTTTGCACGCTCGAGGTCGTCTAACTGCAGTTTTTGACGACTCACCTTCTCCCGACAAGACAGTTTTTGTCGAAGTGTTAGAAGAATCGCTACCGCTCATTGTGCAATTGAAAGATGGGGTCATCAGAATATGGAGTATGGGTGCTCCTGGGCAGAGCGTCTTGTACTTGTGTACTTACTTCAATAAAATTATGTATTTTATTGAAGTAAGTGCACACGAAAAACAAGGAAAACAGAAAGTGCACGAGCGTAGCAAAGAACAGTGAAGATAGAAGTCAGAAAACATAGGAGTAAAATTCAGCAGACAGCAAACCTGAATTCAATGTTAAATTAAACAAAATAATATTTTTTTTTTCGGAAAATTCCATTCACTATAGAGACAGGCAGAAAAACTTGAAGGAAGGTCTTTGTCAGTTGGCTACATAGCGAAATGTCTGCGCGCGCAACTGCCAAAGACCATCGCTTACAAGTAGAAAATAAAAGAGTAGATAGCAAAAAGTATTTTATAAATAAGAAAGTAAAAGAAGCCCACAGGTGCAAGCGAAACAAGACCTTGTCCATTTAGGTCCTTAGTTCCGTTCCGTAGTGAATAAAGACCCTCATACGAAGTTTGGCGTTTTTCTCCAAATCTCGAACCCCAGTTTCGTAACAATATGTATATTTTTCAGATGTTCTATTAGTTGTATTTTAAATAACTATTTGGAAAAAATTACATTTTCATACATGCTTTTATTGTGAGGCCAAAGAATTTATTAAGACAAATAACATAAGCTTAAACTCGATGGAGTTGCGTCGTTACGTTACTGAGTTCCATCGACCACCTGCCGTCTCCTTGATCAGACCCTAGACACGCAACACAATCAAAAGTTCTATATTTTTTTCAATTAAATTTCACTTAAAATCTGAAGATTATAGTACAAAAGGTACAACTTAACGCTAAGCATTGCCTACCTATTGTCATCCAACATACACAAGTATGCACAACTTCAGCTCGATCAGTTGAGGCTAACTAGTTGAAAATTGAGTTGCAAGTGACTTAAACAAACATACATACATTACAAGATACATTGCAAGTTAAATATCTCCCTCATCTCTCTTAGTCAATAAAAACCGTTATGATTGTAATAACAATATTGTTTATTTACTTACATTATTTGGGTAACATAAATGGTAGAAATCATCAACTCCTATATACACTTCCATGATATATTCTACAGATTTCTCACAAACAAATCTGTTTACTTCTGATATCCAACAAGATATCTGAAAATTCGTTTCGTTAGGGAGGGGAGGGGGGAGCACACACACCTATTGCGACAAGTTACGCTTATAAAATATAACTATACAAATTAGTTGTCACATTCTTCTGTTACGGAATAGAAACGTGTTCTAAATAATTTATTAATAAATCTATTGTTATAAATATGCAATTATTGAGATCGAAAATCTTCCCTTGTGTGTGTTACCCAACTGCATTAATAAAGGAGTATTATTGCATGCTTTACAGGTGACCAGTTTTTACAAAAATGTAATACGATCTCTATACATTTTTAAATATTATAATTAAAATATTTTAGTCTATATTCTATATCTACAAAAAATAATTGCTTATGTTGTTAAAAATAGCACGTTTAAAACATAGTATTGTTTGCTGATGCGATTTCCTATCTCATGCCATTGTCATTTATTGTAACTCAAAATTGAGTTCTTCTTAAGCTGTCTAGCAGTTGTAGTACCTTAGTACTTCAAGTTATAAGTGCTATAATTACCATAAACAAACATCTGGATATATTTATCTATTGATTGAGGACTATCATTCCGTAGTTTATATCAAGTTAACTACGCCGCGTATTTTAGTTAAAACGATTACCGTATGATAGTTTCATATTAAAAAGGCATCACTCATACAGTGGGCTGCACATCGGTCCTGACGTTGCCAAGCTAAACGAATAAAGTTGCCAAGCTAAACGAATAAAAGCCTATGTGAACTGTACAAAATAAAAAGAGATGATGATGAATATTAGTAACAACACCTCTTTAAAGTCTTAAATCAACAAATTTCCGTAAATTCAGATATCTGAATTTAAAGATAGGGTAATAGTAGATAGTAGACGGGGGGGGGGGGGGGTTATACACTCACAGAGCCGAAATTGATGAGGCATTTGAAACTTAGCACGTGCAACGTCATATTTATCTTTCCTATCCAATAATTCCCTAATGTTTTCCTCGCTGCGTCACGTGAATCGCCTACACGGCGGGTGTGGGCGCTCAGATGTGTCGCCGCTCGCTGCGCTCGGCGCGCTCGGCGTGCTCGGCGCGCTCGTCGGCGCGCGGCTGCACGTAGTTGCGGCACAGCCCGTAGAACTGCTGCGGCCGCAGGTTGCGCTTCATCGCGTCGAACCTGCGCACACACCACCCGTCATTATTAGCGTTGCAAACAATACTACCTATAAAATATCGACAGTCTATTTATACTATCATGGCCTTGAAAATAGTCACAATATCGACAGTATTCGATACTATCGATAGTAATGCAACGCTAATCAATACTCCGCGGTGACTTGTGAACGCACATAACTTGTCCGAATCGAACGAGCCGAGAACGAAACGAATTTTAGGATTATGACATCCTATGAAACCTGGCACACCTTACTGCGTCGAATAGTCCGAATCAGGAAGAAACACAGAATTCCTAGACGAATTCGGATGATGTCATCAAATTCGGCGCGGGTGATGCGATCAAATCGTTTGAAGCGCCTGCATTCCGACAATGACAAGTGTGTGCGTAAGAGCAACGAAAGTTATGCGATCGAGTAACTGATTTATTTTAAGTTTTACAAAAATCAATGTTTCTAACATAATTGAATAATTAAACACTGACATTAAAAATCCCGTCAAGATTCATCACAATTCACATGTAATTACAGTGCGACACATGGCCGTACCGAAGGGGGGGCAGCTGCCCCCCTGGATTTTCTACTTTTGTGGATAAAAGTTAAGAAAAACAACTTTCATACAAAATACAACTATTAACTAATTTATTTGCCAGGCAAATTTAAAAAAAAGAAAGATTTTCAAGCATTCACCCTCAATAACTTCTGAACGATTTTTTTAAACATAGTTAAGAACCACCGCAAGGAAACTTGCTTTCACGTTAAAGAAATGGAATTGAATTGTTCGAGAGCTACGATGCCATAGACAGACAGACAGACAGTCAGATGCATAAAAACTGGCTAAGAGTGATAGCTATGATCGAAGATAGATTAAGGTTGAACGAGTCGATACTTTTTCCATACAAATTTCGTCGGGTATTAAGTTCCAAAGTTTGACATGTTACATAATATCGTTTTGTCTCATTATAATTTTTGTCTGTATAGATACAGAAAAGTAAAATTAAAAGCCATTAAAAAGTTATGAGCTATCAAAGATTAGTTTTTTTGCCTATTTTTACGCAACATTCGGCATAAATGAGTCATAAAAGAAGCGCAATATCTCCAACAAAGTCGGCACCGACACGGCTTAATTATTTAAAATTTTAATAAACTTTATTTGCAATTGATAAATGCAGGAGTGTTTGCATAAAACCACTTATCCCAAAGGACTTTATACGTATTTTTTTACGCGTTCGGTTTACTATGAATTATCGTGCATTTCACCTCACTGCTTCGTTCGCCCGAACACAATGTTAGGTGAGACAGCTTGCTTTTTGGCCGCGCCCACCTGTAGCTTCCGCGCCCGCGACTAGTTCAACCTTTAATGGTTTTTTTTATATGCTCAGTGTACACAGAAAATTTGTAAACGGTATTGGCGATTCTTTCATAGAAGACATGTCATAACCTGTTTTGCTGAAGATTCTTGAAAGTTACTTTTTAAATAAGTATGGGTTAATTTAAAAAATGATAAAAAACCTATTAATTTCTTTTATTAGATGCTTAGAAAAAAGACCTGATTTGCCCCCCTCTGACCAAAAACCTGGATACGCCTATGGTGCGACAGGTGTAAAGGAAATGGAAACTATTCTTTCGGCGCAATTGATCCTTTCGTTGCGGTCGTTTCTTTGGGTGAGGATAGATATGAGAGGCTTTAATAAAGTCTACCGCTCAATTCCGACAGACGAAATCTCGGTGAACGCTATACCGGCAGTTCGTTTAGTTTTCATGCAATAAACCGACGGAAAACGAAATCGAACTAGTTTATCCCAACGGACCGATACAGCATTAAATCGAAACACTATGGACCGACTGAATGTTATCCCCCATGCTGTAGACCGACAGAAGACTCTATTTCGACTGAAACTTGGGATTGGTTGGACGCATTCACCTGAAAGCATCCCCGGCATGGTCCCGACTCACCTCCAGCCGACGTGGGCCATGCAGCCGTTGCAGAGCGCGATGGTCCAGGTGTACCCCGGGAACCACGAGTACTCGGCCGACGCGGCGCCCGTGGGCTCCGTGTTGGCGGCCGCCGACACCGTCACGATGTCGTGCATGTACCCTCCTGCGCACACAGACCTCTGCTTTAACATACCGCCTCGACTCCCGCGTGGACCGGTCCATAGTATAATAATATATTTCCCCTAATTTTCTCTTCCCGTGATAACTGGTAAAGTAATTGCACAAGAATCATTTCTTTATGTTACATGTTTCTTTTGGTGTATAATAAAGAGTTATCTATCTATCTAAGAATACGTCAGCAGTTGCAAAGCCGTTCATAAACTTTTTTTGAGCGGAAAAAAAATGGATAACTCTCGGCATCACCTGAAGGTTGACTGGCAGAAAAGGCCTTGGGACTTAAGCCCGTCTGTTACAATGTTTGTAATAAAGTTAAATAAAAACAAAATATTAAGTAGGTATCATATTAGGTTGGGGAAAAAGTCTTTAACGATATAGTATGTATGAACTTGTAATAAAACCACTTTGGCTATACTATTTCTACCTGGCTGGTTTTGGTATCATTTCAAAGTTTAAATTTTAAAGAAGATAATTCCAAATTCAAATTAGGAAAATGCGTGATTTTCATTTGTTTTTCTTACCGTCAAGATGAGTGAATTTAATGAAGAAATTAGATACATTTTAAAATTTTACTACCAAAAAGGTAAAAATGCAGCAGCAAAAAAGCTTCACAGACTGTGGCGAAACCCGGGTTAACTCGCAACAAGGTGATGCTGTGTGTGGTGGGATTGGAAGGGCATTATTCATTATGAGCTGTTACCACCAGGCAGGACCATCGATTCAGAACTCTACTGCGAACAACTGATAAGATGAAAGCAAGAAGTTGAGAGAAAGCGGCCGGAATTAATCAACAGAAGGGGTGTGGTTTTTCATCATGATAACGCTAGACCTCACACATCTTTAACCACTCAGCAAAAATTAAGAGAGTTTGGCTGGGAGGTGTTAATGCACCCGCCGTATAGTCCTGACCTGGCACCTTCAGATTTCCACCTGTTTCGGTCTGTTCAGAATTCTTTAGGCAGTGTCAGGTTAACATCACGAGAGGACTGCCAAAACTACTTGACGCAGTTTTTTTTATCAGAAGCCCCAAAATTTCTATAGCAATGGGATCATGTCCCTACCTATAAGATGGCAAAAAGTTATCGAACAAAATGGTACCTACATACTTTAGTTAAATGTAAATAAACTATATTAAAAAATGTTTTGAATTTTCATATAAAATACGAAATGACTTTTTCCCCAACCTATTATTATTATGCTATACTTATTATTTTACATTTAAAAATTCAATGGAAATATTCAGCCTCTTATTTCCAAGAATTTTGATTGGATAAATAGTTATTTATATGATAAGCCACAGTGATTTCTTTACAGAAGTGAGCTTTACACAGTGAGTGAGCGAGACGATGAAAAGGCGGGCTGTCAGTATGACACTTGTCAATTTGATGTGTTGCCACTGTAAGTAATTGAATTACCCGAGGGCAAAATCATCGTTTTAAAAACGATGGAGCCATAACCTAAGAAAAGAAGAAGAAGAATTACCTGAGGAAAAGCATATTTGAGCGAACTTTATACACCAATTACGAATGAGATGGATTTTTATTTAATATTCATAAACTAATTGAGAAAGTCCTTGAATTGACTGAAAACAACAGTGGTAACACTTATCGTGACGTAGTCTTGTACCAACTCGGGAAGAGAAAACCTTGTTTTATTATCTGATAATTAATAAATAAATAGGGACAAATCACACAGATTGAGCTAGCCCCAAAGTAAGTTCGAGACTTGTGTTATGGGATACTAACTCAAATATATTATATTGTATAACAAATTCATAAATAGATAAATATCCAAGACCCAGGACAATTCGGAAAAAGGCTATTTTTCAAGTTGCCCTGACTGGGGCTCGAACCCGGGATCTCGTGGCGGACTAGCATAGCAAACAGGCTCACCGAGGTTGGTGTAGTTGGAGTGCACGCCCTCGCTGGACATGGCGAAGATGTGCTCGCGACGCGCGATCTCGTTCATGCACGACGAGCAGCACAGCACGCTTTTCTGAAACACACGGCGTACCGTACCATAACGTACTATCCTAGTGAATTATTTTTCACTGTTATGAGAATAATTAATGAATGCAGAAAAAATTATGGCTACATATTAAGAGTACAACTTGACCATAAAAAATTATTATTTCATGGTTTGGTATTTCAAAGAAAAGTGGCTATAAGTGAGTGATATGAGTTATAGACAAATTAAATTTGCTAGCAAATTAAAAAATACCCGTTTGTTATGAACACGTCTTGTAATGAGTACCGGAACTACCGAAATCGTATAGGTGTTTCCCCTAGAACTATCGATACGATTTCGGTAGTCCCGGCACTTGATGTTGAAGATGGTGTGCTTGACGTCATCTATTATTTGCTAGAGGATAAAGTCCTGATTTTAAGTGTTAATCCCTTATAGCTTTCGAACAGCTTAACTCAACGGATTTTCATAAAACATAGCTAAGAACCATCGTAAGAAAATTTGCATTCACCTAAAAAAAAGCATAGAAATCGGTCCATCCGTTCGAGCGCTACGATTCCACAGACTGACAGACATTAGCGTCAAACTTACAAAACCCCTCTTATTTTTCGGGAGTTTAAAATAGCTGAGACTGTTCATAAGTAAAGTCGTTGTTCTCTGTTGTCTCCTGTCACTGTTTAGTTTTAGCTACAAGTACAAAGTGTGAGCACGCACCCTGGCGATGAGCTTGACCTCCATGTGCAGCCGCAGCAGCGCGCTGTCCACCACGAACAGCGCCAGCCGGTCGCCTGGCTACAGTACAAAGTGTGAGCACGCACCCTGGCGATGAGCTTGACCTCCATGTGCAGCCGCAGCAGCGCGCTGTCCACCACGAACAGCGCCAGCCGGTCGCCTGGCTACAGTACAAAGTGTGAGCACGCACCCTGGCGATGAGCTTGACCTCCATGTGCAGCCGCAGCAGCGCACTGTCCACCACGAACAGCGCCAGCCGGTCGCCTGGCTACAGTACAAAGTGTGAGCACGCACCCTGGCGATGAGCTTGACCTCCATGTGCAGCCGCAGCAGCGCGCTGTCCACCACGAACAGCGCCAGCCGGTCGCCTGGCTACAGTACAAAGTGTGAGCACGCACCCTGGCGATGAGCTTGACCTCCATGTGCAGCCGCAGCAGCGCGCTGTCCACCACGAACAGCGCCAGCCGGTCGCCTGGCTACAGTACAAAGTGTGAGCACGCACCCTGGCGATGAGCTTGACCTCCATGTGCAGCCGCAGCAGCGCACTGTCCACCACGAACAGCGCCAGCCGGTCGCCTGGCTACAGTACAAAGTGTGAGCACGCACCCTGGCGATGAGCTTGACCTCCATGTGCAGCCGCAGCAGCGCGCTGTCCACCACGAACAGCGCCAGCCGGTCGCCTGGCTACAGTACAAAGTGTGAGCACGCACCCTGGCGATGAGCTTGACCTCCATGTGCAGCCGCAGCAGCGCGCTGTCCACCACGAACAGCGCCAGCCGGTCGCCTGGCTACAGTACAAAGTGTGAGCACGCACCCTGGCGATGAGCTTGACCTCCATGTGCAGCCGCAGCAGCGCGCTGTCCACCACGAACAGCGCCAGCCGGTCGCCTGGCTACAGTACAAAGTGTGAGCACGCACCCTGGCGATGAGCTTGACCTCCATGTGCAGCCGCAGCAGCGCACTGTCCACCACGAACAGCGCCAGCCGGTCGCCTGGCTACAGTACAAAGTGTGAGCACGCACCCTGGCGATGAGCTTGACCTCCATGTGCAGCCGCAGCAGCGCACTGTCCACCACGAACAGCGCCAGCCGGTCGCCTGGCTACAGTACAAAGTGTGAGCACGCACCCTGGCGATGAGCTTGACCTCCATGTGCAGCCGCAGCAGCGCACTGTCCACCACGAACAGCGCCAGCCGGTCGCCTGGCTACAGTACAAAGTGTGAGCACGCACCCTGGCGATGAGCTTGACCTCCATGTGCAGCCGCAGCAGCGCACTGTCCACCACGAACAGCGCCAGCCGGTCGCCTGGCTACAGTACAAAGTGTGAGCACGCACCCTGGCGATGAGCTTGACCTCCATGTGCAGCCGCAGCAGCGCACTGTCCACCACGAACAGCGCCAGCCGGTCGCCTGGCTACAGTACAAAGTGTGAGCACGCACCCTGGCGATGAGCTTGACCTCCATGTGCAGCCGCAGCAGCGCACTGTCCACCACGAACAGCGCCAGCCGGTCGCCTGGCTACAGTACAAAGTGTGAGCACGCACCCTGGCGATGAGCTTGACCTCCATGTGCAGCCGCAGCAGCGCACTGTCCACCACGAACAGCGCCAGCCGGTCGCCTGGCTACAGTACAAAGTGTGAGCACGCACCCTGGCGATGAGCTTGACCTCCATGTGCAGCCGCAGCAGCGCACTGTCCACCACGAACAGCGCCAGCCGGTCGCCTGGCTACAGTACAAAGTGTGAGCACGCACCCTGGCGATGAGCTTGACCTCCATGTGCAGCCGCAGCAGCGCACTGTCCACCACGAACAGCGCCAGCCGGTCGCCTGGCTACAGTACAAAGTGTGAGCACGCACCCTGGCGATGAGCTTGACCTCCATGTGCAGCCGCAGCAGCGCACTGTCCACCACGAACAGCGCCAGCCGGTCGCCTGGCTACAGTACAAAGTGTGAGCACGCACCCTGGCGATGAGCTTGACCTCCATGTGCAGCCGCAGCAGCGCACTGTCCACCACGAACAGCGCCAGCCGGTCGCCTGGCTACAGTACAAAGTGTGAGCACGCACCCTGGCGATGAGCTTGACCTCCATGTGCAGCCGCAGCAGCGCACTGTCCACCACGAACAGCGCCAGCCGGTCGCCTGGCTACAGTACAAAGTGTGAGCACGCACCCTGGCGATGAGCTTGACCTCCATGTGCAGCCGCAGCAGCGCACTGTCCACCACGAACAGCGCCAGCCGGTCGCCTGGCTACAGTACAAAGTGTGAGCACGCACCCTGGCGATGAGCTTGACCTCCATGTGCAGCCGCAGCAGCGCACTGTCCACCACGAACAGCGCCAGCCGGTCGCCTGGCTACAGTACAAAGTGTGAGCACGCACCCTGGCGATGAGCTTGACCTCCATGTGCAGCCGCAGCAGCGCACTGTCCACCACGAACAGCGCCAGCCGGTCGCCTGGCTACAGTACAAAGTGTGAGCACGCACCCTGGCGATGAGCTTGACCTCCATGTGCAGCCGCAGCAGCGCACTGTCCACCACGAACAGCGCCAGCCGGTCGCGCGCCGACAGCGCCAGGTTGGACGCCGTCCAGAACGACAGCGACACCGGGTCCTCCGGCAGCTTGTCTGCACAACACACACACACAATACAGGAGTACCAACTACACTAGATAAATTAGTCGGAAAATGGGAACACACTAAAGAGACTTTCCATGCTACTCGGGGAGAAAAGAAAATCCTTAGAATGTTCCAACAAAGCCGATCGAAGGAATTGGCGAAATGAGAATCATATTAAATTAACGTTTAGGCCAACGACCTATCACTTTATTGATTGCTTTTCCATCTTCTCGCCCACCATCAGGCTTAAAAAGTGGCTTGAGTCTTGCGGCCTTGGGCTCTGTGGCAAGATAAAAAATGTTCTGTCTGCCCCGTAAAGAATAAAAACGTGATATTATGTATGTATGTGTTCCCTCCAAAGCATTTGATTGCGTAGATCATCCGACACTTCTACTTAAATTTTGTCAATATGGTTTTGATGACAATTCAATTAAACTAATAGAATCTTATTTAATAGATAAGCTTCAGAATGTTGATCTAAATGGAATTTAATCGCACAGACCTAATATTAAAATCGGCTTACCACAAGGTTTAATTCTAGGACATTTCCTTTTTTTAGTTTATGACAATGACTTGCCTTACATCATAATATTGCATTGCCACGCGTTATACGTATGAGGGCAAAATTTCAGCTCAAATTTAACTTGCAAGATTTGATTACAGACAAATAGACAATGGGTCAGGTATGGTAACGAGATGACATGCAGATTAGTTGCATATCAAAGTAACGTGAAAATATGTGATACGTGATAATTGCACATTCCGGTAAACGTTGGAATCTTTGACATACCATCTCATTATAGCATATTTCTTTATTACTCGCTTTCATGCACTCATACAGATACATATAAGCTTTAGATGTACTCAATAGAGTTAGAGTCGTCACCATGTAATGAGTAGATTTAAGAAGATGAAATAAATACTATCAACGGCTCTCGTGTTTCCATCACTACTCATCATTTGTTATTGCACAGGTGAAACTAAATAAAAGCTTGTAATAATAAATAACTTTAGTCTGGAGACAGAAGATTTTTTGTGCAACCATGGGACCTAAATAGCTAAAATAAAGTTATTACTGCAATATTTTATTCATCTATCTATACGTACAATAAAACAGCAAAAAAAAAGTGCCTAAAAATAGAAAATTTCCAAACAACAAAGTCGGAGTAATAAAATAAAATTTAAACAAAAATGTCTGTCTGTTTTTGCACACGCTAATCTCCTCTCCGCTCCGCTACGCTCCGGAAATACTGGACGGATTCGGCTGAACCTTTTTTTTGTTATAAACCTGTTAAGCCCGGACAATATACAATGTCCTTTTTAATTAAGTACAAATATTTTAAAAGGTGATTTAGTCCATCATTTTGAACAACTTTTCCCAATAAATATATATCGAAATACGAAAAATTTTTTTGCATTTTTCATAGTAACGATATCACGTGACTACTTCGATCTGTATGAGAACCTAAATATTTTTTTTCGTATTTCGATATACATTTATTGGGCAAAGTTGTTCAAAATGATGGACTGAATAACCCCTTGAAATATTTGTACTTAATTAAAAAGGACATTGTATAGGCTATAATTTATTTTAGAAAATGGTACAATGGTCCAGCTAAAGTATAAGAAATATCAAAATGACGCCTTAACAAAAGTTGTTTAGCCTGATGAGCATTTTTTGTTATGGTATAATAAAACCGGCCAAGTGCCGTAACATAATCTATGAAAAATCACGTTTGTAGTATCGGAGCCCCCCTTAAATAATTATTATATTTTGTATTCAGTATTATAATTTTTTTGTTATAGCGGTAACAGAAATACATCATCTGTGAAAATTTCAACTGTCTAGCTATCAAAGTTTATGAGATACAGCCTGGTGTGGTGACAGACAAACAGACGGACAGACAGACCAGACAGACGGACAAACGGACAGCGGAGTCTTAGTAATAGGGTCCCGTTTGAACCCTACAAATTGAAGATCTGGAACACCTGATGCAGAACCAAGTTAAAAGCATAAACATATGTTTACAAAAATCGATGATCATCTGATGTGGAAATCTAAGATATCAGGTTAAACTTGTTTAGCATAATAATAAGTTTTGAGCAACTGCATGTGGTGAAGGCGGTAACAGTTTGGGTCAAATTTTTTGGTGTATTTATCTACCTATACTCATGCTATAAATCCTCTATAAAAGTTTCTGAAATAGTTAGCTGATTGCCAACATTATAACACTCAGTGTCATAATGACCATTATATCACCCAAACGAGTGCTATAATGTATCAAATTTCATTATGCAACGCAAACTCAATCCTTTCCTTACTTATCAAACAGCTTCATTCTTCATGAATTTCAAAAAAAGAACATTGTCATGTACGTGCCATTCACTACCACAGCTCCGTAATTTAAAAAATGAACTTATTGGTTATTCGAATTCACTTCGTATCCCGCCATTTTCGTTCAATATTTACTAAAATCGAACAAAAATAATTTGTATTCCAATAATTGTACGATACAAAATTTAAATAATTATTACAATAAATAATTTCATTATTACCTATACACACATAGTTATTTTGTATTAGATACTCACCAATAAACTTAACAGGAATTTACATAAGAGTTCTTACAACACCCTATGGATTTAGAACATTTTATAAAGGATTCATATCATGGGTAGATAAAGTTTTGTATGCAACTGTAATAATTAGGGATTAAAACACTCATGTGATACTATTATATAAGCCCACATTCGTGTTTTAATACTACAGTTGCATATAAAACTATCATTTTGAATAGTAAGCCGTTCTCTAAATACGTCGACCTGGCGCCGCGGCCGCAACCGGTCGAGCTGCGGCGCGCCGCACGCCGCGCCGCGCCCCCACAGGCTGTGGCCTTTGGCATGCCCAACTTTATGCGGCTTTCTCCAGGGTTAGTAACGCTTCACTTCTTTTCATGATGGCTCCCAAAGGAAAGACTCCCAACATAATTTATTATATTTACAAACTATGTTTACAATATTAAAAAAATTAAACAATATTTACTTTTAACATATAACACCGCTACAAGTATTTACTGATGTATCTACATTAGTTTGTATTTATATTAATAAGCCGGAGTCGTAAAGTCCACGCGAACGAACTCGCAGGCATCAGCTAGTCATTAATGTATCACACGTAGATATATAATTCTAAATAAAATAATAATAATACAAGACAAGCTTTTGTAAGTCCCAACAAAAGATATTTTTTTCTTTACAATGCAAGAAGTAAGTCAAATGAAATGAAACCTTTTTTCACAGAGGGGGCCAAACCAAATTTCGGATTTTGTCATTTGGTTCGTACCTTACTAAATAACAAATGGAGATAGTTACCCGCCATGATGGTCCGGAAGTAGTCCTTGATGACCTGCCGCATGCGGCGGTAGTCGAAGATGTCGTACACGAACTGCGGCCACGGCGTCAGCGCCGCGTCCGAACGGCGCACGCGCCGCGCCCTGCGACACCGAGCATGCCAAACCACACACTTACAACACATCATGGAATTGTTAGATCCTTTAAAAAACCGGCCAAGTGCAAGTTTGGTTCCGTACAATGCCATTTGAAATCCTAACAGTCAGACGCGAGTTAACTACTACTAGCGCTATCTAGTGGTGTTTTAGAAAATTATTTTCCGTAAGTGTACGTATTACATTGAGTTTACCTCTTTATTTTCAATTGATCGAACTCTTAGAAGTTTTCCTGTAATCTACAAATTATGAAATATTTTTGTGTTTTTTTCAGTTTTAGGCGCAGTGAATTCGGAGATCAGGCCAATGGTCAACTTTCATCTTCTTCCATGAAGAAAATCAAAACGATTTATTTCACAATAATAACAAGAATATATTTGAGATCCTCATAACGAGCCCTTTCATTATATATATGACACAGTAAGGTTTGTAATACATTTTTCTATGACCCTTACTTTAAAAAAGTATTTATTTACTTTGCACGTCTGTGTTTGGGTCATAGGATTACACCATCCTACCAAATTTAACCTGATTTGGTCTACAAGATTCAGAGAAAATTGGCTGTGATAGACGGACGGACAAAGTGAAAAACGCACGAGTGATCGTATAAGGGCTCTGTTGTTTTTTTTTTTTTCATTGTTTTAAGAAGCAAAAAAAATTAGAAACTAGTTGGTTCAACAATACGTTAGTGGACGCCCTTTCCCGCGTGCCAAAAACGTGCTGGATGTAGGTATATGAGTGAGTGTTGGGGCTCACGTGTGTGTGTTGGTGCGCGTGCGAAGGTGGTCGAGGCTGGCGAGGCGCACGCGCTGCAGCGGCTCCGGCGGCTGCAGGTCCGGCAACACGCGCACCTCCACGAACTGCATCCTGCCATGTAAATCTCGCATCAATTTAGCAGTTACGAATAAGCATCGTAGTCCCCGGCGGCATGCTTTCACCTGGTCATGTCTACCTATTGCATTATAAAAATAATTATTTCTCTTCTGTCGTCACTAGATGGCGCTATAGGTATTAATCAAAACATTAAAATCTTATAGCAATACTATTATTTAATTAAAGTAGTACTCTAATTAAATATAACATACATATCATTGTACGAGGCACGTACACTTAGGTATTCTACTCGGGTTACATACTTATTACGTATTTCATACTTTTTACTCAGTCAGCTTTCAACACCCATTCATATCACCCATTTAACATTTTTATATCGGAAATAAATCAAATCAGTGTAAAGTTCAAATTATCTATTATTTAACATCTTAACTCAACTTAAAATCTAAGGTGTATGGTCCTGGACCGTACATCTTTGTGGTCCTTCGAGAAACAAACTTCGATGCCTCGCGCGCGGTAAACTACGTGGCCGTTCAGTGAGGACCTGTAGAGAACCAGTGAACTGTGGAGAATCTGTTTATTGTGGAGTGTAACATTTAGTGTCGGTGCTAGAGGAGCACTTGCACTGGGATTAACAACTAACAATTAGCAACTTCGGTGGGCAAACAGCTCGCCACGCCAGCCGCCGCGGCAAGCAGCCGACACGTGGCTTTGGTAACAGCAGTGGGGAAGGCAGCAGCATTCGCCACACCCAACAACAACTATACAAGTAAGATCTGTCCGTTTCTTACTAACAAACATTTCATTTTTATTTAGCCATGGAGGATTTATATATTACTCAGGTTCAAATATATGATGAAATTAACAAATTAGCACGGAATTTAAAAAAGGATAGTCAAGAGAGGAAAACAGTTGACTATTGTAAGCGCCGTTTGGAGATTTTAGAACAATATTGGGTAGATTATGAAAAAAAAATCATGACCGAATGACGACGGAAACAAGCCGGACTCATAGGTATTTTACTGACTCAGAATACGATAAAACAAAACAGCTTTATAAATCAACAAAACTAATTTTAATTGAACAACTAAATAAATTAACAGTAAGATCGGTAGCAGTATCAGATCAGCAGGGGACGACTTCGCAAGGTAGTGACCGCGAAGAACTCTCGGCAACAACCATTGTTAAATGCAATAATTATTGTTAAAAATTTGATTTGATAAGATTTGAAAAAGCATATTGAACACTGTCACTTTTTTCTCGTCGTGTGTGCTGCCATCTCTGTGTGCCTACCCGCAACTTGCAGTTTTGCTTACTTTTGACCTCCACTAGTTTGTATGGCGTCGGTTACCTATCTGTTAGGTAAGTAATAATAATATGATGGACCTGGTGTAGAAGTGTATGGGCACGGCGGTGCGCGGCGCGTCGACGAGGCGGAAGCGGTGCGTGGCGCGCGCCTTGAAGGTGAGCGACAGCGGCGCCGCCCGCTCGTCCGCCAGCCGCGCCTCGAACACCTCGCACACCACGCCGTACCCCGACACCAGCGTGCCGCTCTCGCTGAACACACATTTCATTACTAAGGGACTACTGCCCCCGTTTGAAATGAATCATTTCAAAGGAAACGGAGACATCATTTAATTTTTTTTCTATATCACACCCTAGGTAACCCTTCAAACTTTCTTATGATATACTGTTTACGGTTAAAAGTTAGAACGTAAAGTTTTTCTACGCAAAAGGAGGAAGGAGGAGGATTACGAAGTGACAGCTCCGGGAAAACAAAAATACAAACTTACTCGGGACACAGCAACCCGAATAGCTTGTCATGTTTGATAGTGCGAGCCAGTACTGCAGCGTCGTGGACATTTGGCAGTCGCATGGGGACGGTTTCTCCCGGGAATACAGCCCCATGGTGCCCCACCACGGGTACGCGCCCCTCCCAGCCGGCCTCCAGCACACAGCGTCCGCTCACCGCCACAAGGCCTGGACCCATATACTGTAATAGCAAAACAAAAACACAGCTGAAAACACACGTAGCAATTTTAATGGAAACTCATCATCAACTTGCATGCGGTAAAGAAAAATCAGCACTGATTTCAGATAGCTGTAATCTAAATAAGATTATTAAGGTTGTATGTATGTGTATTTCAAGCATAAACTATATACTGTGACTATATAAAGATTATTAGTTAAATCCAGTGGGCGATGGGGTCGTCACGTCTTTATTGACGAGCAACTTGGAGCTGATATGTCTATCTTACAGTGCTGAGAGTCCATAAAGTCGTCACAGTTCATTAATTCATTAATGACACTTTATTTGTGTAATAAATAAATAAATATATATGGACAAATTACACTGATTGAGCTAGCCCCAAAGTAAGTACGAGACTTGTGTTATGGGATACTAACTCAACGATACTATATTTTATAACAAATACATATATAGATAAACATCCAAGACCCAGGACAATTTGAAAAAGGCCATTTTCCAACTTGCCCTGACCGGGGATCGAACCCGGGACCTCTGGGTGGCGTACTAGCATGATGACCACTACGCCACGGAGGTCGTCAATAAATGTCAAATAAGATTCCCAATAATGTTGTCCCAATTGCAAGAAAAGTATGAATGTTCCAGCATTTTCATTTTACTTGGTATTATAAAAAACCTTATTTTGATACTTTATTATACCAAAGATATTGAATATGATGCATCTCAATTTTTGTTTATTTAGCCTATCGATTTAGGCGATCCATTGATGGGCAAAGGCCATACTGAAATTGCAACACAAAATAGATTGTTACCGAGTGTGATGCAGCTAGTGAGATATCAAACTGCTGTTCTTCCTGATCAGAATCATCATCCGTGCGCTCGTCGCCACCAGTGCCGCCCCCCCCTGCACCATTCCCACCACTCTGTTCATTGTGCTCACCTTCCCCGTCGCCTGTTCAATGAAACAATAAGCATTAAATTACTACAACATTGATACATTGGGTTACAGTATACTCATCAATGGGAACAGCAGGAATTTAATAAAATAATTAATATTACTACATATAAAATTTAAACTAAAATAATATTCAAATATTGTTGATAATTATGTTAGTGTGCTATGTGTTTACATTTAAATCTATTATATCATATTGTGCACGACGCATTTCAGACATCAGCGCGACATAGACAGCAGTGCAAATCGGACAACAGAGATAAGCGGACAACAGTGCGATACAGGAGCTCAGAGGGTCTACAGCAAGAAGATTCAGAAGAAAGATCCTTGTGTGAGCTAAAGCGGTCATGGATAGCGGCGTTTGTTGTCAATTTGTTCGGATTTAGACAATAGCCTAGCTCGTCTCTTCAATAGTCAACCGTTTTTTATTTCTTTGATACCCATCTCGTTTCTTTGACCTATTACTGTTTCTTTGACCTGTCAACACCGTTTTTTTCGATACGAGAGCTAGCCACCACAAAGTAGGTAGGTAGGTAAAAGGAAATCGGACCACACCATCCTTCAAGAACCAGCGGCATGTCTGATAAATGTGGTTGGTCCGTCACACATACAAAATCATCATCATCATTCTCCGTTCTGTATGTCAGCGATTTCATTCTAGTCTTAGACCGGCTGTGCTATATTAAGCCCGTGTATGTAAAATATTAAGTATTCAACAATACAGTAGAGACTCGATTTACCAGACTAATTGTTGTCTAATTGTTGTAATTGTTGTCATAAGGCATTCGGATAATTGAAAATCCGGATAATTGAATGCATTTAGAAAAGTGACTTTTGTAAATACATATCATTAACACATAATGTTAAGTCTTTATTCAAAACAACAAATACAAATCGAACTTATCAACAAAAATCAATGTTTATTAAAAGAATAAAGATACATTTTCGTGCGTACATATATATCTACTTACGTACATATTTTCTTTAATTATTAAAATTGTAGAGTGTGGCAGGAAGTAGTGGTAGTAGTATTGTAGTAGAGTTGATAGTTGTGGAGTGCAGGAGCAGAAGATCACCAAAACAATCACAGTTAGTTTAAAGTATATTGTATAAGTAAGTTACAAAGGTTGATGTTGGCACTTCCTTTCTGTGTTACTCCTAGTGAGGTTGAATGCACTCTAAAAGTAGGTACCTAATTGAATTATTATGAAATATAAGTAAACGCGCGAGCCGTGGCATGCGCGGCGTAAGCAAAATTATGTACATTGAGACTGTACATCTTGGCAACGCCAAAGAGATAAAAATATAAAACTAAAAATGTAAAATACTATGTATGTATAAAACGTAAGATAAAATTTAAATTAACGTAAATAGTGAAAATTAAGAAATTAATATTTTAAGTTCATCCGACAAAGATTGGAAGAGCCATCACAAAGCAAAAAATCAATTTTAATCAAAGTCGAAAGCCAAGTGGGGAATTCCTCCGGTGGTCGTCCGTCTTGATGACCTGCAAGGATGGTTCCTCTCTCTTTGCTCGTCCGGTCGCTGAATTACTTGCAGCTCGATGTCCTCAGTTTGCTGATCAGTGTTTGCTTTCGCGGTGTTCCTCTTTCGATTTAGGTAGCGGGGGCAGAGATTCCTCCCAACCAACACAAGCGAAAATATTACCGCGGTCGCTAACAATGTATAAATAATCACGTACTGGTGAATATCGTGATTAGTCATGGCTGTAGGTAATAGTCGAACCTCTTGTTTTTTCTGGTAGGCGATACTGTCGTCTATCTTCTCGAAATTAAGTTCGTGAGGTGTAGTTTGAAAAGATGTTAAATTAACTATCTTGTTTATAGACTTATTCACGTTGAACTCGGGGACTTTAAGTTTATAGTCCATTGTGTATCGACTGCTGTAGTGGCCGCGAGAGTAGATAGTTAAGTCTTTAGCTTGTACCACGCATCCTTGTGGTAATGAAACAATTCCAGATGAAGTCATCGTGAGAGGCGTGACGTCATTGCCACATATGATGCGCAGAGAGCAAGTTTGACAACACATAATCAGCCAGCTGTTCGTAGCATGTAATTCAAGCCATGTGTCCTTGCACGTCACGCGCTTGGTATCACAACGCGCGATATTTTTATGTGACAGCAGGTTAGCTTCACAGGCTACATTGGTGCTATTCAAATTGAAAAAAGGCGTATTTTTCTTGCAAATAATTTTTCTCGATTGTTGTAAACATTGTTGAAACTCATCTTGAGTCAATAGCACATACAGATTTTTCTCAAAGTTGATTCCAATGTAAGGGGATGAAACTTGTACATATTCATATCCCATGCTCGTTTTCACTGGTAGTGGTATAGTATGCAATAGAGTGAAGTCTTCGTTTGAGATCAACGGAATGTGCATCTCGAAAAAAAAAGTAATTCTCAGTTACTCGCGCTCTCACGTAGAGAAGTTTGTAAATATCTTTAATATCTTCTTGGTAGTTCTCGATGGGTAACGAAAGTGATTTTGGAATGCTTCCGGAGATTTCATTGAGCTGTTGAACCAAATGAGACGGAGTAATTAAATTCACATTGACATGTCCTTGATAGATGTCGGTGAGAGAGTCAAATAACATCTCTTGGAATGTTTTCATATTGTTAATTAAAATGTACAGAGTCAAAGAAGCCGAATTAAAGTATGATGTGGCTGAAAGAATTTCCATTTCATTTTCTGATGCAGCCATATTCTGACTCGTTTGCCTAAGGAATCCGTCAATCATGGAAAATTGTCGTTGTATATTTTCCTCGCTTTTCTTCAGTATGGTGTTCTCAAATTCTACAATAGAAGTCTGGTTCTTGATTAGGTCTAAAAGATAGTTCTCATTGTTTTTGATAGATTGTATATCCTCTTCGTATTTTTCTGCGAATCGTTGGTCAAGAACTCCAAATAAACTATTGGCAATATATCCTACACCATCGATTAATCCACGTTTCCTTCGGTTGACAGTGAGGTGTTTATGTGGGTTGATCAAGATGTCATTGTAATGATGGAGCAGATCCATCTCATGGTTAAGCTGTTCTGTAGTGGTTCTACAGTGTTGTAATCCGGATGTGTGACATAACGTTTCCAAAATCTTAAAGTAGCTCTCAATTCGACGAGTTCCTTCCCAGTACACAGTTAAGTTGTAAAACATAATAAGCATCCATTCATTATGCATTACTTTTAAGTTGCCGATGGTATCATAATATACGGGCCGCTCGTGTTCCAGTGATGTAACTTGAGCGGCTGACGGTAAGTCGACCTTGCGACCATGTGATCCTGATGATAAGGTAAGTAAGGTCAAGGCAGTGAGTAGTATGTTTCCGACAAGTTTGATTCCTTTTCTTCTCCCAGTTCTCGGTTCTGAACTTATTTTTGTTTCCTTCTGAGGTTCAAGTTCGGGATCAAGAGCTTCAATTTCAGAGGTCAACAACAGTGGCGATATTTTGACTATTTGAGTTTTGATGGTGATTGACGGTAGATTGGCCATGATTTGATGGTTATCCACGGGGCTGAAGCGACGACAACGAACACATTTGCGTAGTTGCGTTTTGACAGCCCTATTGCCGCTAATTATCCAGTAGGATAGTCGTATGTGAGTCAGCGTAACTCGAGCTCCGCCATGCAATGTTGTTTTATGCACTTGTTCTATTAATAAACTCGTAAATCGTCCACTATAGGGTATGATGATGGGATTTTTCATGTTTGCAGGTAAGATGGAGTTCTTGAGACGTCCGCCGACTCGGATCAGTTTCTCCTCGTCCAGATAAGGATTCAGTTTTAAAATAGTGCTTCTTTTAGTTATAGGTTCGTTGCGTCTCAGCTGTTCGTATTCGTCAGTGAATTGCGTTTCTTGCACGTGTCGTATGATAAGTAAGTTGGCTCTATTGAGTTCGTTTGCACTGAGGTAAGTAGTCTCCAATTTCTTTTTGTTGCGCAAGTTGTGAATGAATCGTTGAATCCAAGCGATAATTCTTGTCACTCGGAGCAATGAACTACAATTATTTAATAATGTAGTTATAAAATGTTCGATGTTAGATTGTAAGTGAGATTCGTTGTTGATTTGTGATTTAGGTTTTTCACATAAATAAGTAGAGCAGTTCTGGATTTTCGGGAGGCTACAAGGGTATTCTACGTTGTCCTTGTAGTCCAATTTCTTGAGGAATTCCGGCCCTTGCCACCATAGATCGAAATTTATGAGTTTGCTGGGAAGTAAACCTCTTGAAGCGCAATCGGCGGGGTTTTGATCCGATTTCACATAACGCCAGTCTGCTGGGGGGATTATGCGTTTTATTTTGTTGACTCGATTGGTTACATAAGCTTCCCATTTAGACGTTTCGCCGTGAATCCATGCCAAAACAACTTGCGAGTCACACCATGCAGTAACAGTTGTGTGGTACTCAGAGAAAGCTTGCTTGACTTTTTCCATGAGTTTGGCCAAAAGGAGAGCGCCGCAAAGTTCAAGTCAGGGCAGTGATGTTTTTTGTGTGACGGGTGCTACTCTGGTCTTTGAGGCAATCAAAGTAATTTTTGTTGTACCGTCGTCATAAGTTATGCGACTGTAAATTACTGAGGCGTAAGCCCTTTCACTACTGTCTGAGAATCCACATAGCTCAATATGATCCTTAGTTTCACCAATCCATCGCGGTAAAGTTATTTTTTGTATCATTGGTAGTTCTGTTGTCAGTTTGATCCAGGCGGTCTCGATTTCACTAGGAACTTCGTCATCCCAGTCGAGTTTGCTCAGCCAGAGTTTTTGGAAGAGTAGTTTCGCTGTGAGGACCAAAGGTGACAGCCATCCCAAGGGATCGTAATATTTGGAAATCTCGGACAGTAGAGATCTCTTAGTGATTCGGTTGGAATTATCTTTGGTGGGCCAATTGAAGCAGAATGTATCGGTATTTGGGTTCCAGCTCAATCCAAGCGTTTTGGAACTTTCCTCCGCTTTAAATTCATAGTTAGGCGCAATTTGATCCGATGGTAAATCTTTCAATAGTGAAGGCTCATTGCTCGACCATTTGCGTAGATTCATACCGCCTCTTTTTAGAAGTGCAATCAGAGATTTTTGTAATTCTTTGGCTTCCAAGAATGTATGTCCACCACCAATGTAATCGTCCATATAAAAGGCGTTCTTCAGTGCTTCTGCAGCAGCTGGAAAGCAGTGTCCATCATCGGTGGCCAACTGTTGCAAGGTTCTCATTGCAATCCAAGGGGCGCATTTCATCCCATATGTTAAAGTACAAAGTTGGTATTCGTTAAGTGGTTCGTTCGTATTTTCCCTCCATACTATTTTTTGAAGGTGTTGCTGATCACCGGCTACCCATATGCACCGGTACATCATCTGAACGTCTGCAATATGGGCAAACTTGTAGGTTCGCCATTTGAGAATGAGAGCTTGAACGTCCTTTTGCAAGTTAGGACCCCTTTCAAGTACGTCGTTGAGACTGAGGCCGTTGGAAGTCTTTTGAGATGCGTTAAACACAACTCTCAATCGTGTCGAAGCCGAGTTCTCCCTCAGGACTCCATGGTGTGGCAAGTAACAGTCATTATTGGTAGTTTCAGTAGAAAGTTTCATGTGCCCGAGTTCCTTGTACTCCTTCATAAAATCTTTGTACATTGTTGCCAGTTTTTGATTTTTCTGAAGTCGTTTTTCTAATTGTAAGAATTGAGAAACGGCAGTAGGCCTAGATTTGCCGAGTTTTTCTTCATAGTCAGGACAAAGTGGCATCTTAACAATATATTTTCCGTCTTCCTTGCGTCGTTGTACCGTGTCCTTGTAAAACTGTTCGCATTTGTCATCCTTGGGAATATCCTTGGAGTTCTGGATTTCCTCAGTTTTCCAAAATATTGTTAGTTCTTCTAAATTGACTAGAGTTACGTGACAGTTAAAAGTTTTCATTTTTCCGCATAAAATCCAGCCTAAATGTGTCTGTTGCGCAACCGGGGCTTGTTCGCTTCCCTTAAGAACTCCGTCGAGTATGATCTGGGAATATACGTCGGCGCCTAGGAGCAGATCAACAGGGCGAGATATGTTAAAGTTTGGATCAGCGAGTTTCAGATTTTCCAGATGAGGCATTCCTCGTCCCGCGCCCACGGCGAGCAGCAGTGTCCACAATATTATTTTAGAAACGAACTCGGTGCACAGTGTACTTAAAAAACAGAGACAACATGTCGGTCACAAGATCTCCTTCTGGAAGTCGATCATCTTCACAAAGTGACTTGCGTAAATATATGGATAGTAACAATCAGTTCGTGTTCTTGAAAAAACGAAAGGATCGTGATGATCCAGATGACCTTGATCTTCGTGATGAGATCCTATTATTATATAGATCCTATTATTATTGGCAAACATGAAAAAAGACCATGATCAAAACTTCTCTACACTAAAGGAATCTATGGAAGAAATAATAATGCAAAATAAAGGTATAATTAAGGCTCAGAAAAAAATAGAAGATAAACTAGAAACTATGTCAGCTAAGTGTGAAGATCTGCAAAAAGAAGCTGCTGAAACAAGAGGAGAACAGGAATCTATGAAAACAAAAATTCGTCAGATGGAAAATATGATTGAAGAATTACATTATAAACAAAATGCTCTATCAATAGAAATACGTAATTTACCTGAAATTGAAGAAGAGGACGTTGAGAAGATAGTTAAATCGATTCATGAGACGTTGGGACTTGAAATAGGCAGCGGTAAAGTCAAACAAATAAAACAAAGAAAAACTGGAAAGAATAAGACTGTAGTAGTGGAGTATCAGTCTGAAAACATTCGTGACAAAGTACTGAATGCTACAAAAAAATACAATAAGGATAATCAGAATAATAAACTTAATTCGACGATGTTTGGACTGAATTGTGAAAGAAAAGCGGTATACTTCTCAGAAGTCCTTAGCTCTAACGCTAAGCTCCTCCACTTCCATGCAAGAGACCTTGTGAAGAACTTCAATTTTAAATACTGTTGGATCAAACGCGGTAAGATCTATGTAAGGAAGTCTGAAGGCTCACCAGCAATACACATCAAAACGCTGGAGCAATTAGCATCGTTGCAATCTGAAATTACTTGCCCAGCGTCCTGACTATATGTCAGCTTTAGTTTCAGCATCCTTATTAATGTTAATTCTTCCTTATTAGTTATTTGTCTTCTTCTGTCTAAGCTAGTTAAGTTACTTCTGTCGATTACACAGAAACAACCTCATTTCATAATCTATGTTCTTTCTACTGGAACATTTTATTGTACTACTAAAATATTTGAAACATATCATCATTCATACGTACACAAACACTACACATACCCGTACAAAAATATCTCAAACAAACAAACAATGGCTACTCTCGTTCTCGCTAGCATCTCCATATCCAACTCAGTATCGCAACCAATTAGCCTTTTACAAAGTATAACATCAACCTTAATATGATAAGCAACTTAGAGGAGATTTTGGCCGATATTGACAAAAGTGTCAATATCGGTAAAGCGGTGTCTGTAGAGGATCCGGAGATGTGTGGTGCCGTTATATCCAATTCTACTAGTTCCTTTAATATTATCTCACAAAATATAAGGAGTATTAATTGTAATTTTGATGAACTAACAATTTTATTGGATCAGATCACGATCGAACAGGATGTCATCGTGCTCACAGAATGCAGATTAAACGATAATATTGTATTACCAACTCTTAATAATTACAAAGCGTTTAAAACTTCAAAATATATTAATCAGAATGACGGCACGGTTGTTTATGTTAAAGATAGTTATGATATTAATATAGCCGAACCGGAATATTTTGTCGATGCAAATTGTCTTGTCATAACTTTTCAAAATAACCTTGCTCTAATCTGCATCTATAGACCCCCCTGTTTTTATAATATTGAAAACTTTTTAAATTGCCTTGACAAACTACTTACTGAATTAAAAATGTACAATAATATAATATTGGTAGGTGATATAAATATTGATGTAAAACCTAACAACATAGATAGAAGGTCCCCTAAATATTTAGATCTACTAACTTTTCATGGAATGCTACCGACACATACACTAATAACACGCGACAAAAAATGCATTGATCACTGCTTTGCAAAAACCAAGCACTTCACAAATACTGTAGTTTGTCAAACAACGATTACTGACCATTATTGTGTACTACTAGCATTGCCAAAAAAGCCACCATTTAGAAAATATAAAATCCAATACTGCACTAAGACTGACTACACAAGAGCCATAGACGAGTTATGGTCTATAGATTGGATCCAGATGCTTCCTACATGTGATCCCAATGCTGCTACTGATACCTTCATATCTGTAATCAAGACAGTTTTGGCAAAATATACAGTAATTAAAAAGTTTTCGTGTAGGAAAAGAAACATTAAACCCTGGGTTACCCCAGGTTTAGTCAGGTGCATAAGAAATAGAAATAGACTACACCAAAAATTGAAAAAAGAACCAGACAATGCCGTCCTACGCTTAACTTACACACGCTATAGAAATACTTGCAATAATCTTTTAAAAAATTTGAAGAAAACATACTACAGAACAGAATTAAATAAATATCAAAACAATCTCAAACAGCAATGGTCAATAGTAAAAAACATTTGCTATCTAGATAAAAATAAAGACACAAGTAGCACAGGAGAATTATTAAACCTTAAACCTAGTCCAACTGAGTCAGTAAATCACATAAACCAATACTTTACAAACGTCGGCAATAGCCTAGCTGAAAATATTTTACAAAGGAATAATACTAACGAGAGTACTATAAGAGATAAGGCACAAAAGCTTCTACCGTCTACCTTAAACTCATTCGTTCTTTTACCAACTGATGTATCAGAAGTAATCTCAATAATAAAAAGTTTAAAATCAACTTCATCTACAGGATATGATGGCATCTCAAATCTATTTTTGAAACAAGCAAGTCACGTACTTGCAGAACCTCTTACTATTATTGTCAATCAATGCTTTTCTACTGGTATATTCCCGAATGCACTGAAAAAATCCCTAGTGGTACCGATTTATAAGACAGGGGACAAAAAATGTATATCCAACTACCGACCAATCTCGCTTTTGTCAAGTATATCCAAAATTATTGAAAAATTAATTAACAACAGACTTAAAAATTATTTAGAAAAGCAAAATCTTCTGTCGCCTAACCAATATGGATTCCGTTCCCAAAAGTCTACTGTAGATGCCGTCAGAGAAGTTACCTCGACTATTACGACTAGCCTGGACTCACAAACAAAATGTCTCGGTCTCTTTTTAGACCTAAATAAGGCGTTTGACAGTGTGTCTATACCCCTATTATTAGAAAAACTTGAAAAAAAAGGTATTAGAGGTACTGCGCTACAGCTATTTGAAAGTTACCTAAAAGACAGAAAGCAGATGGTCAAAGTCGATAGCTACATAAGCGAAGAGAGAACCATTAACTACGGTGTTCCACAAGGTAGTGTCTTAGGACCTACCTTGTTCTTAATCTATATTGATGACCTTTGCCGACTAGATCTTCCTGACGCTAATATTGTGACTTTTGCGGATGACACTGTGGTTATATTTAAGGGAGATGATTGGGAAAAGCTAGGAAAAGACGCTGATATCGGTTTCAAAAAGATTGCGGATTGGTTAGATAATAATCTCCTTACGCTTAACCAGAACAAAACAAATTATATGACGTTTAGCATTCAGTCAAACACGCTGCCAAATAAAGATGTTATCCAAATAAGAAACCATCAGTGCACGAATACAAATAACTGTGACTGCTACATTTTAAACAGTACTACGACCATAAAATACTTAGGAGTCATTCTTAATCAACACTTAACATGGAAAGAACATATCCTTTCGCTGACTAATCGCGTGCGAAAACTCATATATATATTTAAAAATATTAGACATATATGTAGCGAAAAACTTTTAAAAATAATATATACATCCTTGTGCGAATCTATTCTAAGCTACTGCATTCTTATCTGGGGTGGATGTTATAAAACAACACTTGTTCCTTTAGAAAGAGCACAAAAGGCTGTATTAAAGACTATGACTTTTAAACCCATGTTGTACCCATCAAAACAACTATTTGACGAAATAAACATCCTACCGGTTCGCAAACTATATATTAAGACTTTGACACTTTATCAGCACAGAATACCGCGAGACACCCTACCAACAAAAAGAAGACAAGACATTATATATAATGTACCGAGATTGAGAACAAAATTTGCAAAAAACTTCCTAATTTTTCTAGGTCCCTTTATATATAATAAACTATCAACAAAAATTGACATATACAAACTCACCTTATACTCCTGTAAAAAAGAAATGACTACTCTCCTACTGGAACTGGACTATATGGCAACAGAGAACTTACTGAGAGTATTAGAATAAACATGTAAGATAGATATCAAACACACACAAGCCTACATACATACATACATACATACATGCATACATACAAACATACATACCCCTTCAACAGTCTACGACATACAGACAGACACACATACACGACACACACTCTGAAATGAAAACTTAAAAAATATGTAATATAATTATCATACACCTTTCTATTTATATATTTACATTTATCTATATAAATAGGTTTATACATTATATATTAATACCCATACCTAGGCTATAACTAATAACACTATAATTGCATAATATAATATAACAGTTTCTAAATAAATACTAAACTCGACAGCAATATTATTTTGTAGTTAATGTAACAGATTTTTATAATTTGGTTTGAAATTGATTTAGTAATTTTTATTAATTGTTGGCTCTGTACACGCACGTACACTATGTCTGCCGCTGCCCGCCTGTAATGAGTCATTCTATGCTCCGGCTGGCGGCGCGGCGGCCGGCAAGCTCATTGCTCGATTACGTACATGTGCATCATTTAAAAGACTTTAAGATTATAGGAAAAAGTTTGGAATAAGTTTGCTCGTATACTTTTGCCATTATCATATAACTCTGCCTAGCAACTGGCTTATGTACCATAGTTGTTTACAAGAGAGGGATCACTATCCGACCGTGATACAGTAAATCTATTACTACTACGGCGGGTAGATGAAAAATCATTAAGTGTTCAACTATGCATGCAAATATGTACCTACTTAAGAACTTACGTACCATGTAATAAAATTGTAAATTGAAAACTACACTGTATACTGTTTAACGTGAAATAAATAAATAATACAAAATAAATAATACAAAGGCCATTGTGACTTTTCAAAAGTATAGTGGGGTAAGTTGCCCGTGAGTTTCTTCATAATTATTGTGTCAAATGTGAAGTCAGAGTGTATCGATTTGCAGGATATGTCCAGCTTTCCCCTGCAATCTCCAGACACAGTACCGATGCCCGATACTGTAGCAGCTAGATTCTTGCGAGGTAAACGCAGCCGCTGCGCGGCTGATTCACTTATCAGATTCACCTGTGATCCTTGATCCAAGAGACATCTAAGAGTGTGATAAGTACCATCAACGGACTTTACTTTCAGCTCCATAGTGGGAAGTATGATTTCCGTGTTAGTGTCGGATATATGGTTCGAAGATGGATGCTGTGACGACGTTGAAGGATGTTGTTCCGTGCCGTTAGATTTCTTAGACCAAGATTTCCAGTTAGAATGATGTAATAATGTATGGTGTCTCAAATTACATTCTTTGCAAGTTTTATTCGATTTACATTCGTTGTTATTGTGACTGTATAGACAGTTTTTGCAGAGTTGTAGTTTCGAAACTGTATTATTGCGCTGAATTGTATCAAGTTCAAGAAATTTGTCATATTTCATAAGAACGTGATTTCCGTGGCAGTGTGGGCATTTTCCATAAGTAGCATGATAGTTGTATGACTTTCTAAATTCAAAATTCGGTTTCTTCAATGGTTGTTTCGGCGTAATTTTCCAATGGGACGAATGGTTGGATGATTTTTCCGGCTGATTATTTCCTTTCTTCGTTGATTTTGTAGTTTCATAAGCCATAAATTTTGTTTCCAAGAAATAAATAAAATCAGACAAGTTTTGTATCTCTCTATGATCTCGTATATCATTCATATAGCTGGTTAGAGTTTCAGAATCAAGTTTTGGTAACATTAATTGGACGATCATAGGATCACAAGTGGAGGTGTCTAGGCCGATGTTAGAAATCCCGTTCATGCATTCTTTTATAACGTCGTGCATTTTCCTTAAGTTGTTAGCGTCGGGATGTTGTATAACGGGAAGATTCATCATAGTGTTAAAGAAAGATGTAAACTGCAAACGGCGATTGTCATATCGTTGGGTCAGTATTTCCCAGCAAGAGTTATAATTTTCGGCGCTAACAGATAAATGCTGCACTAAAGTCTCAGCTTCACCCTTCAGTTTCGTTTTCAAATGTCTCATTTTCTGCGCCTGGTTTATTGTGGGGTTGTTATGGATTGTTTCCAAAAAAAGATCTTTAAAAGATATCCACTTGCTATAGTTGCCGGAAAATTCGGGGAGTTCCATTTTAGGAGCAGATTTTTCGTAGTGAGCATTTGACCATATCTTAGAGTTGATAGTTTTTCGTAGATCATCGTACTGTTCTTCAATTTCGCTGTAAGTTTCGTAGTAGTGTGGATTGGAGCCCTTAAGATTGAAGTCTATCTCCCAATGTAGTTTGTCAATAGGTTGCCATTTAGATTTCAGGATGGACAAGCTATCTTCCAGCTCCCATTTTTCAGTCATACAAGAGACGTTGATCTTGGACATAGCATTGCTGATTGCATTAAAGTTACATTCTTGTTTGTTCAATAAGCGTTGAACGTCACAAGCATTCTCCTCCGATTCCTGTGAGTCATCGGTTGAAGTTCCGGCTAAGTCAAACTTAAATCCTCGCTTGAGTTTGGTTAGATCACTAAGCCTGTTTTTCATGTCCGTTATAGTTGAAAGGTACAGTTCCTTGGTTTTCTCGTAGACAGTTTCCGAGAAATAGTTGATAGTTTTGTCTTCTATTTCCAGTACTAGAAGAGCATGCCTCGCCTCGAAGTCCTGCCACTGCGCTTCTAGCGATGCTAGTCGTGTGTTGAGATAAATCTCAGTTTTCCGAGAAGACGAATCTTTGCGGTAGTTGGTGCACAGACTCTTGATATTCTCGAAGCAAGTTTGTTGGAGTTCCAGCTTGTTCATTTTAGATGTTAGTTTTGTTCGAAGAGTTCTTGTTGTATCGATAACTCAGTTGAACTGTCCCTTAGTTGAGAGACAGCCAGTGTTGAGATGCGGTAGTTCACGACACGAAGATCACGACAGTTTATACGCAGTCTCCAAGCCGCTTAAGATCTCAGTGCCTCTGTACTCTGTATGCAGTGTGTGCGCCTTCTCAATTTAACTGGGATTCTTGCTTGTGCCAGCTAAACCGATTCGCCACTGTAGTTAGAGATACAAAAAACACTAAGTTCTCACCTTTCGAAGGACCAAAATATGTAGAGTGTGGCAGGAAGTAGTGGTAGTAGTATTGTAGTAGAGTTGATAGTTGTGGAGTGCAGGAGCAGAAGATCACCAAAACAATCACAGTTAGTTTAAAGTATATTGTATAAGTAAGTTACAAAGGTTGATGTTGGCACTTCCTTTCTGTGTTACTCCTAGTGAGGTTGAATGCACTCTAAAAGTAGGTACCTAATTGAATTATTATGAAATATAAGTAAACGCGCGAGCCGTGGCATGCGCGGCGTAAGCAAAATTATGTACATTTAGACTGTACAAAAATATTGCAATCTTTATCATCTTTACTTTAGTTTAAAATATGTATTTGGTAATTGTCATTTGGCGTAAGCAATTTTTCACAAAGCAAAGGACCAGATATTGGTTGCCCAGTTAATCGTTTTTGTAAAAACCAACAATATAAAGCTTCTTCCAAAAGTACATTTTTCGGTTTTTTCATCACTTTTCGATGTTTACTCCCATCTTCACTATCTAATTTGCAGGTGTACTTCAAAATTGAATCAGTATTCTTCTTAATACCACTTATCATGGAAGTACCTACACCTTATTTATTAGCTAACATACAACCAGTTTCTCCTTTTTTAATGAATCAATAATATTTATTTTATCTTTAAGTGGTAATACCACTCTTTTACACTTTGACATTTTTAAAAACAAACATGACACGACTCAGCAGCGTAACAATTTGTATGTGATTAACGAAACGTATAGAGCAGAGATCGTGTGGGCCGCGGACGTATGGTGCCAGTTCCGACATTTCTGTGCGACGCACTGACGGATTAGACTATGAAGTTACTTCATCGCGGTTGGCAATCCGGATAATCGCGAATCCGTATGACTGAGGTCCGGATAATCGAGTCTCTACTGTACATGATTTAACTGACTGCTGTCCCCATTGCCTTTGAGTACAATTGAGACAATGATAAAGAAATTTTATGATATACTCGTTGTACCCATACTGGGGACAAAGAGTATGTCAAAATACTCTCCCTCTGTCGCGTAGTGGTCACCATACTAGTCCGCCCCACCCAGATGTATCGGGTTCGATCTCTGGTCAGGGCAAGTTGGGATATAGCCTTTTTCAAATTCTCCTGGGTCTTGGATGTTTATCTATTTATGTATTTGTTATTAATATAGTATCATTGAGTTAGTATCCCATAACACAAGTCTCGAACTTACATTGGGACTAGCTCAATCAGTGTAATTTGTCCCTATATATTTATTTTTATATTTATTTAATGTGAATCAACATTATGGTATTGGGATGTTAGTATATGTGGACTATATGACGATCCCTATAGTTTATAATTTCCATGCCATTAGTACAGTCAGGATGCCTAGGGCTCCTATATATGTAAAGTTAGTCTATTATAAGAACTATCGATTTACAAGGAGTATGTTGAAGGTATAAGGCGCATATATATTAAGTTGGAGTCCCCTGTGTTATGTTTCACAGATATTATACCTCCACTGGAACGCTGGTTCTAGTGTTTGTAAAAGACAAAGGAACCCCAAACCATAATATAAATAAACAATACGCAGTCGGGTGTGAGCCCAATCTGGAGTTAATAGAATTAGTTTCTCACTGCTGTCATCCATGGTTCTTCTTAGCAATGCTTGCAGGAACGAAATCTTGAAAAGTTCTATAGATTTTTCTGTAAAAACAAAGTGCAATAACGCACTAAATTTAATAAAATTGATAAAAATAGTCGTCTCCTTTTTCGCGTTTATATTCAGGGCAGTTTTAAGGATGGCTAGCTAAATTTCATAATTAAAATATTATGAATATTAGAATTAAATACAATAACTAAAATGGACGTTAATATGTTCGGATTTCATTAAAAATAAAGATTGAAATTTGAATTATTATTTATTACATTAGTAGGCCCAAATACGTAAAAATAAAATTTATTTTATGATCTTTAGTTATTTTCTGAACCAAAACTATCCCCGTAAATGTGTTGACAAATTATAGTCTTGCCAGTTGCATTTTCTTTACGCTCGATTTTTGACCCCCGCCGACAAAAAGAGGGGTGTTATGAGTTTGACGGTAATGTCTGTCTGTCTGCTGTCTATCTGTCTGTAGTGGGTGTGTCTATCTGTGGCATCGTAGTGCTCGAAGGGATGGACCAATTCCGATGCGTTTTTTTTTACGTGAAAACACATTCCCTTGCGGTGGTTCTTAGCTATGTTTGAGGACAATCGGTTCAGCCGCCTAAAAGTTATTGGGTTGGGGGTAACAGCTTGAAAGTCAGGGCATTCCCCAAAAATATATAGATCGAAAAATATAGGTGGAGAATGGACACGATATCCAATCGTATCGCTAGTTCCGCTATTCAACACTAAATGGCGTTCTTGACATTTTCAGTCGGGGTTTTTTTAATTACCTTAGCAAATGAACTTGTTTTTAATTTAGGAGTCCCGACTACTCGTACTAAATTAAAACAAGTTCATTTGCTAGATAAAGTGAAAAGTGCATTAAACGAACGGTTTTTTGTATGGAAAAACCATTCGTTTAGGTGACTCCGCGTTTGAAAAATGGCACTTCATGAGACAGACAGACAGACGGTCGGATAGCCGAGTTTTAGTAATAGGGTCCGGTTTTTACCCTTTGGGTACGAAACCGTCAATAAATCTAGTTCCATGGTTGTAGGTTCTTCACGCTTCAGCTATTGCGAAGGAAGTGAGTGAATAGTTCTTTACGGATATCTGGATACTCATCGAGTCATCATACATTAGTTTATAATTCGGCTCATGTAATTATTAAATGAGCATGTAAGGAAACGGTAAATTATTTAACGTTTTCTTTTGACTGGGAACTAAAAGACGCCTCGCAAACTTGATGTCGCTGATGTCCACGTGTGGTCTAATCTAACGCCGCCACCCGCTCCTGGTCCTGGTCAGTCAGTCAGTAGTCAGTACTCAGTAGTCAGTACTGTACTGACTAGTCAGATTATTATCATAAATCCTTACATCGTCCCAAGATTCTCAATACCAAGTGACTTACTATATTGTGTTGTGTTCTTGTATATTTCTTTTCTATTATAAAAAATACTTGATTTCATTCAATCGCAAAAACGATCCTTTTACAAAACAAGATCCTAAAATTCCTAAATAGCTTTACACACCACGTAAACACCGAACCTTGCAACACTATTTTAGTGACAATTCGTGAACGCATCCGTATTTATATTTAACCTGTGGTCCTCCGTCAATTATTTCGCGACATTTTGGAAAATAGAACGCATCGTATTCGTATCGTTGTCTTGTGAAGAAGAGTGAAAATTATTGAGATTTGATAAAATTATCAAGTTGTGTATTGAGAAATGTGAATAAACAGTGATTTCTTGCTACCTATCGATCAAAATGTATCTAAAAATGGTGTGGTGTTATGTTTTTATATTGACTTTATTGGATATCTCGCTGAACACTAAACTGACAGCCCAAGGAAAGAGCCACGGTAAAATCGATTTTAAATTTTTATGCAAACTTGTTAGATCTGCCTTTTGTTATACAAACAATGTGTAAATTAAATTTTGGAGCCTATTTTGGTTGTAAAACTGGCTTTGCACATTCTGCGATTATGGTATTTTGGCAGTTCTCGCGCGGCACTGCGCGCCCGATGTTATTTTAGATCGGGGCCGAGGCGGACTTGTTTTTCTTCCACATGCACATGGTATTTTAGTCTTGAATACGCACTTTGTTGACACTAATGAGCTTATGTTGTCAACAATTTTGCAAACATTATAAAGAAAACACCCGCACCACCAGGTGCAAAAAGTGACAAGGCTCAGACAGGGTCTACACAGCATAGGAACGATAATAAAAGCAGGGTCTATTATTAGCATTATTTAACAAAAAAAAAGGTAGGTAGGTACTCAAATATTTCTTTGCATTAAACAATGCAAAGAAATATTTGATATTATAAGTTATCTATTTATTATTAATTATTATTAATATTATAAGTAAACATATCAAATTCAAATAGATATATCTCAAATACAAATAATACTCGCACTGTACAGGTCAGGAAAATATTTCTTTAATGCCTGGTGCAGCAGATGCATTGTTAGTAGTTTGGCATTATGCTTTTACCTTGCCCACTTTGTTGTAAGTAACTGTTCTATTGTTATGATCTGGAAAGCTCCCAAAAAGTGATACCAAAAAGTGAAAGTTTGGTTGATGGTGCAGTTTTGTGTATTGAGTGTTTGGAAATCAATAATATAAAGACTACTGAACAAGTAACATGGAACACAGGTGTCCTGACTTAAAACAGTGATACCTTTTGTCCTGCTGTTATGTTCAGAATGTATGTACTATGGGCAAAAGCTATCTTCTATAAATTGTAAGTATAGAATTCTGAACTAAGTTTATTTACTTAGAGAAAAAACAGGCCTAAATATTTCTCATACACCTTTTAGGGCTCAGTTCCCAAAGGGTAAAAACAGGACCCTGTTGCTAGGACTCCACTGTCTGTCTGTCTGTCTGTCACAAGACTGTAACTCATGAATAGTGATAGGTAGACAGTTGAAATTCTCACAGAGGTTGTATTCCTGTTGCCAACAAAAAAACTAAAAACAGAATAAAATGAATATTTAAGGGGAGCTCCTATACAACAACAGCAAGCTCGTCTTGTCTCATTTTAGTCTCATAGACAGTCTATGATAAGTCTATACTATATGTATATCATAAGTCTATGATAGACTTCTGATTTATAAATCATTTATTGCCAAAATGTTGCTATTGCTAGCTTAATCTTATATTGAAGTTGAAAGTTTACCTACTTAGTACTTAAGAAACTATATCTAACATAGGTAATTTACAAAACAAATAACAAAAAGAAAAAATATATGTTCGTAAATGGCATTTCTCATTCATTATTATATTTAAACATAAATGTTGCACTTACTTACTTTTTACTTCCCTCGGGGATATGTATGCAATTAGGTCTGGATTGTTTGTTTGCTTGATGCCAGCATCAGTTCTTGAACCAACCAAGCTCATGTAGGAAGCTTAGGATACTGCTGGCGCCCTGCATGCCTCCGGCATGGTTCTCAGGTGTTCTTGGAACTTTCTTCTCATGTATGCAACACCATTGCACTCCAGGTGGAATTGGCTCGCAGTTTCTTCAGCCGACTCTTCACAGATAACTGTTGTTAAATCTAGCAAACAATCTTAACAAATTGTAAGTTGAGTGGTGTCGGTGATAGCTTTCAGATGAAATCTGTAATACAGATCACCACAAGATCACACAAGACCAGTTAAATAATTAGGTGACAATGTACCCAAGAAAAAGTAAAGCTTAAAATAAGAAATAAAAAGAATAAAATAAAAATGGGATACCTAAAATAAAATAAAACATGGTAACTTACTATGGCTAAAGTAAATAAAAAAAGGCTTACAGACTCAATATAATTAAAAGGGATTGTGTGGGGCCGTTCAAGTATTACGTAAGCACTATTGCTAATGAACTGATGTGCATTATTCAAAATTTAGAGCACCATGATGTTGAATGGCTCGATGAGAACGACATTGACATTCCAAAATCGGATGAAAGTGGGCAGACTCACAACACTGAGCAGCAATCCAAGCAATCCAATGTCATCGAAAACTTAGAATCATGGATTCAGGTTTCATGGACTGAAGACTGTTAGTTTGAATTTAATACCAAAAATTTTAAATAATTTAGTTATGTTCGTAAGATTATAATATTTTTGTCCCTTACTCTATGTTGAATACCGTATCAGTAAAATCTAATCTCTATCCTAAATCTATTTTCTTATTTTTAAAAGTATATCTATAACATTATAATTATAATATAAAAAAATACATTTATAATTGAAAAATGTTTACGTAAGCTTGGGGGAAGCTTCTGTAAGAGCTTTGCTTACTTTTGCTGACAAGGGGGATGGGGGGTAAATCATTGTAATAAATCTGCTTACGTAATATTTAAAGGTCCCTGTGAGGTATAACTAAAGGATATTTTGTATACTCTCACTTCTTCAGTACGTTAGCAGTCTGATGCCTCATGTAATTGTCTTTTGTATTTTTTGTCGAAGATGAATTGTTTGCATATCCTGTCATTTATTGCACCTTTAAGGTGTGAAGCTCCGAGAACTATTAGCAGGATTTGGGTATTTAGTTCCTTGTCTTTGTGTTTCCACAGGCCCAGCGTATTGAGTCTTGCAGCTGCGACTTATGCTACTTGTTTGATAGTGTGATAGATGCATTGATCTGATATCTAGGATTGCCTCTAGTGCTGCCTATCGCCATACATGCTGTTCTTTGGAACTTTGTGTCTTGTACTGTGGTTTGTGAAGTTCGTTTTTTTTTTATTATTAGCTTTTATTTGCCAAAATATTTGTCATTTTGCTTTTCATTATAATTTACAATGGATCGGTTGTTAGTTGTTGGCGTGTCTCTTGCTACACAAAAGCCTCTTCGAGCTTTTTCCACTTTTCTCTTATTTTGGCTGTTCGATACCATAATGGACCCGCTGTTTTCTTAATGTCTTCAGACCAACGCTTTCGTTTCTCTTCCTCTTTTTCTTTTTGTCTTAAATCTAGGGGTCCATTCTGTTATTTCTTTTGTCCATTTGTTCCTAATTTCTCTGAGGATATGGCCTGTCCACCTCCATTTAAGAGTTTTCGTTTTGGTTGTAACGTCTTCCACCTTTGTTTCTAGTCTTATATCTATAGCTCTTTTTCTATCTTTCCTTGTGTAACCTAATATGCTTCTTTCCATTGCTCTTTGGCAAGTGATTAGTTTTTGGTTTTGTTTTTGTGTGCTTGCCCAGGCCTGACAGCCATATGTTAATATTGGTAATATGCAAGTATTGTAGGCTTTTCCCTTCAGTGCTGTGTTATACTGTTTGCCTTTGAAGACTTCTTTAAGGGCCCAAAACCTTTTCCATGAGTTTGCAACTCTGCTCTCTATCTCCAACTCCATTTGATCACTGAAGGCAATAAGTTGGCCCACATAAATGTAGGAGTTTACATATTCGATTTCCTCTTCGTCTATTGTTATCGTTTTTCGTGATCTATTTGTCATTATTTTGGTCTTGGTTTTATTCATTGTTAAGCCCATCTTTTTGCTTTCTTCTGCCAGGGTTTGAAGCATTCTTTGGAGATCTTCTGGGTTTTCTGATATAAGAATTATGTCTTCAGCAAATCTTAGGTGATTTAATTTTGTTCCATTGATGTTGATTATAATTATGTTAATCAACATCAATGTGTAGTTCGATACCACCATATTAATGCAGTGCATGTGTGTCCTGGTTTAATGACTGTGATATCTGCCATTTCATGATTTCTGGGGATGGGCCCCAGTCTATGTCAACTAGTCTTCGGCAGTTCCATAAATTTATACATACTTTGTTTAGCTCTTCATCAAGATGCGTACTTCATTTTAGCTTGGAGTCCAACATTACACTTTGTGTGAGGGTCGTCCGAAAGAGTGGTGTTTTGTAATTACCTAGAGCTCTATTGTTGGTAAACACGACTAGTTCTGTTTTGTTTGGGTTAACTGAGAGGTCTTGTTTAATACACCATGCGCCTACAATGCGTAATGCACTTCTGGTTAGGCTGCGTACGACGCTTGAATTCCCTTGTATGAGTGTGGTCAAGTCATCTGCGTAGCCTACTGTGTGGTAGTGTTTCTCTTTGAAGATGTAATTAGATCATTGTTTTTCAAAGAAACCTATCTAAGGTCACTTGACTTTTTGAGACTAATCTAATGATACGTTTATTGTCACAGTTTATTGTCACATTCCATCCAGCCGTTTCAAAGATACATGGTATTAAAAATTTACAAACAAATACAAGAGTGTGAAACACAACCCTTTTTGGCAATTGGGTAATAATAAATAACTGGGTTCCGCACAATGACAAAGATTTTCCATAAGCTAACATATTATATTTACCACTTTATTTTCCATCATAGAATTCTTATAGGTTTTCTTGTAATGTAAAAGCAATGAACTATATTTTTCAAAATTTCGGCTTATTATTTTACAATAATAACAAAAATATATTTGAAATCCTGATAACAAGCCCTTTAAATATATTATGAGACAGTAAGGTTTGCAAAACTTTTTTTTTATTTCCTAAATTTACCCTCGAAAATGACCCTTATTTTTAATATTTTTATTACCTTTGCAAATTTGTGTTTGGGTCATAGGATTACACCATTCTACCAAATTTCACTTGATTTGTAGGATAACCTCATCACGCACGAGTGATCCTATAAGGGTTCCGCTTTTTCCTTTTCTTGTATGGAACTCTATAAAGCCACATAACACTGTTACATTATTAGCAATGTGACGGAAAAAAATCTCTAAAGTACTAATAACAATAATGTAGTAAATTAAAGCTAGGTTCTTCTAAAGCTTGTCAAGGAATTAAATATTTATTTAGAAACTAGGTACCCAAGCTTTTTCAGATACTTTTTTCATGTCTCTTGGAATCTATATGGAAATTTTGGAATCTTTTTGATAACATTCAGCTAATGTGACCCTTCCAGTCCCAGTTTAATGTAGCACTCTACCTCCCAAAGTTGACCACTTGGGTGATGGAGTGCAACATTTGCACCCAACTGACCCTTGGCAAACCTGCAATTTGAACTTTGGTTTTTTAGTCAGTGACAGTAATTAATACAATAAGTAATTGTAATGTTCCAGGTATAACGGTGCATGACCAGTGGCGGCTCATTGAGAAAGTTCACTTCCAGGTAAAAACAAATGCTTTCCATACTTTATAATTCTCACATTAATAACTGTATACCAACTAGAGATACATACCAACCAAAGCTGTTGTTAGACTGCATACCAAACAGAAATGGTTCTTGGTCAAGCATATACATTATGCTGTTTAGTACACAAGTTGAATTATTGGAAAATATTTACAAACAATGTAGTGACTCAACTTCTAGTTGTCAAAATGTCTGCCTGAAATAGGCTGATTAGTATCACCTGCTCATCCAAGCAATTAATAAAAGTTGTAAGTTATGCAAGTTCTTTACACAGGGCCAGATTCTCCACAAAGTTGAGTAGGCAACCTAGGGGCTTGCAACCACGTGTTTAGAATCCGAGAGTCAGGGACACCGGGACCTTTCAAGGAGTGTGATCGATGTCGCCATTAAAACTAGTTGTACTGATTATGAATTGAGGTCCCATATCTCGTTTATCTGTCTGTCTGTACTTGATGAATACCAAAAGTAAGGGCCGATGGATTTTTCACATGTGGAGCATTTCTCCAAGAAGGTTTTCACGTATAATACTTATCCATGTGACGTTGAGATGCTCGCTAGTATTTTGTAAAGTAGATTAGCCCAAGTATAGACTCAATTAAAGCGTACGTAATATGTAATCCGTGCCGTTTATAAGGAACATTTTATGCAAGGAAGGAAAGGAAGGAAAAGAGAACCTCTTGGTTCTCTTTTCTTCCTCAGATCTCAGTCATCTTGGTTATGCCAAAGCATAGCTATTAAAATAGCTGCAAAGGACGTGAATGTTGTGTCGTGCAGTCACTCAAACAAAAAATAATTGGCCAAGTGCGTGTCCGGCCACGCGCAGTAGGGTTCCATAGTTTCGAACGTCAACTTTGAGTTCATGCCACTAAAAACGTCTAAAAACAAATTTTCTATTGAATTTGTATGAAATTTTCCTTTTCCGAGTACATTTTATAAGTCAATCGCCTATAACTTTTTAATTTGTAAACCCTACTTAGCTCTGATAGTTTTCCTTTAAATTTCGTTATATATCCTTTAGCTGTGAATTTTTTTACGTGTCCATATATAACCGTTTAGCAGATAGAGGGACACTTGACTCTAACAATTTTTTTCACTTTAAAAGCAAATATTTCAGAAACGGATCCCAAAATAAAAAAAAACGGTGTTCACAAACTCACAATATTTTTAAAAGACCTATTCAACGATACCCAACATGACTGGTTAATCGAGAACAAAAAATTGACTTATCACTTTACTTGTACGGGAGCTAACCTAAAAAATTTTTTTTTAATCATTTTATTTTACCGTTTTTTCCGCCTATTTGATATACATATTCATGCCAAATTACAGCTTTCTAGTACTTGTAGTTGCTGAGTAAAACCGCGGACGGACAGACAGACAGACAGACAGACATGGCGAAACTATAAGGGTTCCTTGTTTACTACGGAACCCTAAAAAACCATTAGGACAAATCACACAGATTGAGCTAGACCCAAAGTAAGCTTAAGCTTTTGTTATGGGATACTAATCTAACGATATTATACATATTAATGATAAATACATAAATAGAAAAACGTCCAAGACCAAGGACAATTTGAAAAAGGCCAGTTTCCAACTTGGCCTGGCTGGGGATCGAACCCAGAACGTCCGGATTGGCGAACTAGCTTGTTAACCATTACGCCACAGAGGTCTACAAATAATATGATAGGATTCCAACAAATGTGATAAGTTTATCGGTGGAGTTGTTTCATCATAAAACAAGCAATGATGAATGAGTCCGTGACGTTTGATTGCAGGAATATGCCAAAGACGAGCAGCCGATGCCGGCGGACGCGCTGCGGCTGTCGCCGCCGGCGCTGGACTTCGGGCGCGCCGAGCTGGCGCGGCCCGCGGCGCTCACCGTCACCGTCACCAACACCGCTAACACCACCATACATTTGGCCTCCGTCGCTGGCACCACGCCACACTTCCATGCATCTTTCTTCGAGTCTAAAGTAAGACTATCTTTGTTACCATACAAGCATCATCGTCATCAGTTTTCAGCGGCCGTGCTGGTATTAAATCTCTTCGTTGCGCCATTGTATCATATCTTTGGCCTGTGCGATCCAGTTCTTACGGACAATAAAATCTGATGTAGATATATTCAAATTCATTTTGGAGCGTCAGAAAAGTTATTTATAAAAGAATAAACTGTTATATATTAGTCTTCCCTCATTGGAATGTAGAGAATGCCTGAATATGTCTTATGTGTGTTTATATTGGAACATATGGTTTGTAACAATAACAACATCTACTTTTAGAGTGTATAATAATATAACTTGCCTGTTTCCGTAATTTTCCTGCCTGTCGTCAAATGCTAAAATTAGTTACTAGTGGTGAAATCATCCTTATTTACAATGTACCCATTGAACTATTTCCTTGAATGGTATATTATAGGAACGCTATCATATTACTTTATACCCAGTGTATTTTCCCTTGTATGTTATCAACATGTGCAATATTTTAAATATGAAACCATTCTTGATAAGATCTCTTTTGGATCATTTTTGGATCAGTACACGCGTATCGCGCGATCAGTACACCCTGTGTGCACCCAGAGACTTTGTTTTGTAGTTTGCCACTCTTGCACGGGCGACGGAAACATCCTCATCTTTATTAAGAAACGGATTTGACAAGATGTGTAAATAGACTTACAAATATGGGTGTGGGTGTCAAATACTTTTGTATACTCCTATAGAAAAAAAAAACTTCTATGCTCGCAATTTTAGGTCTATGCTCGTATGTGTAAGTCTGCAATTTATTGACTTTTTAATATTTCTTAAAGACACATTATTTACCCATACTATTGTCATGTCCATATTTCAGTGGTGCAAAGTTAATTTGCAATAGAAGAAGACGCACCTGGTGTCACGTCACGTATCATAGTAACACCACTTGTTTACACTTCACAGTGGTGGTGAAGTGATGTAATGTTTGCTTGTTTGTCGTGACCGCACTGTCCGACCTTTGTTGGATGCTACTCATATTTACCATTCCTGATTAAAGGCCTAAAATAAAAATAACTACACGAAGAAAAAACTAAAAGCGATATTAAAGGAGTAAGTGAGTTATAGTCATTCATAAAAGTGGTAATGTAAACTTTTTACGCTGACGGCATTCTAAAAAGATATTATTTGTCAAATTGTCAGCATTTTGCTACATAGACGAATTATAGCTAAGTCACTCTTGCTTTTTAACCGACTTCAAAAAAAGCGGAGGTTGTCAATTCGAATGTATGTATGTTCCCCGATTACTCGAAGACACCAGAACCATTTTGTTTTTTTTTGTTTTAATGGGCATACGTGTTTGAATATCCATAGACATTTTATCAAAATCGGTTGAGTAGTTTGGTGTAGAAGTCGGATTTTAGTTTTGAAAAATTATTAGGCAATATTATCATGAAAGTTAACCCTCTGCTGTGATGTTTGGCCAACAAAATTTGTATATTCCTGTATTCTCCATGCTCAAAAACATATGTAGTACCTAAACTTTAAAACTTGACATAAATGTGGTAATATTTACTATGATAAACATTTGTTTCGTCCAGAATGTTGTCGCAGTTTGCGGAAGGAAGTAAGGCCACCGCAGGTCGGCCCTTATGTGTTATCTATGTGCGAGTGTGATAAACAATGATGATTTGTTGTTGCACGGTCTTGGTCACTGAACTGTTTTCTTGTGCCTTGTCCAGTTGTTGCTGGCTCCTGTTTACTTAAGCTTTAATGGATTGGGTGGCCAATGATTTCATTACCTTGACCCATGACACTCCGCCCTCGATGTACACTATACAATATGTAACAAAATCCCTGTCCGATGCTTGTAAAAGCAACTCAGACCGTCGATATGGACAACTTTTCCTACGGGACCAATGATTGAAACTCGAAAAAAAAAAAATCGACATTTTCATACAATAGTGTCCGGCTGGCGCGGCAATTAGTATGAAAATTTCGATTTTTTCGAGTTTCAAGCATTGTTCCCATAGGAAAAGTTTTTCATATTGACGATCTGAGTTGCTCCTTTGTAATTAATTGTAGAACTGATTATTTGGTCGTGAGTTATTCAACGAAAAACAGGACCATATTTAAAGGGAAATGCATTGAAACCGCCTCGCTGCTAGTTTTCGACTATATAAGTGCTGCAGTTTTACAATAACATGCATAAATGGATTAAGTAAACACAACTGAGTACATATTGCAGAGGTCGACACATTCTAATTTAAATTACTTGTTTGTATAATTACTCGGAAACATTTATTTTTCCTTGCATTCTATACCTTTTAAAATAAATATCTACGGAGAAATCACACAGATTGAGCTAGCCCCAAGGTAAGCTCGAGACTTGTGTTATGGGATACTAACTCGACGATATTATATTTTATAATAAATACATATATGTAGTTAAACATCCAAGACCCAGGTCGATCTGAAAAAGATCATTTTACGTCTTGACCTGTCCGGGAATCGAACTAGGGACCTCCGGTGTGACAGTGTATGGCAAGATGACCACCAGGCCACAGTGCACGTCATTAATAAATAAATAAATAAATATGGACAAATCACACATTAATACATATAAATATGTTGCGGAGGGCAAGAAAAGCTAAGCGGGAGCGGCGTCCGACATGTCGGGTGACGTGGATGAATAAATACACTTGATAACTTACTGTACGAAAATTATCTGATGGCAGGATACTGAGCTGCTCACACTTAGTCACATTGCAGGCGCACATGCACAAAATATAAAGTTGAAGGTCACCATGTCTCAATTTGCCGGTTTTAACTAACGTCAAAATATACAAGCATGAATTTTCATCTTTAGTGCATTGACTTAAGAGCTATGTACATCAGCTGATGTGGACTGCCGCGAGAGTGTCAGTGACGCAACCTGTTACGCTGCTGTTTATATTGGTTACATATTGTTATGAGCCGCCGATGCTTCCCCACTGGTATCGTGTTACCCATCCTAATTATTTGTGTTTTCACCAACTTGATGACACACATGGACGCCTGTGTCATCCGTGAGATGATGAATGTTTGGTTAAATCTCGATACCTTCACACATTTAACCGCTTTGGAAATGTCTCTCGCGCAAACTATTCAGTTTAGAAAAAAATGATATTAGAAAACTCAATATCATTTTTGAAGACCTATTCATCCATAGATACACGAAGGGATTGAAGAAAAAAAAAATTAAGTTTCAGTTCTAAGAATGGGGAACCCCCAAATTTTTTTTTTTTACTATTTTTTGTGAAAATCTTAATGCGATTCACAGAATACATCTACTTACCTAGTTTTAACAGTATAGTTTCGGAAAAAACTGGCTGTGACATATGGACGGACAGACATGACGAATCCATAAGGGTTCCGTTTTTTGCCATTTGGCTACGGAACCTTAAAAACCGGTTTACATTCTCCGGGCCGCAAATTTATTCTACGCGCTGAGATAAAAAACCTCATACTTCGGCAGCTAAAAAGTAAGATTTGAGTCATTCCCTATTTCATCGCCCTCGGTGTATAAATTTGAGATAACTGATAATTAATACATTATATTAATTAATTTGATTACTGATAAATTCTGTAAAGCAATGAACATTTTACAACGACGTGCAAGCCCTCACATGCTGCCAATTCAGAGGAGAACGAGTCGCGCGCTGGGGGCGCGGGAAAATTTCGCATTTTGACGTGCAGCGTCAGTCAAGCTCGAATTTTTCCTGCGTCGCCGGCGTGCTATCTGCGCGGAAAATCCTGCGACGGATTGGACGAAGAACACTCATCTAATTTATGATACTTATTGTAAACACGGCTTTCATCAAATGTTATTGTAGTAGTAATTAGTTTTTAGTGTTATTCATTTTATGTGCACCTTGTGGTGTCATCGTTTTGTAATAATGTTTAGATTTTATTCCAAATAATAGGTAAAAATTTGTAAAAGTTTTTAGTTGTATTTTTTGTAGCTTTAGGTGAATTGTTTGGTGTCCGCAGACGTTGGCGCCGCAAGCCAACACGACGTTCAGCGTGGTATACTTGGGCCGTCGCGAGGGACTGGTTTCCGCGCAGCTCTTCATACATACTTCGCTCGGTGTACACAAATACCCGGTAACATATTTACAACTAAATACTATTATTTTATATTTCATTCAAATGCTGTTCATAATACTTGTAATTTTATAAAATGTTATTAGTCCAAATATAATTATACCAAATTAGATAAATCTTTATTTCATTATAAAAATACATTTCAAATACAATTATTAATAAAAAATATACAAAATTTACAAATAAAATAGGGATTCCAACACGTCGCCGCGAGGCAGGGTGCCCAGTAAGCTAGCAGCATTGCCTCTATGCACTGCGGTAGAAATTCTTTGGGTGAAATAACTGCCAGCCCTTGGATCACCCGTAACCACCCGGCGGCGCGCTGAAATCTCAGTCACCAGGGTTCTTGCTTCTGGGCCCCACGGACCCATTGTCTCAACCGCGAAGGGCACAAAAATATAGTTCGCCTCGAGGTTCTCATATTTCCTTCGTACCAAATGGTTTTAAATTATGTAGAGTGGGACGACTTCAGAATCAGAGCAATAGACGCAGCGGTAGATAGTGATGGGAAATTCCCGGGAACATTCTCCTAGCGAGAACATTGCTGTTAAGTTCTCGAGAATGTTCTTTTTGCAGAGAATTTACGAGAATTTAAAAATTGGAAGGGTATCATATACAGCAGTATTGAAAACATATAACTTTAAGTGATATTCTTTGCATTTTTAAACATCTTACAAAATTACTTAAAAAACTTTTTACTACAGAGGTTAAATTCTTCTTAGCGAGAATGTTCTTAGAGAATATTTCCGAGAATGTTCTCTTAAATTCTTTTAAATTCTCATAAATTTCAGCTAAAGTAAGGGAAGATATATAAAGGATTAAAAAATATGCTTGTTTAATAGATAAATATTTAACTGTGATTGATCAATGTAATCATTATCATAAATAACACTGGCGACAGACAGACAAACAGACGGACGGTCTTAGTGATACGGTCTCGTTTTTACCCTTTGGTTAGGAACCCTGAAAATCGAAAATTTGGAACACCTGATGCAGAACCAAGTTAAATTTATTTGCATAAATGTTGGTTTACTAAAATCGATTATCATCTGATGTGGAAATCTAAGATATGAGATTAAAGTTGTAGCATAATATAATAACATAAGCTAGGAGTAACTCCATGTAGTGAAGGCGGTATCAGTTTGGGCCTAATTTTTGATATCGTCTTGCCTCAACTGGCTAAACCTCTCATGTGCTGTCTAATCGTTTGGGATGAATGAACAATGGCCAACAAAAAGGCAGTGCAAGCTGTAGATAGCACGTTGCGAGACATTCGTCGAGATGACAGGCCAATAGACAATGTCACATTTTTGTTGTCGGGAGATTTTCGTCAAAGCCTTCCAGTTTTATGTCGGGGCTCTAGGGCAGATGAGATTAACTTCTTATTAAAACAGTCTTATCTGTAACCTCAAATACAAAAGTTCAGATTGACAATTATATGAGAGCCCAGCTTGGCGGTATTAGTTAGCCCAAGAGTTTTCAAGAATATTATTAAAAGTTGGGGAAGGTCTCTTTCTTGAAGAGAATGGTCAGGTGAGTCTTCCCGTAATACTTGACGAAGTTGTTTCTTCCGAAGAAGAACTTATAAGTTCAGTATTTGCGATCTTTAGAGCATAACACACCAGGAAAATTCTTGGTTATGTGAACGCGCCATATTGACACCAAAATATGAACAATACACATTACACATCAATTTATGAAGAACTTATGAGGCAAATTATTGGTAATGAAGTGGTTTATACTTTGTTGGATAGTGTTATTGATCAGGATGACGTCACCAATTATCCAGTTGAGTTTCTTAGATCTCTTGCAGCAAATGGACTCTCGGCTCACAAAATAAGTCTTAATGTCGGAGGGCCAATAATGCTGATGCGAAATTCGACTCCACCGAAACTGTGTAACGGAACCCGATTTAGTGTCTCAGCATAGTATGCCGAAATCCAGCGACTGAATTTCAGCCAAAGCATGCCTGCAATGTTATTTGCATTACTAGCAACACATAATGCCGAACTTCCGATGCTTTAGCCTCAATCGGAACTTCGGACCCGTACCCATACCCGCATCTGCTCGCGCTTCCGCTCCCGTTCCCTCTCCCGCTCCCATTCCCCGCAGACGCTCCAAAGACACGGAGTAAATTCTCATATCAGCACATCACTACTATCCGGCGTTTCCACCGAACTTCAGCGGCTGAACTTCAGCTTATTTAGTGTGTCATCCCCACCGAACTTTAGACAAAGAACTTTAGCCGCTAAACTTAGGAATAGTCTGCTGAGACACTTAAAGTCAATGCTTTGAAGCGAAATATAATTGAAGCTGAGATTCTCACTGTAAGTGGTGCCAATGAAACTGTATTTATTTCGCGTATACCATTCATCCCCAACAATTTTCTTTTTAAAAATACACAGTTCCATGTGTTTACTTGCTTTAATATGACAATAAGTCACAGTGTCAGACGCTTAAAGCCGCTGATGTCGATCTAAGGACTAGTTTTTCGCTTGGCCAACTTTATGTGGCTTTCTCCAGGATTAGTAACACTTCAGGTCTTTTCATATTGGCTCCCGAAGGAAAGACTCGCAACATAATTTATAAAGATTTTAATAATATTGACTTTTAACTTTCACTGCTACAAGTACTTTCTTATCTCTCTCTCTCTCTCTCTCTCTCATTAGTTTGTATTTATATTAATACGCTGGAGTCATAAAGTCCACGCGAGCGAAGTCGCGGGCATCAGCTAGTATTAAATAAGATTATTTTTATTTTGCGAAAACCAGGAATTTCAATTTAAAATTAAATTAAATTGAATTTTATTTTAAATTCTCGTAAATTCTCTTTGCTCCGAGAACATTCTGCAACTTTAAGAATTTTCTAGAACATTCTCGTTTAGGAAACATTCTCGCACGGAGAATTTTCTCTCGACCCATCACTAGATACAAGCGAATGTCTGATATTGAACGACTAAGTAGTATTAATTGACGTATATATCTAATGCTATATAATAAGTAATATTAACGTACTTATCCAAAAATAATTTCATGACATCAGCTACCTATGAAGTTTTACAAATGGCGTGGTCGTATTGCAGGTGTCCGCGGAGGGCGTGGGCAACGAGTACGACGTGTGGCCGATCATAGGAGTGCGAGTGCCGCTCAACGCCAGCCTCGAGCCGCTGCTCACCATGAGGAACCCCACCGATCACACCATACAGGTGTGTACAGTATTACACACATTGTGCAAGAGGAGTAACACGGATGTTCAGGGTATTTGTAAAGATGAACCCATCGACATAATGTATCTAGACAAGCTGTCTACAATAACGACCATGTCTTGTACAAAAATGAAATAGGATCACTCGTGGGTCTGTCTGTCCGTCCGTCTGACACAGCCAATTTACTCAGAATCTACTGGACCAAATCAGGTAAAAGGTAGGATGGTGTAATCCTACGACCCAAATACAGATGTGCAAAGTAAATATTTTTTTTTTACATAAGGGTAATTTTCGAGGGACAAATTAGGAAACGAAAAAAAAGTTTCGCATACCTTACTGTGTCACATATCAAACGAGAGGGCTCGTTATGAGGATCTCAAATATATTTTTGTTATTATTGTAAGTATCGGAGATAGAAAAATATAGTTCATTGCTTGTAGATTACAGGAAAAATAATATATGAATTCTATAAATTGAAAATTAAGTGGTAAACTCCAATATAATACGTTCACTTGCGAAAAATCTTCGGCATTGTAGGAACCCTCTTCACGCAAGTTGCACAGGCCGGTCCTTTAAAAGCACAGCGCAAGATTCGCTTAGTGTCATTCTCATTCATTCAATCGATTTTTAGACGTCATAGACTAAAGCATTAATTTCATTTATTTAATTTTCAGATGAAGTCTAATAGCTTACCGATACAAAATTATTCCTTTACATATTGCCATGTTCATTATTAGTGCAGTATTTTAACATACACCAAGACATTTTTGATTATGTTGAAAGTGTTTTATTTTATCATCTTATGCAGTGTACTTGGCGCGTAAGTGCTAGCAAGTGACTGTAAACAGACTGTGAGGTAAAAAGTGTTAGTACATGATGTGCACAGTAGGTCGTTGGATGAACCGGAGGTTTTCGTGTGCAGGTGACGGAGGTGTACTCGGGCAGCGCGTGGCTGGGGCTGCAGCTGCCGCACGGCGGGCCGTCGGCGCCGCGCGCGCTGTGGGCGCTGCCGCCGCACAGCGCGCAGCCGCTCGTGCGCCTGCGCCTGCACGCGCCGCCCTCCACCGCGCAGCCCACCGCCACCGCCTACATACGGTTAGATTGCTCGACGTCTTTTAACCGTTCACACAACCTTTTCAAATGCTTTTGATACTGTTAACCGTGTACTTTCCATTAGAAAATTAAGTCATTTTGGAATTTTTGGATTGCATGTGAAATTGGAAGGTTCCTATTTTGCAATTGTTTGTTCAATTGTTACTCACAATATTGAGTTTTAAAGGATCGCTGATAGGATTTACTATGGGTGTTACGCAAGGACTACGTCTGGGACCTATGTTATTTATGCACACGTATATATGTCATATAGTTATAGATGATGTTTGTTATTTATTTTTCTTAATTTTTGGGGTGAATCAACCACCGTATCCATAAAGATATATGGCCACCACCTGCCTATAATAGTAAGTAATCATAATTATGGCAAGTGACGTTCCTTTTGCAACATCCCAGCATCAATCCATCCCAATCTTATTCCATAACCCATAGAATTGTCCTTGCAATAGATCTTTCTCCAGCCGAAACCTAGTCAAGGGCATACCTTTCATATTGTATATAGGTTTGGCCGGAGCGCCACATTACATCAACTTCTCCAAAGGGTCTCTACGTGTTGAATCTGTATGTCAGACTTACATATTATGTGTGTGCAGTTGACTTTCTCGCAGTGAGATCTAAATTTTAATATATATTCACGATGTGTGACGGTGGTGTTTGTTGCAGCATCAAGGCGAACATGACGGGCGGCGGGCTGGTGGTGGTGGTGGAGGCGCGCATGACGGCGCAGCAGGAGTTCGTCGACCCGCTGCAGCTGCGCGTGCGCCTGCGCGGCTCCCGGGACCCGCCCGAGTCGGTGAGACACATACTATCGTTCATCACATTTCAATATGGAAGTTTCATTGATTCGTGCATTATTGTATGCTTTTGTCACTTAGCAGTTATAAATACTTGATGCTTTACATTTTTTGTTTGACTATACCAAGAAAATGACAGTAAAAAAACAGCCAAGTGCGGGTCGGATTCACGCACAATGGGTTCTGTATCATTATCTATAAAAATCACGTTTGTCGTATAGGAGTCCCATTGAAATATTTATTTGTTTCGGATTTTAGAATATTTTTTTTATAGCGGCAACAGAAATACAGCGTCTGTGAAAATTTCAACTGTCTAGCTATCATGGTTCATGAGGTACAGCCTGGTGACAGATAGACGAAAAAGTCTCAGTAATACGATTCCGTGTTTACCATTTGGGTACAGAACCTTAAAAAGGTTAAAATAGTGAACACAGCTTATGTCGATGAAGTCGTTGGTGAGCGGTGCGGTCTCCCGCAGTGGGACATCCTGGCCGGCAGCAGCTCGGCGTCGGCGGTGGCGGCGTCGGCCCGCGCGTGGGGCGCGCGCTGCGCGGCCGCGCCCTTCTCCCCGCGGCACCCGCTCGACGAGCCCGCGCGGCAGGCCAACGGCGCCGTCGACACTGCGCACGGTAACACTCACCCTCGTGTCCTTCGGATTTCAGAACACCGTATTTGAATCCTCTGGATGACGACGAGTCAAATCAGACACTTTTTTTCTAAACGTCAAAACAAACATTTTGTATGGGATTTGTATAATATATAAATTCCGTCGTGCTAATTTGGAATCAAATAGTACTCTTAATATCAGTTGTTTTGCATTAATAAATCTAAAATCTTATTGAAAATAGATATGGTCAATGAAAAGTGACCCTATTTTGTGACGTTTTATTTTATGAACTGTACCGAATAATTCATCTTTGACTCAGTCATCTATCCAATTATTCATCCCAATTTCAATTTAAGCTTTGAGTGCTTAAAACTTTGATGAAAGTACCGAGTTTATTTGGTTTAATATGGTCGATGTCATGGAAGAAAATATAATCATTTATTTATTTGTGTTGCGCAGGCGTCAAATCAGAGGGCGTGACGGTGTCGCTGCTGCGGCCGCAATTTGACGCCTTCCAGACGCCCACGCCCAGCGTGCGGCTCACGCTCGACTGTGAGTACTCCTCCTCGATAAAAATACTAAAATTCTTTTTCTCGCGTGTAATACAGACTTTATTTTCCAGTTGAAAAAATGTGGGACAGTTTCGTGTCAGCGGAAACAGCAGAAATGAACGGGGACGGCGGCCCGCGACAGATGACGTCGGCGTGGTGCGCGGGGTTCGTGCGCGTCGGCCGCACCGCCATGCCGTACAGCGTGCGGCTGCGGCCCGGCGGGCTCGCGCTGCTGCCGCACGAGCTGCAGTGAGTGTTACAGTACAGGTAGCGTCGGCCGCACCGCCATGCCGTACAGCGTGCGGCTGCGGCCCGGCGGGCTCGCGCTGCTGCCGCACGAGCTGCAGTGAGTGTTACAGTACAGGTAGCGTCGGCCGCACCGCCATGCCGTACAGCGTGCGGCTGCGGCCCGGCGGGCTCGCGCTGCTGCCGCACGAGCTGCAGTGAGTGTTACAGTACAGGTAGCGTCGGCCGCACCGCCATGCCGTACAGCGTGCGGCTGCGGCCCGGCGGGCTCGCGCTGCTGCCGCACGAGCTGCAGTGAGTGTTACAGTACAGGTAGCGTCGGCCGCACCGCCATGCCGTACAGCGTGCGGCTGCGGCCCGGCGGGCTCGCGCTGCTGCCGCACGAGCTGCAGTGAGTGTTACAGTACAGGTAGCGTCGGCCGCACCGCCATGCCGTACAGCGTGCGGCTGCGGCCCGGCGGGCTCGCGCTGCTGCCGCACGAGCTGCAGTGAGTGTTACAGTACAGGTAGCGTCGGCCGCACCGCCATGCCGTACAGCGTGCGGCTGCGGCCCGGCGGGCTCGCGCTGCTGCCGCACGAGCTGCAGTGAGTGTTACAGTACAGGTAGCGTCGGCCGCACCGCCATGCCGTACAGCGTGCGGCTGCGGCCCGGCGGGCTCGCGCTGCTGCCGCACGAGCTGCAGTGAGTGCCCACTATGCTACACCAACAACTAATCTGAAGGCAGATGCCACGGGCTAAGGATAGCATCGTCTCATTGCAACGCCGAACCGAATTAGGCTGATCATTTACTCGGAGATTTTTGACACTTCATTTGACGCATAGACGATAGCTATATGTTCATGTTGAAGCTTTTCGAGTAACGTCAAGGGATACTTGAGGTATATTTGTTTATTTGTTATTTAAAGAAGTTTGTCGTCCACAGATTCATAACGGCCAACAAGGAGGAACTGATGAAGGAGAGAGAGGTGTACGTGCGCAACGACTTTGATATGCCGGTGCGGCTGCTCGGGCTGCAGTACGACGAGGAATTGAGCACACACTTTCACGTCAGTGTATTTAGATTGTAATTATAGGTTGGGGGAAAAAGTCTTTTCGCATTTTATATGAAAATTCAAAACATTTTTTAATATAGTTTATTTACATTTAACTAAAGTATGTAGGTACCATTATGTTCGATAACTTTTTGCCATCTTATAGGTAGGGACATGATCCCATTGCTATAGAAATTTTGGGGCTTCTGATCAAAAAAACTGCGTCAAGTAGTTTTGGCAGTCCTCTCGTGATGTTAACCTGACACTGCCTAAAGAATTCTGAAGAGACCGAAACAGGTGGAAATCTGAAGGTGCCAGGTCAGGACTATACGGCGGATGCATTAACACCTCCCAGCCAAACTCTCTTAATTTTTGCTGAGTGGTTAAAGATGTGTGAGGTCTAGCGTTATCATGATGAAAAACCACACCCCTTCTGTTGATTAATTCCGGCCGCTTTCTCTCAACTTCTTGCTTTAATCTTATCAGTTGTTCGCAGTAGAGTTCTGAATCGATGGTCCTGCCTGGTGGTAACAGCTCATAATGAATAATGCCCTTCCAATCCCACCACACACACAGCATCGCCTTGTTGCGAGTTAACCCAGGTTTCGCCACAGTCTGTGAAGCCTGACCGGCCTTTGACCATGACCTTTTTCGCACGTTCTTGTCGTACGTGATCCACTTTTCATCACCAGTTATCAATTTCTTCAAAAATGGTTCGGTCTCATTACGTCGTAATAAAGAATCACAAATGAGTACACGGTTCATTAGGTTTCTTTCAGAGAGCTCGTGAGGTACCCAAATATCAAGCTTTTTTGTGTACCCATTTTTTTTTTCAAATGCGCCATAGCTGTTTTGTGGTCAATTCCCAGTTCTTCAGCTACGTCGTAACTACTGATATGCCGATCTTGCTCCACTTTTTCAAAAATAGCATCCTTTTTATCCGTAACAGGGCGACCAGAGCGACGTGCATCTTTGACATCAAAATTTCCGGATTGAAAACGCTTAAACCAAAGTGCTATTCTCACAGACACTGCACTAGGTCCATAAACATCGCAAATTTTTTTCGCCGCTTGCGTTTCATTTTTACCTTTTTGGTAGTAAAATTTTAAATAGTATCTAATTTCTTCATTAGATTCACTCATCTTGACGATAAGAAAAACAAATGAAAATCACGCATTTTCCTAATTTGAATTTGGAATTATCTTGTTTAAAATTTAACCTTTTAAATGATACCGAAACCAGCCAGGTACAAATAGTATAGCCAAAGTGGTTTTATTACAAGTTCATACATACTATATGCGAAAAGCCTTTTTCCCAACCTAATATAATGTAAAGAAAAACAGGAGAAATGCTGCGATTTTTTGAAAGATTATGGGATTTTCGCGTTTGTCATGATTTTAAGGGGAGTCTTCACTGATTCTGTATGGTCACAGAATAAATATAAGTGTTACATACAGAACGGAATATCCTACGGTCCCGGGTATTATGCGTCCCCGTTCTCCGTTTTCGCACCTTTTCCACGTTATTGCATTGTCGAGAGTTTCGAGCATATCGATGTATAGTTTCGTTTGTAGTAGCACAGAGTAAGTACTAGTACTCACGTACAGAAATCTTACACTAAAAAGAAATTCAAAGAAATATCTACTCAATGTTGTTAGAGATATGGTTTAATTTAGCTCGAATCAAAAACTCACACCTCGTTTAGATACCTAGAATTTCCTTCGACTGGTTTAGGTACCTAGAATAACCTTCGCATACGATCATTTCGAAAATGCGGCCGTTTGGAAGCGCTCGCGCAAACCATTCGTAATGTGACAAGTGATTTGAAAACGCGTCCCCAGATAGAGGAGGCGGCGGGCGCGCGCGGCGTCCTGCCGGGCGGGAGCCGCGCGCGCGTGTGCTCGCTGCGGCTGCGCGCCGCGCCCGCCCGCCCCGCGCTCCGCGCCCGCCTGCGCCTGCTCAGCGACCTCGCCGCGCACACCCTGCCCCTCACCATCGCGCCCGGCATCTTCCGCCTGGTCAGTCTCTCCTACTCACACTTCTTCATCTTCATTTATACGACAGATGACAACGACTCAAATCAAACACTTCTTTCGTAACGTAAAAATTATTTTATTTTACCTCACTCAAAAATAAGCAAGTTCTAAGCCTTTCGAATCCTGTTGAAAGAGAAACTGTCAAATAATAAAAAAGGACGCACATACACCCACGTAACGTCACTGACATTAGGTGTCACGCTTACAAAAGAGATGTTCCCTCTTATATTTAAAATGATAATTGCTGCCTCATTTAATAACCAATTTACTTTCTTATTACGGAAAATGGCTTCTTGTAAGTTTTATTTGTTATTCGTATAAAATATTGTCCAAAAACAAACTAAATCAAATAACCTATTGTATGAAATACAAAAATGTAACGTCATACTTTTTTGGAATCAAATATCGCTCTCAATGTTTGTTTTTCTGAATTAAAATCATGTTGAAAATAGATATGATCAATGAAAAGTGACGCTATATTGTGACGTTTTATTATATGAACTGTACTGAATAGTTTATTTTTGATCCAGTCATCAACCAAATTGTTTGCCACGAATGAGATTTGCAGTCGGCAAATTAGTCAGGAAGATTTGAAGTCATGGCAGCACGATTAAAAATTATACTCCTGGTACATTTTTCAAATCTCATTTGTGACGAAACATTTTTGTTCACAATTATTAATTTAGATATTATTCCGAGCATTGTAATGCATACCTGTTTGTGTACTTTATTTAGATGCCTTTTCATTCTTGCAGATAGATCGTCAGATTGGTTTTTTATTAAAAAAAAAAATTCTAAAGCTTGTATATACGTAGGTGAGAATGATTCCGACGTAGTGTGGTGGTTTGTGTCAGGAGTGGGAGTGGCCGCACAGCGCGGACGGCACGCTGCGGCTGGGCACGCTGGGCACGTCGAGCACGCGGCGCGTGCCGCTGCTGCTGCACAACGCGGGGCCCGCCGCGCTCTGCGTGCTCGAGCTCGGCGCCGAGCTGCCCGGCGCGCAGCTCGCGCTCGCCGACCACCAGCCCAACAGCACGGTGACCTACCCTTGCTTACCTGACCTACGTTTGCTTTTATCGACATAGATCGACTTACTGCACTCCAATTGATATTCCTGCTTGATAGATGCTGTTTTGATAGCCCAGTCCTCACATGCGAAACACAGTAGCTGTCCAGTTCAATGTTTACAGCTAGCACTATATCACGCAAAGTCCAATGTTCGAAGGACCAAAAAAATTATACTTGGTTTGTTAAGCCATATAGAAAAGACTAACTTATAAATTGATGCAATGATATAATAAATATATGAGTTCACGAATCTCGCAGACCGTCACTGACGTGAACGTGAACACTGTATATATTTTTGAATTTAAGCGCCACTCGGTATAAACGCGCTGACGCTGCATATTGTGCGTGGCCGTACACTAAGCTTTGTGGCATCTCATGCAACTGGTTCTGACTGACCGACCCATCTTAGTGGCCTAAAAATAGAAACTTCACGGGGATACCTCTGTCACGCTTGCTGTCACGTTGCAGCGCTGCGTGGAGGGCGGCGGGTCGCTGCGCGCGGTGCTGACGCTGGTGGCGCCTGCGCGCGCCGGCAACCTGTCGGGCCGCGTGCTCGTGCGCTCCGAGCACGCGCCCGCGCACGCCGCCGTCACGCTCAGCGCGCGCCCGGGCAGCGTGCGGCCGGACCAGCTGTACGCTATGCAGGTCAGTTGTACTGGTGGCGCCGGCAACCTGTCGGGCCGCGTGCTCGTGCGCTCCGAGCACGCGCCCGCGCACGCCGCCGTCACGCTCAGCGCGCGCCCGGGCAGCGTGCGGCCGGACCAGCTGTACGCTATGCAGGTCAGTTGTACTGGTGGCGCCGGCAACCTGTCGGGCCGCGTGCTCGTGCGCTCCGAGCACGCGCCCGCGCACGCCGCCGTCACGCTCAGCGCGCGCCCGGGCAGCGTGCGGCCGGACCAGCTGTACGCTATGCAGGTCAGTTGTACTGGTGGCGCCGGCAACCTGTCGGGCCGCGTGCTCGTGCGCTCCGAGCACGCGCTCGCGCACGCTGCCTCCACCAGGATCAGCTCTACGCTTTTCAGGTTACTTTTGTATTTTTGGGGATTTAACAGCTAATAAAATGATCGACACACATTTGGATGGATATCGAAAAGCTATTAACAGGTTCCCACGGATAGCACTAAGTTAGATAACTATTACACAGAGCGTATATCAAGAGCAGCACTGACTTTACGCCAAAGCAAGCATCCGCATTTTTAGACCACACTAAACGATCGCACGTAAACTGGTATTAGTGGTACAAAAAGTATAAATTACACTGGTCAACAAGATTTTGTCACAAGGATACTTGCAGCGATTTCTAAAAGAATTCAGTGCAAAAAACATGAGCCTAGTTATAAAAATTGTGTAGGACGTCTAAATTTTCAAATATTACACGTCAAAAATTCAAATTTCTTATTTTTTCGGCAATTTCAAAATTAAACCATAAATTCAATAAGGTGATTTTTAATTTTGTGATAGCAGCTTAACACTGTACAAACCTTACATTTTACAATATTTTTTACATCATTGCTGAATTATTTATAAAATGACTTATTACAGATTTTTTGCGGGTCGGTATTACGCCCTACAATGCGCGCAGTACGCAATGTATGGAAAATATTACGGTAACTTAAATCTTTATATAAATCCATAGATAAAAAAGGTACAAAAGTAAAACAAATTTTGTTTAGATATAGAAGGCTGATTACATAATTTTTGTTACAAAATTATATAACCTGCACAGAAGCTAGTTAATATAAATAATTTAAAATATCAGAAACCGGGGAAAATTGGATTTTTGATGTAACATTATTCTCAATTCTGACCTCCTAGAAACAAAAGTAAATTATGTCCTTAAACACTATATAAAAATCTGTAAGAGACAACTAGTCTTACTCCAGTGGGAAAAAAAATCTAAAATTTTGTCGACCAGTGTTGTTTATTAAAGAATTTTTTAGTTACGCTACGCCTATCGACGCAACGCCGGTGTTAAAGAGGCACAGATCTGAATCCTTTGCCAGCTCGTTGACGTGGTTGCTTGCACGCTTTACTTATACTCTCGTTAGTTAGACTCGTGGCTGCAACCTGTGAAGGTGAGCCGTACGTTTCGGTGGGAACTCAAGGGGTTCAAGTTTGAATTATTTTTGTGGACTTCATAATATGATACTGGTGGAGTTTGGTGTAATAAATGCTCATAGTCATGAACAATATGCGAAATAGTTGAAGTGGTCAGTCATAGTACGAATCATTGTGTGTGTGCAGGGCGCGCCTTGGGCGTGGGCGCGCGCGCCGCTGGTGCTGACGAGCAGCATGGCGCTGCGGATGCGGCCCACGCACGCCACCTCTCCCTCGCCCGAGCTAGACGTGCGGTGAGTGCGCTTACTCAACTCATGTTCCCGTGTAGCGCGGGGCCGGACTATATGCAAGTATCTCAATTTGTACAGAAAACACGCATAGGTCAACACACTGACACCGCGTCTACACGCGTCGTTTTTGTACGGCGGCCCCGCGCTACGCAGCGGGTGTGCCAATCGCCTAATAACGCGTTCAAGAGGGTCGCGCGTACTCACTTTGATACACCATCAATCTGGTTAAACTAAGTTCCTAAAATATGCTTCAGATTCCATTATCAATGCTTTTCATTCAACTCAGCTGTCTGCATCGGTACTTCGCGATACACGGTCCTTCGAGCCGGATGTAGCCTACAGAAATTTATGTATGTAATTGGTTTCGTAAAACTAACAACCATTTCTGATTTAGTATATTTCGTTATAAAACTTTGCCATTGATAAGTTTTCACTTATAGATAAAATATAGCATTTAAGCCAATTTGATGACACTATTTTAAGTTCAAGGACACAATAGTTCAATGTGATAAACTATCGTTATCCGGCTCGAAGGAAAATGTACGGCGCAGGCTTCGGTTGTCACAAGGCCTGCACCATACATGAAGAGATAATGATGTTGCTTGCTTGATGATAGTGTATGGAGATACAAGACCACATCACGTAGAAACTGTTTATGGTTGTTATGTTATATTTTGTAGAGTTAGGTGTGACGGGTCCTTTCGCGATCGCCGCTCGATAGTGTCTCGATTGTTATTTGATTCAAAATGTAAGCTGACACGCGACACTGTAGTGTGTAGGCGCGTGCAGCCGAAATGTACGGGCATTGCTCGTACAGAACTAAAAACTATACAATATAGGTTTTAAAATAAGTAAAAGAAATAGATGTATGTATAGTCTCAAATATTAAAATGACATTAAAGGACGTAAACGAGACTGTTGGCTTCTAGACTAGACACGGAGGTGGAAATAACGGCGGGCAAGCACACGGTGGGCACGCTGGTGTACTCGCCCGAGAAGCTGTGCGAGCCGGACTGCTACACCGGCCTCGACTTGGACTCTAAAGGTGAGCGGGAATGAAGTTAAAGCCTGTACAGCGGGTGTAAGTGAGGTACAGGGTAGGGATTTGTCGCCAGTAGTATTAACAACCGGCCAAGTGCGACACGAAGAGTTCCGTCCCATGATCTATAAAAAATCACGTTTTTTGTATGGGAGCCCCACTTAAATATATATTTTATTTTGTTTCAAGTATTTTTTGTTATAGCGGAAACAGAAATACATCATCTGTGAAAATTTTATTCGTCTGGCTATCACGGTTCATGACATACAGCCTGGTGACGTACAGACGGACAGCGGAGTCTTAGTAATAGGGTTCCGATTTTATCTTTTCAGTACGGAACCCTTAAAATCATATACACGGTGATTTTTATGTGGTTATGTATATCTCTTATAAGGATCGTTAATAAGACCTAATTAGCTAGTCAAAATAAGAATTCAGAAACAAAAAATGTTGACTATAACTAGGAAGTAAAATCGGGAGATCAATTAGTAGTATCGTCTAGATTTCGAGTTCATCAGGGTCACGCCACGCGGCAGTTTTGGACGGGCGTAACTACGTGGTCTCGATCGAAAATAATTTTCGCAACTTTTTTATCTTATGTTATACACAAATTTGGATTACGTGTATGGATAGAGGAATTTATTTACTATGCGACATTTTTTTTTCGAAACCAATGAAAACTCAGCGTGTATTTATACTTTTCATGAAGAGGCACAAATGTTCGACATGACGTCACAGCTACCGCCTTATACATACATACATACATTTTATCACGCCTGTCTCTCACAGGGATAGGCGGAGGTTATGGACCTCCACTTGCGATGATCCTGACAGACCTCTTTCGCTTCTTAAATTGGCTTGTCAACTAAATAATAAAAATTTCGTAGAGGGTTTTAATCACGGAACAGAGAAATAGGTGGAAGTGCCAAGTGGGCGTGGCGCGCGTGTCATAATCCGGTAAAACTACGCAAGATCGACCGACTCCGTACATCAGTCGTATTCTAGCTACGTGTTGAGATCGTTTTGTCCGCCCGACCAACATTTTTTTCGCTAAATATGCCGTGTTGTAGTGTTTTAGTATGTAAAAATGGCAGTAAGAACAAAAATAGAAGCAATGCAGGTGTTTCTTTCCATCAGCATGTACGATAACATGCATTTTCTTTTAAAAAAATACGAAAATCATTCTGGTACGATCATATTAACTAGGTAGTTCTAGAAAGTTCGTTCCCGTAAGTTGTCGCTACTCGATTAGTGATGTACAGATTTTGCTATTCGATTAGTGATGTACAAATTATGTCGATGAAATCTCGCTACTGGATTAGTGATGTAGTCGAGGCGGATGCGGATTTTGTCGATAAAATAAATCAAAATTTCAGGTTTAATTTAATAGAATAACGCAACGATTTTAAGTAATATATAGACTTATTATAAACATGAACATTTTCTAGTATTTTTATTGCAATAAAAAATTTATATTAGTCTAACCTTTTGAAATATTTTTAGGCCCAAATGTAAAAGAAAAGTGGATAGATGCAACAGGTAGGGTTAACAAGATGCCAACTAAATCAAGCACCATATGTTCGGAGCGTTTTGAAGAAAATAATTTACTTATATCTAATTTACTTAAATATAATAATTTTATTTTCTTATAAAGGTTGTCCTTTATGTCAATTTTTTTCAGCTCTAGCTCCTGCTGCTGCTCCCAAATTTATATGTAACTAGCTTTAACCCAAGACTTCGTTAACGTAATATAAGTAATTTGAAAAAGTCTCCATTTGTATGGCAAAATAAGATTCACCATGCCAAGTTCCATCACTCTTTTTTGGGGATAAACCTATGTCCTTTTCCGGGACTCTTAAACTATATACCTTCATATTCAATTTCAATTAAATTGGTTAAGTAGTTGAATCGTTAAGAAGTAACAGACAGACGGATTTACTTGAATATCACTGTAATACTAGTAATGGATCTACAAAGTTATTGACACAATTCTCTTTATTTTAAGCTCACCATGCTGGTTTGGGTGAAAGGGACAAAAGAAAATAAATAGAATGTACCAACTTCCTGCATTCCCGCGCAGATTGTAAAAGCTGATCGAGAGAATGGGCAAAATGGCAGAAGAGAAATTCCTCTGCCATTTCGACCATGCGGGTAGCAACCCATCACTATTTTGATTCCCTTTCCCACTTTCCCGCCCGCCGTCACGCTAAAAGTAGCCTTTGGATCTTGCGGCCCTGGGCGATTTCAGCTTAAAACCGCAAGACTCAAAATGTTCTGTATGTTCCATTCCATTTGGGATTTAATCTGCACATCCATACTAATATTATAAATAAGAAAATTACGCAGACGAAGTCGCGAGTGAAAGTTAGTGTTAAATAAAGATAAGAAAATTCGAAAAAAATGCCTTTGCGTCGAATGATATCGATACTGTTAATCAATATTAAATAATATGGACATCACTATTCGAGTAGCCCACCTGTCGGCAAGTAGCAGAATTATTTCGTAGCTTGGGATTCAAGTGACGAAAAAATTCTGCTTCTCAACGATAGATGGCGCAATTATCAGACTTTTTAATTTGAGTTAGACATTAAATAGCAAAACGTCGTAAGTACTTTTTGAACCGTAGGAAAATAAACCTTACGCTTGAGACTTAATGTCGTTTTTAAAATGTAGGGTCTATTGACTTAGGCCAATATTAAAATAAATATATTCGACCAATCAAACGAATTTTTCGTATGTGTGCAATATGTGATTATTGGTTTATTTGTGTGAGTTTGGCGACGCTTGTTTCTTAACTAATTTAGGCCCAAGGCACTTCCACCTATTTCTCTGTTCCGTGGTTTTAATAGAAAATATGGGCCATTTTAAGAACACTTAGAAATAAAAAAAATTTAAGTGTTATTAGGATTATTTTATATAATTTTAAACTCTGCACCGGAAGTGACGACACACAGCAATCAAAGTTTACATTTTTCCTATGCTTGCACAAATAAAAAAACAATGACAACGGTCACCTGTTTAAATTATTTTTGTTATGTTGTTGTAGTCGTTTGATATATATTGTTGTGGGGAGATGACAGTGACAGTATCATGGAATCATATGTACTTCGGACAGTACAGTATTGAAAGCGGAAATTGGCAATCTTCATCGTGACTTCACTTCCTCAAATTAGTTGACCTCGCTTGAAAATGAAGGTCATTTGGACTTTTGCAAATATCTGAATAACTAAGACCTTATTTTAAAATCCGATCAGAGAAAGCTTCTCCTCGAAAAGGTTTGCGAATAAGATCTTTTTTCAAATAACTCGACAAGCGAACTGTGACGAAAAGTAATTCGGCTGTTTGGTTCGGTTCGACTGTGCAGATGGGTCGGAGTGGGTGTCCCGGCTGGAGGCGATCGCGGGCGCTTCGTGGCAGGAGGGCGCGCTGGCGGCGGCGCTGCGGCGGGACGCCGCGCTGCGCGCGCGCCGCCGCGCCGCCTTCCGCGCCGCGCGACACCTCCACCTCAACCACACGCTCTACCTGCACACCACCGAGGTACCACACCGCTTCACACTCCGCTCTGAGCTTCTGTCTCACGTCACATCACACTCATATTGTAAAGCCGATAGTTTGTGAGTGTGTGTGTATGTTTGTTACTTCTTCAAGCGCAAACGGCTGGACTAATTTTGATAAAAATACTTTCGCCTCTATAATATTAGTGTGATTGTGTGACTGATAAACCGCGGGGCGCAGCTAGCAGAAAATATATTCGAACATATTACACAGATTGAGCTAGCTCCAAAGAAAGTTAGAGACTTGTGTTATGGAATACTCACTCAACGATACTATATTTTATAACAAATACTTATATAGATAAAACTACAAAGAACCAGATCAATCTAAAAAAGAACATTTTCGATCCTGACCTGAGACTGACCTAACCGGAAATCGAACCCGAGACCTCCGGTGTGACAGCGTGGTATGTTGACCACTAGGCCACACAGGTCGTCGCAGAGTAAAATTCATGCTTACTACTACAAAGGAAACTAAACATTCGTGCACACGTCAATGTGTGAGTTTCGCGTCCTACTCACTCGACAACACGAGAACAGGGTACGGGAGCGCATGTGGCTTCGCGCTAAGCATCGCAAGCTCTGTTTGGGATAGCCCACCTTTTGTACATTCTAAGCTTTTTTTCTTTTCTATCAGATCCCTTGGGCATGCCTATCCATTGCCTTTTAAACATAATTATTTCTCTTCATTGTCGCTAGTTGGCGCTATAGCATTAAAATCTTTCATTAGTAATATTTAAATAAAGTAGTACTCCACTTAATCCAATATGACTCATATGGAATGCAATAAATATTTTAAAAGCATATTCAAAACTTGACACTTTTGTTAGTGTGCTGCCATCTCTGTGTGCCTGCCCGCAACTCCAGTTTTGGTCACTTATCTGTTGGGTATCTGTTCCGTTAGTAATAATATTATGTTTGCGTTGTGTGATACGTTGAAGTGGTGTTTGCACGTGTGGTCAGGTGGTGCAGATCCCGGTGGGCGTGTCGCTGCGCTGGGTGTGGCCGCGGCTGGCGCGGGGCGCGGGCGGCGCGCTGTGCGGCGTGGGCTCGGCGCTGCCGCTGCGGCTGCGGCTGCACAACCCCAGCTCGCGCCCGCTGCTCCTGCAGCCCGTGCTCGCCGCGCCGCAACACACCGACACCTCCAGCCTCGACGACCTGTAACCATTTTTGTTTATTCAAACTGCGCACTTTGTTCATGTATATTTTTAGAGAAAAAGAGAGAGGAAGAAAGAGAAAAAAAGAGAGAGAAAGAGAGTGAGACAAAGAGAGGAAGACAGGGAGATAAAGAGAGAGAGTCAGTTTTTGGCCCGGGAATACATAAAATAATTTGTTATGCACCTTTTCCTTTTTTTAAATTCAATAATGAGCTTCCTCCCGATGTTATTACTCCTTTTACGAATTGAAATAAAGTTCCGTTTCCAGCGACGGCTGGGAAGAGGAGCAGCAATGCATGGAGTGCACGTGGTCTCCCGAAACGTTCACGCTGAGCTCGTGGCGCGCCGTAAAGGGCGAGGTTCGCCTGTGGAACAGCTCGAGCAGTGCGAGCAGCGCGAGTAGCTCGAGCAGTGCGAGCAGCTCGAGCAGCGTGCTGCCCGCTCTGCTGCTGGCGCCGGACGCCGAGCTGGAGCTGCTCGTCAACTTCACGCCCAAGGTTGCCGCGCCGCTCGCCGCCAAGCTGTACTTACGGTGAGCACTGCAGCTTCTTACACTATTGGGTAACTGACATTATGATGTGAATTTGTTTCATAATGGACGTTGACGAAAACGACAATGGATATCATTTAATAAAAGTTAAACTGGGTGTGTGACGACCTCCGTGGAATAGCGGTCACCATACTAGTCCGCCACCCAGAGGTTTCGGGTTCGATCAGCGCTAGTTCGAAAATAGCTTTTTTCAAATTGTGCTGTGTCTTCGATGTTTATCTATATAATTATGTGTTTATTATAAAAAATTGTATCGATGAGTTAGTATCCCATTACACAAGTCTCGATTTACTTTGAAACTCGTTCAATCAGTGTAATTTATCCCTATATATTTGTTAGAAAAAACTTGTAAATATTAAGAAAGAAAAGTATTTAAGTATGTACAGTCAGACTTCAAAAATGGAGTCATAATTTCTCATACAATCAGTATGAGAGATTATAACTCCATTTTTGAAATTACCGTACCTCATATTACGTATATATTAGTGTTACAGAAAACAAATAAATCATTTATCTATATAGATATTTAAATTCGTTTTAAGAGACAGAGAGAAAGAAATCCCCGAGATCTGAAAAGAAAGGAAGGACCTCGAGATCTGAATCTTTTATATTTTTTCTCTCTTCTCCTCTTAGGCGTATACGAGTAATGTAAAGTCAAAGTCAAAAATTTTTATTCAATGTAGGATAAATTTATCTGTTATTGAAGGTTATTTTTTTTTTAAATATTATTTTAGTGCAAAAGCTTAATACTACTAGAGCTGTTTCGGAACGACCACTGCTGGGAAGATTACACCGAAAGAAACGCAGTTCAGTATTGGTCCCTACCCAGCCTGATGGGCTATGTTTCAGTTACAATATAGATTTACACTTAAGCTCAGTATACATTATATAATACATCTATATAATACAATTAAAATTTGCAGTCAACTATTTCCAAGAATTTAGATGTAATATTATAAGAGAGTGTTTCTGTTTCGTGCAAGAAGTGGAGAGTTGTCGTCTTGTTGCAGCAACAACCTGACGGTGGTGGAGAGCGTGTCGGTGTGGGGGCGCGGCGTGTACCCCAGCTTCGAGCTGGCGGGCCGCCGGCCCGGCCGCCGCGCGCCGCTCACCTTCGAGGTGCGTAGCTGTCGGCCACGCGTGTGCCTTGTGCTGCACCTCGATGTATTGTCTCATACTACTACACAAAATGAATAATTCGTTAAATATTCCCATTCATATGCTTTATGTATGGGTTTTTTTACACTTTTTAGAAATTATTATATCAATTTGAAATGATGTAGTGAGAGAAATGCACACTGAATTTTATTGAATAGGTAAAAGTACAGTATAAAGAGTCGCGCTTGCAAAACGTAAGCGCAGCGGCTCGTGTATATTATCAACATTATATTTATGTTAGAGTTAGCTCGTACAATAATATCCATTACTAGTCTTTTTATCATCATCATTCGAGCGTATTCCCGGTTGCAACCTCAGCGGTAACGCTTCAGAGCCCGGGGTCTTCTACTTGACCCAGGTGATTTGACGGGGTTATTGGTTTTTACACAGAGCGACTGCCATCTGACGTCCGCAAACCAAAGGGTAGACCAGAACCAATCCTTGGTAGGTTTGATGAGCAAACTCTAGATGGTGTTTGAATTTCACAGTTTATACGTACCTTCCTAAACACGGATACATCTTTCTTTTTGAATAATCAGGTGATTCAAGCAATATCCTAACAAGACTGAAAACAGCTTTTCATAAAGTGTGCTTCCCACTGGGATTAGAATCAGCAGTCATCTAATGTTGACACGTCTTTTTTATTAGATGAGAAGTCAAAGTCAAAATCATTTATTTGTCTTGGATATAATTGTCAATTTTTTTTTTCAATTTCATAATAGGTTTTTGTTTTTGACGTCAAATTATTTACTTACAACTAAGTTTACTGCCGCTTCCTAAGCTAACTTTAAGCGGTTGCAAATTGTATTGCAGCATTTTCTCCAAAAACGTCAATTTACAATAATATTGATATTAATATTAGATATGTGGATATTATACATTGTTATTTTGAGAACTATGCGGACGATGAGAAACACGAGACACTGTCGAGTGACGATCGAGAGGACTGGTCACAACCAGCTCTACAACATGTAACTCATATCAGCAATAAACAGTTTTTTACGTGACGTGATCTTGTATCTTCATATCATCATCAAGCAACAACACCTGTGTCTCTTCATGTATGGTGTGGACCTAGGTGACAACCGAAGCCTGCGTCGTACGATACAACTAGGCATAAGTTTCGGTTGCCGTATCGGAGCCGGAGGTGCAGCGTGCGTTGTGTGTGTGCGCAGATGACGATCTACGTGGCGAAGTGGACCACGCTAGTCCGCCACTCAGAGGTCCCGGGTTCGATCCCCGGTCAGGGCAAGATCTTTTTCAAATTGTCCTGGGTATTGATCGATATAATGTATTTTTTATAAAATATAGTATCGTTGAGTCAGTATCCCATAAGACAAGTGTCGACCTTACTTCGGGGCCCGGTGAATGAGTGTAATGTATATGTAGATAACGGAGTGCGGGTCGGGGTTGGTGCGGCGCGCGGTGGTGGTGCGCAACACGGGCGCGGTGGGCGTGCGGCTGCGCGGCTGGCGGCTGGCCGGCGCCGCCTGCGGCGCGCGCGGCTTCCGCCTCGAGCCCTGCGCGCCGCTCGCGCTCGCGCCCAACCAGACGCACGCGCTCACGCTGGCCTTCGCGCCCGACTGGTCGCTGGCGCAGGTGCCCGCCACGCTGCAGGTATTTCATTCTATTCTATTTTACTTTAATTGGAAGATCAACACAATACTTAAAGTACATAACGAACCTAGATATTGAGTAGCCAATCAGAGGTTCTCACATATACATTGATACTAGATACTGTATAGGTTAACAATATAATTGAATATAATTGTTATAACAACAAGTAGTAGGTATAAATAAGATTTCGAAGAATATGAAAGTGTGCAAGTGTTGCGCGTGTTGATGTCTCGGGCCGTTCGGTTGCCAGGTGACGACGGACATGGGCGTGTCGGAGTTCTCGGTGGCGGCGCTGGTGCCGGCGCGGCTGCTGGCGGCGTGCGGCGGCGCGGCGCCGCGGCCGCCGTTCGAGGCCGCGCTGCGCGGCGCCGGCACGCTGCTGGCGCTGGCCGCGCTCGCGCTCGTGCTCGCCGCCGCCGCGCTCGACGCCGAGCGCGAGCTGCGCCGCGCGCGCGCCGCCCGCCCGCAGGTACGCACCACACACACTTCACCACCGACTCGCGCGATGCTTTATATGATGTACACGAAACTGACAAATTAAATTGGTTGCCTGTTAAGTCGGTTTCTAAACGATAACTTTACATGATAACATCGTGATAGATGCGTAACGAGCCTAACGATGAGGTCGATCGTGATTCGTGCTTCTCTATCGCTCGTGTCGCGCTCTTGCTTGCACGTTCGACTCAAGCAGAACGTAACAATTTTTCGGGCGGGCAACCGACGTTCTTTTTTTTTAAATTAATTATTTATTTATTTGGTTCGCTAACTGGCTGAACAACATACAAGTCGATTATCGATACAATCGACTTATTAGACTACCACATAAAAAAAAAATATTTATCTTTTCACTTAATAACGTCTTATAAATCATAACGTCGTCTTAAAATGCTAAAAAACTGAGATCAAAATTCTATTCAATTCAATTGAAATGTTTATTGCCTCCTTAACCTTTCGTGAGCGGCCGCCGTTCAGGTGTCAAATTACGCCAAACCTGACTCTAACAGATTTTTTAGCGCGTCAGCGCGTTATCGCATTGTTTACACAATTGAAACCAGATGTTTAATAATAATATATCAATGACACAATGTCCATATGTGATTGCAGGCTCCGCCGGCACGTGCGCCGTTAGATCTCCGCGGCGTGACGGCGGAGTGTCGGTCGGACGAGCTGCCACCGCGCGCGGCGCCGGCCGCCCCCGGGCCGGCGGCGCGGCGCAAACGCGCGCCGCGCCGCGCGGCCGCGCCGCTCGACCCGCAGGCGGAGCGGCGCGCCTTCGAGCGCTGGCGGGCCGAGGTGCTGCGCCGCGCCGACGACGACGACCACTCCAGCGAGGACGCCGACGCCGAGCCGGACGCCGAGACCGACTCCACGCCCCCGCCCGAGGCGCCCGAACCCGACGAATCTCAAATCGACGAAGCGGACCTGCCCGCCGAGCGCGAGTTCCCGTCCCGACCGGACGAGGACGGCGTCTCCACGGGCTCGGACACGTCCTCCCCGGGGGACGAGCGGGACGAACCGGAGGTGGACGACGTGGAAGAATCCAGCACGCCCCCGGCGCCCGCGGAGGACCGCGAGCCGGAGCTCGACAGTCCGTCGGCGGCGGGCGGCTCGCCGCAGCAGCGCTCGGCGCGCGCGCGGCGCTGCGCGAGCCCGCCGCCGCGCCGCGCCGAGCGCCCGCGCCCCGACGGGGACTCCAGCCGGACCAGGGCGCCGCCGAGACACCACAACCGGAAAGAAAAGGTACGTCTTTTTTTAATTACCCAAAAACAAAATAGAGTATTGTGTTATATAACAATCCTATTTATCGTAAATAATTATCAGATTTTGTTTGTCTCATCAATTAATTATAAGAAATATTTTTAATCCTAATTCCCTACACCATTCAGCTTAACTTCGCCATTTCTTTTGCCCGTCTCGTCTGACCTATAAAAAATAATGACATGACAGTTGACAACATACTCGTACCTGCCACTGTAATATTACAGTTGACAGCTTAACTGTAATTTGTCTAAGTTGTCAAAATAGTGTGTATTTTACCGCGATGGCAGTTAAGTTACCAACTGTCATATGATTTTTTTTATATGTCAGATGAGAAGGACAAAAGAAATTATGGCGTTAAGATGCGCGGTGAACGAAATTACGACAAGAATATTTTTATTTTAACTAACTATACTGAAAAATCTGATAGTTATTTACGATAAATAGGATTTTAATGTTCCTAACACTAAAAAAAGTTCCAGTCGTTTTTAATTTTTTTATCCCTGTCCCATTCTTTGTAACATGCTGATTTGTGAATTATATGTCGAGTTTTTCTAGACAAAGATTTAACCAATTGGAAGTTCTCAACTCGGGCTAATCGTTCTTTCAATCGAGTTATTCTTGAAACATATTGATATGCATGTGTCCACGGCATTATTGTATGACAATGTTTGGTGACGTGGTTGTTGGTGTCAGACGGGCCGTCGCCGGGTGTTGGAGCGCAGCAGCGGCGAGCGCGGCGCGGCGGCGCCGGCGCGCGCGGCGAGCGGCGCGGACGCGCGCGCGCCGCCCGCGCTGCGCCGCGGCGCCACCTGGAGCTCCGTCGTCGCCGAGGGCGCCGCCGCCGCGCAGGCCCCGCTCAGGTAACTGTAGGAATTTTCCAACTTGCCCTGACCGGGGATCGAACCTGGAACCGTTGGCTGGCGGACTTGCATGGTGGCCACGGAGGACGTCGCGATAATGAAGTCGGATCAATGAAGCTATAATCCGCTAGATAACAACAACTCAAATCAGACACTTTTTCTAAACGTTAAAACAAACACTTTCTATGGAATTTGTATGACACTGAAACGTTTTTTTGGAGTCAAATAGCGTTTTTAATGTCAGTTCATTTGCATTAATAGGCAAGAATAGTATCAATGAAAACTGACACTATTTTATGACGTTTTAAACACACGAATAATGTATTTTTGTGTGTTTAGCAATTCGCCGGCGGCCCCGCTGGCGCCGATCGGGTCGGACGTGCGGCGGCGCGCGGAGGGCCGGCCGGCGCAGTCGCTGTTCTACTTCAACGAGGCGCCGCCCGCGTCCGAGCCCGGCTTCGCCTGGCACGCGCAGAACGACTACGCCGCGCCCGTCTACAGAGGTTTGTATCTTTACACTTTGACTACCTAACTAATCTTAGTACAATGCGATACAAATAAGTTCCACCCTCGCCTTCGACTCCAATTGGCTAATCCTGTAAACCTTTTTCCACCATCCTCTTTTCATATTTTTTTACTGTCGAATCAAAAAAAAAACGTGGCACTCGGGGACTGCCGCGGTAAAGCTATTTTTTATTAACTTATACAATTTTTTTTCTTTGATATTAATTCAAATTACACTTTTTGAGCGTGGTGATCGATAAGAAAACAATTTTTTTCTTTTATTGAATAAATGAGAAGTTAATATCGTTTAAAATATTTTTATTATCTCACGATACATGTAGGCTATTCAGTAATTTTTATTATGAGCAGTTAGCAGCTAGTCTACAAGCATACGTCTAGTCGCACGCACACAAACACCGTGCCGAAGTCTGCCGAACTGAAACGACGTTAGACGATGCACGGCTTTCAACGTCGCGCCGCTGTGTGGGCGGAGTGGGGGGGTGTTAGGTTTTATTTTCGTTACAGAATTTTTTGGTTCGGCCGCCGCGCTCAAAGTCCTCGATAAAAGCTATGCAATAGCTTACAAATAAAGCATTGTAATTGAAATGATGTACTGAATCGTTTGGCAGAGGAGTCAATGGGCGGCAACAACGGGTCGCCGGGCTACGGGTCGATCGGGTCGGTGTGGGGCGGCGGCGCGCCGCTGGCGCCGCGCGCGCCGCCGGCGTGGCTGTGGGGCGGCGCGGTGCGCCCGCCGCCCGGCTTCGGCGCGCCCGCGCGCCCCGCGCCCCGCGCCTACGACCCCTTCCGCTCGCTGGCCGCCATCTGGGGGCCCGGCGCGCTGGACTGGCGCCGCGACCCCTCCCCGCCGCCCGCCGCCGACCACTGAACCCCCCGCGGGCCGGCGCTCTAGTCTGCCCCCCGCGCCGCCACCCGCACCCTGCAGTGTTCCCTACTCGATCGTCTGTTCAAGACTGAATAAAACTTACGTTTCTAAACTGAATCTTGAAGTTTCATTATCTTTATGTCAACAAACTACTCACTTGAATAAACTTCTGAAAGACTTCTTAATGCCTTCAAATCTCAGCCTAAAATTAATCATTTTGTTATTCACCAAAGAAAACATTTTTTTTTGGAAAAAGACTTAATCCATCTATATGCTCTGAATAGGGGTGACGTCGGAATGGACCCATATTTTTGAACGGCTTTGGCGGTCAGGGACCACTTCTCATAGTGTCCATTTCGGGATTTGTCTAATTCTGGGTTTGACTACTTCTACTTTACGACTATTTCGTAATGCAACCATTTCTGCATTTGACCACTTCGTGTTTCGTCCACCGCTAGTACAGTGTGCAAATGAACTCATGTTTAAGACTATTTTATGATGCAACCATTTCTGCATTTGACCACTACGTGTTTCGTCCACTGTAAGATGTCCAAAGACACAAAGCATCAAAGTTACGGGAGTCTTCTTAGCGAGTCAGAATGGCTTTTTCCTAAGGTTGTGGACACAGTGTTTGGCCACGCTTACTCCCCTGTCATTAGCCGAGTTTAAATAATCCAATGTACAAGAGGTTGCGCAGCTGACGCATGACAGGAGGGGGGGGGGGGGGGGGGGGGCATGCACAGAACAGCTCCACGCTTTACTCGGTTCTCGTGGCATCTTCCAACACCCGCTCGGAGTCTGTTTAAGGACTTCTAGCCCAGGGGAGATCACCACCTGGAGGGAGTTTCTCATTGGTTGGAAGATTTGCTGGTAAAGGGGGTATTTATCTTTCCACCATGCCAATCTAGTATTTGGGGCTTCACTGAGTAGGATGCTTGGATGCCTCAGAAAACTTTTTAGACTATTCGAGCAAGCGACATTACGACGCCCGCTTGGCGCTATTTCCAGACTGTGTATAGATGGTGCTCCTTGTAACTCCTCCGTAGTAGGTGAGGTGATGCTCCCCAGCGAGTAGTTGTGAGACGGCGTATGTTATTATTGCGAGAACTAACCTTCGATTTTAGGATATTGCAATTCTCCCTGTACATTAGAGAACGATCGGGGGTTAAATCCAGGTATCTTGACGGAGCTGTGTGTGTGTGATCTTCAGCTTCCTATTAGCCTCCTGGTTACGCAATTAAACGGCGCAAGACTGTCTTTGATGTATTTGGTCGTAACGAATTAGTTTTATAGTATACTGTTAGCTGATCCAAGGCAGTGTTGGGGTTGCTTCTATTTCCTCTATTTATCTTAGCTTTTGGATTGGTATGTAAGGGCCAGGTCATTTGCGTACTTAGATGAGACGATTAGTGGTTGGTGGACATTGCTGATCATTAGTGTAAATGTTGAACCAGGTAGGTGCGAGGAGACTACCCTGTGGAAGACCGTCCTTCTGGGTTCGCTATCACCTTTTGCGTAAATTGAGTAGAACCTCAAGCGGCGGTTGCGCAGCATCTCTCCGAGTATATTGACAAATTGTGGGTCTTTTGTGAGAGCAGCTACTTTTTCAAGTAGTAGCTCGATTTTGACTGTATCATATGCTGCGCTTACGTCTTACAAATACTACTCCTGTAATTAAGCACCATTCGAACGCGTCCTCGATGTGCTGAGTCACATTTAGCACCTGCCCACAGCAAGATTTACCTGGTCGAAAGCCGGGTTGATCGGGAATGAGTTGGTTATCTATTAGTCGGAATAGTGGCTTGCGACGGTATGGAAAAATCATACCTAGCCGTGAGTGCCGTGACGTCATGCGAAATTTCAATGCACTGTATCTATGTTATTTTTTGTTTCTCAGAGAAAAGAAAAAATGTGTACAACAAACACTGCATAACTTTCTCCCTGTGAAGACTAAAATTGCGCTGGCACAATCCTTCTCCCCATGCTTAACTACGCTGATACCTGCTACCTCGATCTCACGGAAGAGCAATTAAATAAACTTGAACGTCTCCAAACTCTTTGCATTAGATTCATATTTGGTTATACTCAGTTTTAAGATAAATTGTGGAGGAAATAAATAAATATTTTATTTATTTATTTAATCCTACTCGGCTGGGCAGCGTTCGGGAAGCCACGCAGTGTCTTCTCGTCGAAAATACCTCAGTGCCTCAAGACGAAAGTGTTTAATCAATGTATATTACCCAGTGGCGGCGCAAAACCTAAACTTAATGTGGGCAAGCTACATTTCGCGAGGCCCTCTGATGGTGCAAATCGAATTTCTACTTATTTAACACGTATTAAAATTTAAAAATATGTAACTATTATTTTTTAGGCCTCGCTAACGTTCGGCCATGAAAACTGCTCATCCAGCAATGCCATACTTCCCGCAGTAATGTACTGACAGAAAACCGATTATTTCATTCACATTCATTTCGGGCGCCGAAGAGTGGAATATCTTTAAGTTGAGAATTAATTTAAATATATTTATTGTAAGAAAAACCTTGTGGCGTGTTCTTTTGGATTATTCATTCTAAATTTGAGGCGCGAGGCCGTGGGCGGTGGCCACACCGCCGAATTACGCCGCCTCTGGTATTATCAGTGATGACTTATGGCTCTGAAACGTGGTCCCTTACTATGGGTCTCATAAGAAGGCTCAAGGTCGTTCAGCGCGCTATGGAGAGGGCTATGCTCGGAGTTTCCCTACGTGATCGAATCAGAAATGAGGAAATTCGTAGGAGAACAAAAGTCACTGACATAGCCCAGCGGATTAGTTCGTTGAAGTGGCAGTGGGCGGGACACATAGCGCAAAGAACCGATGGCCGATGGGGCAAAAGGTTCTCGAATGGCGACCACGTACTGGCAAGGGAAGCGTAGGACACCCACCCACAAGGTGGTCAGACGACCTGACCAAGGTCGCTGGAAAGCGCTGGATGCAGGCCGCTCTTGATCGGTCGTTTTGGAAATCTTTGGGAGAGGCCTATGTCCAGCCGTGGACATTATGCGGCTAAAATGATGATTCGTAAAGTGCAATCAATGAAAAATTCAAAGATTTAGTGACGTCCTATTACCTTTCCTCTCGCTCTAACTAATATCTCTTTTCTCCTTTTCTTTTCACTTTCATTTACTTTTCTTAATGTTCGTACAAATTTTATAGTTTATGTATTTATATTACTTTATTGTTCATTTATTTGTTATAGTACGTACTCCTATTATTAATTGGTATACTTATATTCTTCTACACTGTAATACTCTTAACTGCGCCAACTCCTCCCTTTTATAGTTTTCTCTACCCAAAGGCTGGCTGGAAGAAATCACTTTAGTGATAAGCCCGCATTTGTATGTACCTACTAGATTTTAAATGTACTTTTTATTATTGTCATACTTAGTTGGTGCAATAAAGAAATTTTATCTTTATCTTTACAATATTTTTTAATAATCTAACCGATGGGCTAAAAATATTTTTTCCATTCATCATGCCTATTGCCAAGCACAGTAATTATCTCATTCAGTCCTTGTCTAGGACAACTGGGAGCATGGTAGTGATGAATAAACATTAAAAATTCAAGGGTTCACTTGTTGGTATATTAACTTCTAGTACTTCAATACAAAATAATTTATTACTAAAAGTTAATAAAATTTTACATCACATTATTACATTCACTCGCCAAAAGATGGAACAATAAATCAACATGGTCACATTCATGTCCTCCTAATTATGAGAATCATTCTGTTTCGAGGCAAAAAGATTTCAATCTCAATATGTACAAAGAACATTTAAAACAATGCTCATAATTAAACTACAGTTGCAAGTCTCTTCTCCGAAGGTCCTTTTTTCAAATTATTAAGGATAAAGGATTCTCAACTTTTCATGGTACCTGTGTCAGCATCACTCATATTTATCTTTACATCTGAGTGTATACTGTACATGTACATGTCAACCCTCCCGGGTATGCATTTGTGATACATTCAGCATCCCACAGATCAATAGAAATCTAGAATAATCTAGCATGTTACAAATTCTTTAGTATCTGTATTTGGTAGAGTAGTCTTTGGGAGAGACAACAAGACCGCGGCCCTTGCGCGCGCCGCGATACACCGTCTCAATGATGTCGATCATCTCCTGCTTGTCCTCCAGAGGCCAGTTGATCTTGTTGTTGTTGCCCGTACCCAAGTCAATCATGATATGCTTGTTGCGGAAGAAGAACATCACTGTGCATGGGTCGTACAACTCGTACCTGCAAATAAAAGTATAAACCCTTAATATTTGCATTTTCCTTTCTTGTAGATATATCAAGGTAAGCAGTTTGTGTTTTGCGATCCCACAAGGGATAAAGATGACTGATAAAATTCACAATCATTTTGGTATAGAATACCTATTTAGGAGATTTGCACTGCTTTGTACCTCGCTGCATAGCGCAGGGCCGAACTTCATGCAAGTATCTCAATTTGTATAGACATAGGATGCGGAGCAGTGTGCCAATCGCCTTTAATAAAATGCCAATGCCCTGATTAAATTGCGATGCTAATGTTTACTCACATTTTATTAAAATCCGGCACTTCTGTGATGTCCACAAGGTAGATCACAGCAAAGTTCTTCACTTTCTCTGCAATGCTGTAGAGCACTTCATCCATTTTCATACACGTCGGATCCCAGTCGTGGCCAAATCTTATGACCTAAAAATCAATGATATAATGATGAAAGCCACGAGTATAAAATTAAATAACCCCTAATTTTTTAGTATTTTCCCTAGAAAAGAAAGAGATTATATAGTTCTCGAAAGTTCTAACCTAAATATGGAAACAGTAACTTACCACGACTCTGTCTTCTTCGGATAGTATCGCTTGGTCTACTTGCCAGCCATTGTGTAAATGTCCTAACATGTAACTCATCTTGATAAATATGAAGAAATTTCAAAAAAATGCACAAATATAAAATCAAAACAGTTCGTCGCGATTGTCGCCAACGAGCAGAGCACAGAGCAGAGCAACAACGACGCGGGGAAAATAATTCTCTCAAAATAAATGTAATGTCATATATAATGTTGCCAGGGTCTTCATACGACAATTTACCTACGTTTCTTGTCTTAAACAAGTTAAATAAAAAAAAAACACAAAACCGACTGAGTGGAAAATATCTAACTTCGGAAACACACTTGGATAAGAGAGGTTAAGTTTATGTTGTTTTTAGCATTTACCATTCCAAATTAGAGTTTCTTTTTTTTCTGTCTGTATTAAATAATACATTAAAACATATAGATATACCAATAAGACAAACGACAGGTTTGGAATAAAAAAAAATTAAGGCCATATTTAGGGCTAGAAAAAATATTTACCCGTGTCACTCTCACAAACCGCAGCCGATATTCAGACTATTTTCATTTTACAAAAAAGGGCAATTCGAGCTATCTACGGCTTAGGATCTAGAGACTCACTCAGAGAATTATTCAAGGAAATAGGTATACTAACCTTACCATCACAGTATATATTTGAAAACATACTGTATGTAAGGAAAAATATTTACTCATACAATAAAGTAAGCGATTTTACCGTCAGAAACTTACGCAATAAGAGTGACTTAGTTGCCCCGTATTATAGGCTCAAAACAGTTAGTAAAACGTTTATGGGGAACGGTATACTTTTTTATAATAAACTGCCACAATCGGTCCTTGATATGCCTGACAAAAAGTTTAAAGCTTATGTAAAGAAGGTACTCTGTGAGAAGGCTTAAGGACAACAAAGTCTGGCTTGAGCTTGGCGCGGGTCCCTCTTAAAGGTTTGTATACTCAGAAATGGTCATAATCTGGTACATTAAGTACATACTGAATTTACAACTTGATTTGACATTATTTCAAAATTTCGACATTAAAAAATTAATTTAAATTATGACAACAAACAATGTATACTCTGTCCACATATCAACTATAAATATTAATTTCATTGTGAGTTGACGTTCTTGGAGAAAATGCTGCAGTGCAGTTTGTTACCGCTTCTTCTGCACTAGCGCTTTGGAGGCGGCAGTAAACTTAGCTCTAAGTAACTTTTTGACGTCAACAATTATTGTGCAATAAAACAAAGTGACGATTATTAAGAGATATTTTAAATATCCTATGATAATAAAGATATATTTGAATTGAATTGAAACACCTTGGGCGCGCCACGGTGACCTACGCTACGATTCAACAATAGAAAATCTATTGCTTGCAATGACGACGTTTAAAGTGTTAAGTTACGTATGTTATGATGTAAGCTAATTATGGAAGAAGGGAAGTTTTATGACGCGGCTTGACACACTTGGGATTGTATTATCCATCTTATCATAACATTTATAATCAATACGTTACGTACATACGGTTCCATTTACCGTATGTACGTAACGTATTGATTATATGTAATGTCATCACATATCGGCAAAGAAATCATGACTCATACTGCCATGCAGTGTCATTATAGCGGTTGACATTTGTGATGAATAAGGCTGGACATTTTTTTTTTATAAATACCTACCCCCTGACATTATCAGGGACTATGTTGGCAATTCAAATTATTTACATAAAAATATTATAAATATTTTGAAATATACATATAATATAAATATACTAAATACGATATATATACCCAGAATTTTATAAACATACATATTATATACCATATACTTTTCGAAATGCTCGTCATGGCCACCGGCGCATGCACCGGTTGCCATGCCGAACACCTCGAAAAAGCCTCTTCTCACTGGTTGAACTCACCGCTTGGGCGCCTACCTGGATGATTTCCTAAAAGCAGAAAACATGCCACGTGACGATTCACACTAACTAAGGTAAAATACAGAAGTAGGCTCAGTTTGGGCTGGACATTTAGCCCCAAAGGTCTTAAAGTTTTGTGTAAGATAGTAATTGAAGTGAGATCTAAAAACTAGAAAAACAGCTCATGCGCTTTGTCAAAGAGCCTGACGGGGATACATTGACATACATACATAGATACTACCACGTCTTTATCCCTAACGAGGCAAACAGAGCGAATCGAACGAGTGGTGGGTTGCTAGCCGCCTCGCCTATAACATTATTCGCCTATGCGCGGGAAGAGAAGCAGCTGGTACATTTCTAGTTTTTTTAAAGTGAAAACTTCTTTAGCTGATTTGTACACATTTTTATAATGGGTAAAAAATGTTAAACTCGCGTCAGGGCGTCAGTCAGCGCCTGTTGTTTCGTTTAGGCAGCGCAGGGCGCTTGCGCGAATGTTCGTGTGTGTTTATGTTACAGCGTGCCACGCGCATCCATGGAAATACACAACGTTTCAAGTTTTCACTTTTGCCGGCACTCCCGGAGTGCAACCCGTTTTTTCTTTTCTCTAAAATAAATAGTTATATTTTATTTTATTCATGAAAGAAGACGACAACGATTGAGTATTGAAAAAGAATTACCATTCCCCCAGATCTTTATAACTACTGAGACTAAAATTTTAAAATAAATACAAAATATACTTACATAGTTCATTGCTTGTAGATTACAGGAAAAATATGTAAATATTTTTTTAAAATAAAGTTCATTTTCGAGGGACAAATTAGGAAACAAATAAAAAAAAAGTTTTGCAAACCTAACTGTGTCATATAACTCATATATCAAATGAAAAGGCTCGTTATGAGGATTTCAAATAGATTTTTGTTATGATTGAAAAATAAAAAGTTTTGATATTATTCATGAAGGAGGACGAAAATTGACCATGTTCCCAATTGAAAAAAATACTAAGTACAGTTCATTGCTTGTAGAATACAGAAAAACTTACATAAGAATTCTATCAATTGAAAATGAAGTGGTAAACTCCAACATAAATACGTTCACTTGCGAGAAATCTTCGGCATTGTACGGTACCCTCTCCACGCGAGTTCAACTTGCACTTGGCCGGTTTTATTTACATAAAAGCGAGTTTCTTTGCGGTGGTTCTTACGTACATATGTTTGATGGAAATCGGTTGAGCAGTTTAAAGGTTATGGAGGTAAACGCTCGAAAATCGGAGGTTCTGTTATAAAGCCTAGCAAATAAACTTTTAAACAGTCTGTTCGAAACATGTCAGCCAGAAGCGGACTCTTTACGTGAGTAACCCGTTAACTCATGCATGAGTCATTTTATAAGTCGGTCGCCTATACCTTTTTAATTTGAATATCCTACTAAGCTCTGATAGTTTTCCTTTAAACTTCTTTATAAAATTGCCGTCTTTTTCTTTTCGTGTCGTTGGCTCAAACATTAATTTTTTTTCTCCAAAATTATGCCACTCTTATAGCGTTGTCTGAAGCCTCATAAAGGTCACGTTTAGCGCAGGGTGGAGCACGATGAGCAGGAGATATGGTGTGACATAGTCTGGTCGCCATGGCATTGTGTTGCGGATTTGTCAATGTAACGCCATCGGGCCAGGTTATGCCTGCACCGGCCTACCTCAGTCCGAAGGCGATTAAGGCTCTTCCATGTGGACCATGGCAGTTCATGGCCCGGAGGCAATTCCTCTAAAGGTGTTATAAAATCAGAGGGAGGTGGTTATCGGTTGCGCCACATTTCGACTCGAGAGGATTTTGGGTCGCCTTCAAGCGGTTTTGTGTTTATAAAACTATTGCGGCTTATAGTCATATAAAACCAGTCGGCTATCATAAGGATGAGCTTCATACAGCGGGTGTCTGGGATCAGAGACTTGTTCTTTCCTTTCGAGAGCACTAGCGACACTTCTACGCACAGATGGTGGTGCAATACCCGCTAGTGTGTAATAAATTTACTGGTGTCGGTTTTAGACAGCCGGTGATTATTCGAAGGGTATGATTAAGTGCGACATCCTCCTCTCCGGCGTGTGCAGAACGATGCCACACTGGGCATGCATATTCGCCTGCCGAGAAGTAAAGTGCTAGGCCGCTAGTCCTGAGCACGTGTGGATTGGCTCTCTATGCGCTAGATGTTATAGATATTGCCGTGAAAAACCCGTAAAATCGAACCACGGTGTATACTAGATCACTATAGTCTAATGACACACAAAAAAAATCGACATTTCTATACAAAAGTGTGCAGCCGCTCGGGCAATTTGTATGGGAATGTCAAAAATTTTTTTGGTTATTTGGTTGTTATTTTAATTTCATTATACTATAGTAATGTAGTATAGCCCGTGGTTTGATTTATTACGGGTATTTCTCTTCCACGTTGTATAGGAACAATCGTTAAGTAGATAGAGGGGTCACTTGACTCTAACAAAAATTGGCACTACAAAGCCAAATATTTCAGAAACGGATCCCTATATCGAAAAAAGGTGTTTACAAGCTGAAAGACCTATTCAACGGTACCCCACAGAAAGGTTAACGGAGAAAAGAACTTACTCCCACTTTACATTAGGCATACCACGTGAAAACTTAAATATTAACGTTGTGTATTTTAGATATTTTGGAATGGTTAGGGAATATGTGTAGGATTCTTCGAATAATTATAAGTAAAAAATACGTGGAAAATTACGTTTATTTCTTGAATTAATTACAAAATGGTTTCGTGTATGTCGAGCGAATTAATATAAAGTAAGAATGAAAAGACCGGAGTGAAGGTTTCGAATCGGGTCCTTGTCGTTCTCCGTTCCTAGTGTTGCTTCGTGACGCCGATAGATGGAGCTTCAACATAATAATTTTGCCCGAATTGCTTTCATTATTAGTATAAAAGTACTATCATTTATGTAGTAGAATACAATATTTATTTATTTACAGCGTGCCACGCGCAAGCGCCCTGCGCCGCCTAAACGAAACAGCAGACTCAGGCATACATTTTTGCCGCGCCGTAGAAAGAGAGGGGGATACTTCCTCTCCTACGCCGCGCCGGCTGTCTATGTTCCATCCGTCTTACGAATTTTCGATCAGTGTCACGTGTCCTGACGCAAGTCTCCTGACGCGAGTGTAACATTTTTTACCCATTACAAAAAAGTGTACAATGCCGCTAAAGAAGTTTTCACTTCAAGAATATAAATATATATATACGGACAAATTACACAGATTGAGCTAGCCCCACAGTAAGTTCGAGACTTGTGTTATGGGATACTAACTCAACGATACTATATTTTGTTACAGATACATATATAGATAAATATCCAGTTGTCAAGATTTAATTTTACCACTTTTTCGGCATGACTAATATACACACCCATGTAAATTATACAGCTTTCTAGTACTTATAAAGTCTCTGACTAAAACCGTAGACAGACAGACAGACATAGCGAATCTATAGGTTCATCGTTTACTTACAACGGAACCCAAGATAGTAGACGTAGTTCTAAGTACAATAGATAGTAGACGTGTTAACACACCATTAATGTACATTGTACTCAGATTTTTAAGGAATATAATGTTTGGGGTGTAATTTTTAATTTAAGTTTATGGCCATAGTTTTTCAGCTTCTGGATAGGTTTGTACCTTTTGAACAAGTTAGTGGCCAGCAGTGGCGGTGTTAAATTTCTCATACTATAAATAAGGTAATTTTTTGAGTGTGGCAGAGTTTAACGACTGTTCATTAAAAAGAGGCGTCCTGCAGAATTTCGAAGTTCGGTTAAAATGCCGCATCATACGTATTATGATAAAGCTATATACATCAGATGTGTGCAATATGGAGGGGAATATGTTTACTGTAAATTTAAGTTCTGGAATTCCTCCGTCTATCACAAAATTGATTAGAAGTCTGAACCTGAAATGAACAATGGCCTGTCTGCAGACCAGATGATAAAACTAATTACAAAGTAATTAACGTAACGAATGAGACTCACGCATTGTTCATGTTTATACTGAACAATCACGCACGTCCTATCTTCAACGGGTTCAAGCGGTGCAAAACTTGCAAAGGTTACATTCTCTTTGGTATTATAGGTTTACGTTTAAGTAGAATAAGTAAGTTTGAAATGAACTTGTTTTTTGTTATTTTTAATGTACCTATTTTATGCGGTTTTCTAAAGTATGAGGGTGAATGAATGGCTTTTAACGCCGCTGTCGCCTCCGTGTATTTTCCGAATGCCATCCTCAATGGACAAGATTGAACAGTCCGTATACCTGCACTGTACATAATTTCGGCAAATCTTGCGTGTGTAGTCCGGTATCTATTTATCTTAGTAGTACAGTAATTGAAAAAAAAAATACAGGTACAGTAATTTCGCGGGAGATGAGAACCAGGACCAGGCAGCCTAGTGTAAGGGTCAGGTATGTGGTCTTTGTTGTGTACCTCGGAGTCAGTCCGTCTATCTAATCACTTTTCTGCCGGCATCTTCTCGTCTTGCTATGCAGTTAATGCAGTAGATGCAATGTTGTGATCTTGGCGGGTTGAAAGCTGAGTCATTTACCTCTAGGTAGGATCACGACCAACGTGGGGAGAGAATCGTCGGATGACTTTCGCAAGTTTAGTTTGATTAACTTTTGATAAAAAAAGCCCATGGCGAGCACGTAGCTAGGAACGCCTTAAAGTGAAGAGTTATGGGAGTAGCTTTTAGATATACAAGTACCTATCTAAAATGCTACTCCCATAATTTCAGTGATTTTATTTCCTTTTCGAGTGTTTACAATCGTCGTGGCGCGGTGCGGTGTGTGCTCCAGCGCAGAACGCGAGGGAGGGAGGGGGGGCTGGCAGCGCGCCATCGCGATCGCGGTCACACACCAAAACATACGGATTTCTCGGGAAAAAATATAGAGCACTTGCACAGTCCGTCCACGCCTCGCCGAGGGCATACTATCGCGCCACATGACCAGTTCCGATTCGAGACAAATTCGCTGAAGTGTTGTGGAGTGTTTGATTTTCCTTTGGTGGCAGTACCGGCTAGTTATGGTGTGGTGGTCAATATGCGTGATCACTCGACCAGCTAGCCCAGTGCGTAGACCGTTGTGCGTTGCGTGGGGGCGGGCGGCGGCGGACGTAGTCGCAGGTGTCCCTGACCTGGCTGGACATTGATCTCTGGCCGGTGCTCTAATTTTGTCTGAAACCTGAAGATAAAGAAGTGCATTTCGAAGAAAAGCACTGGAGCTACATATTTTTATAGTAAATGTGAACAGCTGCCTTATGTTTTGGTAACAAAATAGGTATGTATTAGGTTCAAGCTTGATTAACTTTATAAACCAACCAAAGAAATACGAAGAATCGCACACAAGGAACTTAAAATTGCCTTTTGCTTCTCTTTTCCACATTTAGCGCGTGCGTTTATTATTATTAGTGAATAAATTGAAGTGGAAACTCAGAAGTCACAGATCATCGCGAATTCTGCAGGGCTTATTCCATCTACCCTCTTCTTTGCCCAGATCAGAATGAAATTAGGTTTATAATCCAACAAAAAAATTTCGCTTTTTTGAGAACATTGGTGAAAAGCGTAAATTTTTAGCGATAATAAACATCTTATCGTATTTTGTCAACAATGATTTAATTTAATTTGTACGTATATATTTATTTTATTTATTTATGATTTGCGTTTTTAGTAAAAGGCCAGTGGTGACTATTCATGATAACATACGATGATATTTCTTTAAAGTCTGGTACCATACAAATTAGCTTAAATAGTATACAATATTAGAGGACCAGAGCAGGGCCGCTTGAGATCGGTCATTTTGGAAATTCTTGGGAGAGGGCCATGTTCAGACCAGCAGTGCACCTCATGCGGCTTAAATGATGAGACAATATGTATTTGCTCTAGAAAATATTTGACGATACGTGTACATTTATTTAGCGCGTGCGTCGATCGGAAAGTAAACAATCGAGTGAGAATAACCGGCGTCTGCGCTCGTCCGCGTTTTCCGGGAACGCCTAAATTAGTGGTTGTGGAACTCGTGTCTGATTTTTATTGAGTTTCTAATGCCGTTACGTATGCATGGTCTGGTTATGAGTAAAGGCTGGGCAGCGGGGACCATTAGTGATCCGTGGTTTGCCAGTTCACAACCCGAGACAACTTCTTTAGTTTCATTCGTCAACCAAGAAATCTCGATCATTTTTACTTAGCATCCGAACGTCATCATCACGCATCATTGTTAGAAAAGACATACATGGCAGTCCTGTTAGTCAGATACCTGTCGGTCTGTGTCTGTAGCACCCACAATAAGGGTTGGCTGGCAGCCAGTGCATGCTATAGGTCAAGACCTAGAGGTCGAAAATTACAAAAAAATCCGCATCCAACACACTGCCATGTGGTCTGCTTATACGTCAGGTGTAATCCACCGCCGACGTCGCAAGGTCCGCGCTGACGGCGGCGCAAGTGTATGTCGATGATCACACGCGGCCCTATCTATTATAAGATTATTTACAAGGATTACATCGACACTGACCTCAGTCAAACAACGTCAGCAGATCAGAAGCACCCAATTTATTATTAGCAGTGATAATAATTTAACTACAAGGTGTTTGACTGTTTCCTTTATAGTTGTCTCTGTCTATAATTTACACCCATCGATAAAATATATTATTAGTACATAATTACATACTACTATAGGTAGTTGTATCATGATATCGTGACCAAAATTTTTAAAGATCAAAGCATCAGAATTTTGCAGGCGCCCTGATATAATTGACGATGCATTTTCAGCAGCACATAATCGGTGCAGGCGGCAAGTGGCAGCAGCAGCCAGACATGGAGACGGTGTACCCGGCGTCGGCGTCGGCGCTGGCGCGCGGGCGGCGGCTGCGGCGCGCCGAGCCGCGCGCGCGGCACCGCACCACGCCCGTCACTTTCGCAGAGATCAAGGTGAGGCACTGGCTTCAACACGCGTCTATATCGAGGGTGAAAGTAGTCCCGTTTGCGTTTACTTTCGATAATTTCTATTCTAATTATACTTCTCGGTAAATAAAATGGCGGTAAAAAAGCTTGGCGACTGAAAACACGTCATTTCACTCGATGCAAACACCAAGCAAAAGAGGTTCTCGAAAAATCAAACCTAGGCTAGATGGATTTTTTTATTTCGAAACTTGGTAAAGCATCGGAATCGTTGAAACATCTCTTACGAGATAAGCAGCGGGCCGTAAGACCCAAGTGCCACGTTCAGCGTTGTGTGGACGGAAACGGGAATTAAATCGTGACGCATTTGATTCGATGTCTATATTGACTTTTACGATCCGTACGGGATTACGTGCAGCTGAAACATTCAAAGTGTTTTCTTTTCTTCCAAATCAGCACAGAAGATATTTACAGAGTCGATTTTAAGATAAATGTATTTGAGATATCAAAAGATGGCGCTTTGGTAAGAAATTTTGATAAAAGTGTTTTCAATTTCAGGAAGTGGACGAGGACAAGGAGGAGGAGGCACTGGCAGCAGCAGCTGCGAGCGAGGAGCGCCGGCGGCGCCCTGACTTGCTGGACGAGCCGCTCGGGCGGCAGTTCGCGGAGTTCCGAGCTCGTCGAGCGCGGCGAGCCCGGCGCGACTCGCTCCGCGAGCGCGAGGCGGAGGAGGGCGGGGCGCCGCCGCCGCTGTCCGCGGGCGCGCGCGCCGCCAGCGAGCCCGCGGCGCTGCACCGCGCCGCGCCCGCGCCGCGCGACACCTGACGCCGCGCCCGGAAGGCTCCCGCCCGGTCCTCGACAGCGCTACGCGGCGCACCGACTTTAGTTCAAATGTTTGCGGGTTGGTGCGACAGTTTGTCATTGTACACCACTGTACTGTGCTCTTGTGCAGATCTGTAGAGATATTTGTATTTTTAGAGCTCATCTACAGTGTTATGTGAGCGATTAGCAAATTCCGCGTTAATATTTTACAAAGGTTTAGTTAGATTGTGGCTATCCTATTTTAGATTTATCCTGTATTTATTGGTCTCGCTCGAATCGAAGAATAAGAATTTAGCTTAGGAATTTATTAGTTTCTTTCTCTACACTGAACCTAGTCATAGAACTTTCCAGGATTTTCAGTTTCTTTTTAAAATGATTACTGTATCTATGGAGGTGACGGAATCTGCAAATTCATGCTTTAAACTTTTCTGTTAATCATTTTTATAGTCCATTTGTACGCACTTCTCTGCAACTGCTACGGCGAAGGCCTTATTTTTCCAATTAGTCATAATTATTTCAATTTTCTATTCGAGGACAAAAATGCAAATGAAAAGCAATGCAGTTTGGCAATCTCATTTATTGCGTATTACAATAATTTAAATAAATAACACTCTCGGTCACGCGTCACTCGGACTTTAATAAATAGATTTCCTATGTACATTCACTAAGGTTAACAAAGGTTCATTTAATAACAAACAATATCTAACTCTGACATAGTATATAAAATTACTAATTTGGCGGACGGGGTCGACGACGATGACTAGTTTATAATAGTGGTTGATTAATTTCGACACTGGTTTGCTTACAATAAATCGACAGCACTTTTCTGATAAGTTTAGCTTTTATATTATTACTTTAGACATATATTTACTTTAAACTCCAAGCCAATACAAATGAAAGTATGGAATAACGTTACCAACTGTCGTCGCGCTTGCGCCGTCCGCCTGTTCTTCATATATTTCTGAATCTTAGCATTACGATAGTTAATAATCGTTGCTTGCTTACGAGTACTTTAATACTACATCGAATACACTTCGATTTCGACCGCCCAGGGCTAAGGCCTGCGTAACATTGTAACAATTGTTTTAGAAAATATACAATATCACTTAGGAATACGTACACAGTACGATCGGTAGATACCTAATGTATAAATAATCATAATCATTATAAATATAGCTATATTATAGTCATTATCAATGTTTAAATTAGTATAAATAATCTTATGTCAAAAATTTTCTAAATAAATATTTTGTTACAATAATACTTGACTTCGTGTACAATTATTACACCTAAGTAATTGTCATGAATTTAATACTGTAGGTACAAAATATTTTCTACAGCGGCTGTAACGGGCAAACGAGCAGCCGGCACTCGTTCATTCATCACATCACACACTTTACGGCTAATATTAATTATGTCGAAACCACTTGTTTTAACACACTTTGACGTAAGTTACGTCGTATCATGATCCGCCGCGAGCGCCGGCCGGGCGCGGCAGTCTACTGGGAGCTTTCTCAGTCGTACGGATTGAGCTTTAATTTTGGGTTATCAACCTGCAAGGTCGATCGGAATCTAATGGACGGCACGGTAAGACACTCCTTGTGATCCAGCGCGGGCCGGACGCCCGGCTAGCGGCGGGGGGAGGGGGGGATCAGTCTTCGCGATGGCACAAATTCAGGCGGGAGAGCGGTCCGGTTCGTCCGGCTGCGGCTCGGTTTCGGCAGCCGACGGGATCGTGTGCAGGTGGCGCGGCGCCAGCGCCGGAGCGGGCGCGGCCGGGCCCGGCGCCGGCGCGGGCGAGCCGGGCGGCTCGTCCGCCGTCACCGCGGCCTGCCGGGCGAGGCGCGGTCGCGTCGCAGCCGCGCTGCCTCCCGAGCGCGAGGTGCGCCACGTGCCCGTCGACGCGGTCGCGTTCGATCCCGAAGAATCGTTGCGGGAAGACGACAGATTTGAGTCTTGAGAAGTCTTTCGCGCCACCAGCCACGAGGCGGCCCGACGAGGAGGAGGCGGTGGACGGCCGTACGCGCGCCACGAGTCCGAGCGCGATGAAGAGAATTCCACCGACGAAGAGACCGAGCCCGTCCGAGCGGGCACGGTGGGGGGCTGGCGGGGCACGGGCGCGGGTGCGGGGGCCGAGCGACGGCCGCAAGCTCGCAGCCACTGCATGAGCCGCTCGCGCTTGGCGCGGCGGGGCGCGGCCGCGACGGCGGCCGGGCCGGCGCTGGCGCCGCCCTCCGAGCCGGAGGCCGGCAGCAGGCGCCGGCACGCGCACGCGGCCCCGTGGTGGCCACGTGAAGACCGCTCAGCGAGGCTGTTGGTGTTGGCGGGCGTTTGCCGGTTACTGAAATTGGACGAGTGCCGGCAGCGGCCGATGCCTCGCGTCACGCGGGACTCCTCGATCGCCTTGCAAACGAGGGCACAATCTTTTTTGAATTGTTTCGTTAAGATGGCGTACAGAAAGGGATTACAACAGGAGTTTAGTGGCAAGACGAAAACTGTGAACACCTTCGCTTCTTCGAGGGACACGAGCTGGGCTCCGAAAGCAGCTGTGAGTGCGAAGAACGCGATCGGTGACCAGCACAAGAAATCTGTGAACACGAGCAGCGCCATCCGTTTTGCGATTCGCGAGTCGTTAGAATTCCACGCTTGCGATCCTCTGATCGCACAATACATTTTGAGGTAGCAGCCGAGGAGCACGAGGAAAGCCACGCCGTTGATGACGAGCAGAGCCACGACGTAGCCGAGCGCGACTGGCGTCGAGGTCTCGAAAGGCAGACACACCGCAAACTTGCGGTAGTCAGAGACGCCCAGCAGCGGCAGCGCAGCCGCAATCAGGCTGAAAGCCCAGCCGGCCGCCATGACGGCGGCGGCGTGTCGCAGCGACAGACGCTTGTTCAGATGCATCGCGTGTGTGATAGCGTAGTTGCGTTCTAGTGTGATTACGGCCAGCGTGTACACTGACAGCTCGGACGACAATACGCCGAGGAAGCCGGCCAGCCGGCAGCCGCCCGACATTTGCCACGATATGGCGTGCGCGCGGAACTCGCCTAAAGTGCCCGCATCCACTACCGCCAAAAAGCCAAGATACACGCCCATAAAAAAGTCAGCGGCCGCCAAGTTGGTTACGAGGAAGCGCGGCACGTCGATGCGGCTGCGACTGAATACCAGCACGAACACCACCGTGCCGTTCCCGAGCAGGGCCAGCAAGAACACGGCCCAGACGCCGCAGCGCAGCGTCCACCAGTCGAACAGATCCACACAAGGCAGGAACGGACCTGATGCAACACAAAAATATATTTAAGTTTCCTAAAGCTAAAAGGAAAAAAAGAGACCAAGAAATACAAAGGACCTACTTGCACAGAACTAAAATATGTAATAGTCAACTATTCGTGCTAGAAGTAAAGACTCACCAGGCATAGGCAAGCAGTGAACTCGTCGGGGCGCGTCACCACGCAGATCGGCGGCGCGTTGTTGAACATCGTCCGTGACTCCGCCTCCCCATATTGCCCCCCCTCCGGCACCCATGTTCGCCAGAACTGCGCGTACTCTTGCATCCGTACCCACAGACGCATTCACTGCGGAAAGGTAAGTATATACTAACTTATTAATTACTTGCAAACAGTCACTATCGGACTCGGAATCATCACAGATATAAACCAGGATCGGAAGACATCATTAGGCTCAACTAAGGATTCAAACGATATCAGAATGTTTTTTATTTTTATATGAGACTTACTATAGTGAATACTAGTGACATAATCCGCGACATGTACCGCGATTCCGAGTCCATAGTTAAGACTGCTGTTGGTGTCACCAAACCCTTCCCGTTACAGTCGGGGTTCACCAAGGCTCTGTTCTCAGTCCATACCTGTTCAGTGTGGTATTAGACGAAGTGTCTTACAGCATCAGAGACACACACGAGCAACCCCCTCATGTATGCTGACGGCTGCTCATGTATGCTGACGATATCGCATTGGAGACTGGTGCGACGCGCAAATGCGCAGAGGGAGTCGCTTGAAAACTGTGGTTTGAAGCTAAATATGGCGAAGACTGAATACATGGCTAGCAATGCTACAGATCCCCCACCCGTGCGCATAAGCGAAGATTTGGTCAAGCTAACGGGCCAGTTCAAATACTTGGGATCTGAACTTCACGCGTCCGGAGACCGATGCCGACGTCAAGGCCCGTATATCTGCCGCATGGGCAAAGTGGCAGGAGGTGACTATGATGAAGAAGAATGATTCTGGAAGATATGCGTGTGAATCGTCTTACAACCAAGGATCCTCAAAACCATGCGAAGTGGAGAAGAAAAAGCCGGAAAGCGGACCCCGGGCTTCTCAGCATCTGGTGCAACTGGGATTGCGCTGAGATGAGAGCTTTTATCGGCATCACCTGTAGGGCCTTAAGTCCGCCTATTACAATTTTTGAAATAAAGTTAAATAAATAAATATTAATGAAAGAGAGAGAGAGACTAACGGTAGTGCGGCCAGATGTCGGTGAGGTTGGCCCAGGCGGCGAGATCGACGTGCTGCGGCGGTACCAGCACGAAGTCCGTGAGACGCTCGTCGTCCGCGCCCGCGCCGACACCCTCCTCCATCAGCGGCAGGAACGCGCAGCAGTGGTACGCGTACGATAGCACCAGCGTCTGGGAACATTGAGTACAGCATTCTTCTATAAGAAACATCACGGATTAACTTGTGCGATTATTAAGCAATTTAAGAGCGACCTTCCCGCCTTACTTTTCATACAAGCGCTCGTACGCGATTATGGCGTTGTAAGTGATCTTTCGAAAATTTTTGAGCTAACAGATTTATCTAGGCACTATTTCTAGGTTTGTATCGAAATAAAAAATAAATATTTGGAAAAACAAATTCAGTATACGCCTCCAAAAATCTGCTTTTTTGCACAAATTTTACCTGAACTTCGACCATAAAGTAATCATAAATTGTAAAAGTAAAAAAAAAATTTTTCGATAAAAACCTCCCAAATGTCATGAAAATTTTAAATAAAAAACATTTATTTCATAAACTTGTACGGCTTACTGACAAAAACGTATATCCTGGAACAAGTTTTAGATTTTTTTCTAGCATTGCCTGGGTGAAAAAACAAGCTTTTCGAATTATGCTCGCGTTGACGACAGAGCCGCCGGGAAGGGCGCAGAAGTGGCGCAACGGTTATTTATGCTATTATTTAATGATCTATCTAATGCCTGAAGGAAGGTTAGGTTAACATCTTGTCAATTATCAGTATTATCACCATATTTACGATTAAATAACTCATTTCAAATGAAGGCGCCACTTCTGCCCTGTCTTCGCCGTTTCCCTATCATCATCATCATCATCATCTCAGCCGCATAACGTCCACCGCTGGACAACCTCTCCTAAAAATTTTTAAAATGATCGATCTAGAGCGGCCTGCATCCAACGCTTTCCAGCGACCTCGGCTGATCATTAGACCACCTTTTGGTGGGTGTCCTACACTTCGCTTGCCACTTCCCTGTACACCAAACATTTAGAACACATAATAACCTCCTGTTGGCCCAGAAAGCAAAACGCCTTAAAACGCCATCTATCAGGAGAAGTATGTTTTAATCGACGCCCTCTATTGGTGGCCCTACAAACTGATTACAGACCATATTAGACTAAGTGAGACAGGTCTCAACCTTTCTGAAATTTGACAAGACGATCCTTTTTACAGATAATTATTTTATTACTTTTAAGCTTGCCTCGCTATTGCTATTGCTATTTTTTAACCTCTGTTACCACGAAGTCTAAAAACGTGGTTATGTTTAGTGTACCTGTATCCTCGGGAAGAGCTCAGGCGGGTGGAAGTTTCTTAGGTGCGGGTTGTTGTGAGCCTTCAGGTGCAGCAGCCGCTGCAGCCCGCTGGCCGGCAGCCACGGGAACTGGTTGCTGCCCACGTTGCTGTGAACACGTAAACACTTAGGCTTTACTTGTCAAACCATCATATACGAGTACTTACAGCACGCGTCTCGTCATCAGGAAATTAATATATTTTTATTACACGACTGCGCCAGAAGGAGGGTTGTGTTTCTTTCCCGACTGCGCCAAAAGGAGGGTTATGATTTTCGAGAGTATGTATGTGTGTATAATTGTTTGGCAAACTCTGCGATCTAATCGGGTCGATGGATTATCTTGAGAGATGTCATTAGATTTGTCTTAATTCTGGGAATGACACTGGGTATACAACGTGTTAAGGAAAGGGGGTATGAACCCGGGAGGGAGTAAACATACTGATCAATGTGAACAACTTTTATTATATACTTTTCCCACCCCTGAAATCGTAAAAAACGTCTGCCCCTCCATATATTTTGGCACGGTAGATATTTAATTTTGTATGGAGGTGAAGATTTTTACATACATAATATCACGTCTTTATCCCTAATAGGGTAGACAGAGCATTTTGGGTCTTACGGCTCTAAACAGTCAGAGACCCCGGGCCGCAAGACTCAAAGGCCACTTTTAACGTGGTGGGCGAGAAGGTGGAAAAAAGAATCGAAAAATATATTTTTAAATCCTATTAACAATAATACGATACTTACAGGTCTTCCAAGCTAGAGATGGGCTCAAACGCCTCCATGTCAATGTGTTCGATCTCATTCTCCTCTAGATTTCTGAAAATTATGAAAAAATAATAATTAGATAATAAATTATATTTTATTATTTATTAATTTAAAGAAACAAAATGGGCGTAAATATTTCACATAGGCTTGTGATTTATAAATTTCACATCGCCAAAAAGTTTCTACTACTAGCTTATACGTATATTGACGTTGAAAGTTTCATTAATAAATGTAACAAAATCTAATAAAAAGAAATTTTATGTCATTATTTAAAATGGCATACTATTAATTATCCTAATAATTTAGGCACAATTTTTAAGGCATGACAACTATAACCATAATTATTTTTCCGCATAATGATATTTAGGCATAAGTTTTTTAAGCATAATACGCCGAATAAATATCTGACTTCTAAAGTGTTACAAACATTATTGGTCTAATAAATATGTAGGTACTTAATATGGTGGGTAGAAAATACCCTCACAGTTGTTCCGGGTGGTCGTCAAAAAAAATAATAACTTGAACCTAACTTCTCTTCTGCTTTTTTTATTTATTTAAACTTTATTGCACAATTCAAAAAAATGTACAAGAGGTGGACCTAATGCCATATGACATTCTCTCCCGGTCAACCATTAGACAAAGCAGAAAATATGTGTGGCTGGCGTGATGAAATTCATGATCTAGCAAACAAAATATAAATATTTACATAAGAACATATACAAGAATAAATTATTAAACATATAATAAATATCAACATACATGAAATAAAATATACATATTCATGTATATCTAATATATAAAATTCTCGTGTCACAGTTTTCGTTGCCATACTCCTCCGAAACGGCTTGACCGATTTTGATGAAATTTTTTTTGTGCTTATCCGGTATCTATGAGAATCGGCCAACATCTATTTTTCATCGCCCTAAATGTTAGGGGTAGTCCACCCCTAAATTTTTTTATGGCAAAACAACGTTTGCCGGGTCAGCTAGTATTATAATATATAAGTGGTATTATACATATCGACTTCATCCTAACGACGAAGAGACGAATATTCAACGATGTCTCAGTGATCAATCGGATCAAAACCGGGAGCGATCACTGAATAGTAAGGGGCATCGTGGATATTGATCTCAAAGTCGAAAGGTCGCGGCTGATGAAGTCGACGCTCCGACCGTTGCAGGTCCAAATTGAAAACTCCGAAGGCTTCCAGCTTGAATTATCAAATCGCTTCGAAGGCTTTCAGGATTGCGTTACAGTGGACGAGATAAACCAAGGGTTTGTAGAAGCTGTCCAAGCGGTGTGATCGAAGGTGTTTAGGTCCCGCCCCAAACGAAAACCTCAAAAAAATTCTGCTCAGACCCTAGACTTAATGGCAGAACGACGATCAAGGCCGCTGCAGACCTCCGAAGATGCTGAATCGTATCGGCAGCTCAACAGACGTAGATGGAAGCTGGAGAACCAGAATCAACCAGGAGATTGAACATCTAGCGTCCGAACCAAATATCATCGGTAAAACGAAAGCAGCTAGGTTTCGCTTGCTCGGACACGTAGAAAGAATGGGAGAGAATCGGGCGTTGAAGAGAGCCTACTCGGGACGGCCGAATGACTGCTGAGCGGTTGGTCGCACCAGGTACAGATGGGCCGAAGAGGAACAGAAAGACCTGCGAAGCCAAGGAGTTGACAACTGGCAGCAGCGCTCACAAGACTGCAAGAAATGGCGCCATCTAGTGTCAGAGGCCAAGATCCATTTCAATTTCATTTATTTATTGCTTTTCATCGGCAACATCAGTTCTAACTAATAAAAGTCACTGTCATATTATATGGTACACTAAGAACCCTGTCGGGTAGGTATCGCAAAAGAAAAATGGAACGGCAAGCGGATTAAGCGGCAAGAGGTTAATTCATAAACCTAGTATTTTACCTAGTATTTATGTTTATTTGAAATATAATTTTTTTTGCGAATGTTTATCTTTTGTGTTTGATGTCAGTCATAAACGTAGTCAATGGCAGTTTTTTTTTCAGAACATCAATTTCAATTCGGACTTCGGGTCGCTGCACCACCATAGTAAGTAAATAAGCAAACTTTTTATTACTTCTGGAATTGACTTTTTCAATCAACTAAAAACCAAAGTTAATGAATCTATAAAAAATATAATTGTGCTTAAAGGACTTTTTACTTCAAAAATCAGGGACATTTTATGGAACATTACTCATTATGCATCTTCTCTATTGTAATCAATTGATCATCGTCTCTACTTAGTGAAGATGTGGTTGAAATTTTTCGAAAGTGGTTAAGTATTTCATTTAATTTGAGAACCAAACCAATCTGTATACTCCGTGCTATAAAGGTATCACGTCGATTTTTTTACATTTTACAAAGGAAGCAAACCGGTATACCGCTATGGAATGGACGCCTGTAACTGAATTACCAGTGGTGCCACACACGCCACGCGTGAAGAATTCTTCACGACCTTTTTACTACTGTTACAAATAGGCTTATACATAGTAAATATCTCCTGTGCACGTTATATCCAGGTCCCAGTTGGCAACTTGGCAGGACCTCGTGCCTTCGTGTGTCGCCGACAAACACAATTACAGTGATAAATCGCCGCGCCGCCTCCCGGGATGGGTTACAGGCGCCTTATTGGCTCACTCGCTTCGGGAACCAATTTATTGACGAGGTTTACGCACTTTTCTTTTTGTTGAGTTTTATTTATTTTCATAACTTTTCCTATCTATGTTTTAACGCAAATGATGGTTATAAGTGACGTGTATAGCTTCCATATGGATGAACCGATTTTGATTAATGGTCAAGATTGTTCTTAGATTTTTTTTGGTGTGTTTGTTTTATTATTCAACCCTTTATTTTACGGGCTAGCGTTAGTAGCATAAAACGTATGTGTCTCGTAAATGAGACTGAAGCATATCGGCCGCAGCAGACATTCGTCGGACTGTCTTAACGTTAGTCAAAGAAATTCAACCTCTTCATGTATGCTATAGAGAATATTCTGTTTTTCTTACTAACGTAATAAATCAACCCTAAACTTACGAGTCGTTAGAAACTGCATAAGATTTTATAATCCTCCACTTGAAACACGTGGACCGTTAGAAACCGTCCCAATCCGAAATCTGGCCATGCGTGCAGGACGTAAGAGCTCCAGATCTCCCGTTCGCCAGTCGTCTACGCTTCACTTCACTTGATATGAATGGCGTCTCAAGTTATCAAGCGCCTACTTGGCTTGCGGATCGCAAACTTGGCTCAATGTTTATCAATAAATCCCGCGTCGGGACGCTTGTTTGCGCTTAATTTAATTAAACTGGTTAATTTCAATATATTACACTTGTTTGTTTCGTTTCCAGGAACACGATTCCAATAACAAGCTATTCTCGCATAATAATGAACCCGGGGAGGGTATTGTTTGTGGGAAAAAAAATATATTAATAATTTTCCTGCTGTCCACGAAAAACCATAACTTTACTAGCGTATTAGGAAAAATTATAGCAAAAATTATAAAAAACTGTACGTAGTTAAATCGAAATAGTCATTTAAATTACGTAAGTAACCATAAGTTTATTAACTAAGTTATTATGTGTATTTGCCTTTATTTGTTTTAAGTTATATCCTTCTGTTATCTTCATTATAATATTATTATCGTAACCCTTTGTTAAAATGTTTTTGGCAATTAAGATTATTAGAGGTATTTTCATATGTTTTTCCTTTAATTCTTAGCGTATTGCCGGTATTTTTAAATTTTGCTGGTTCGGACCAAGTAAATATTGAAATATTATTTTAAGGTAAAGCTTGATTGCTTGTACAATTATCACTACTAATACCTAAAAAAAATTTGCAAGAGATTTGCAAGCATAAACACCGAACTCTTGAAACGCACCCTTCCTTCCCGCTCGCCTCCCCCCGCTCCACCCCCTGCCCTTGTAACTTTTTCCAATTAACCGGCCCACTTGGCGGCGTCTCCTTTTTCCTTTGCATATCTAATTGAGAATCTTCAGAATTGGCAGCCGATAACGAGCGCCCGATGTCTTTTTAATATCGCCGGGAGAGACTCAATAGCCGTAGCAGGGTTATCAGATCTAAGAAAAATCCGAGGAAAATCTACACTATTAGCATGAATTTAACGGGTTACTCACGTAGTCTTTAACTAAATATATTTTTGGCCTTTTCACCAATAAATTCCCCATTTTTGACCCGATTAGTTAATTCTTTTATATTTCAAAGAATATAAGTATGTACATGCAAGTTAGTCCTATTGTCACTAGGTCAAGACCTGATTATGGAATCCTCGAAACAAGTAACTATTAAAAAAAATTAAGACATTAAACTTAAAAGTTTAAAGAGCACTTTAAACTTTTAAGACAAACCAAACAAGCCTAAACTCGATGGGATTTCATCCTCTCATTACAGAGTCCTATGGCCACCTTCCGGCTCCATCATCAGATTAGCTCATGTCATCATAATATTACATTAACAATCGGAAACCAGGAAATGATTCAAATCAAATTCAACTTGCAAGATTTGATTACCTGCACAGACAGACCGAGAGACAACGGGACAGGTGAAAATAAATAAGCTTGTAAAAACGAGAGAACTACTCAAATATTTTAGGCACACAAATAGTGACTTTGATATTTTTATCAGTAAAATAAGCATTTGCATCAAAAAGTGTAATTTGTTGAAGTGAACTGATGAAGTAGGTTTTTGTTTAAAACTATTATGACATATAAATAACTTTAGCTATTTTGAGGTAACTCGTCTAAAACCCAACCATGTCTGAGAGATTGGCAGAAAAACGTTTATGTTCAAAAGTCTAAATCGTGGATTCTATCATGCTCGCCAATAATTGAAAGATGCAAATATGTCTGGAAAATCCCAGTGGTGTGGCAACCCTACGGAAACGGCCCCGGGCAGTTCACCGGGAACTAATTGTAATTTTGGCTACCTGCCGCCATTTGCCGACTGTCGATAAAGCCAGTTATTGATACTCAGGTCTTTTCTTAAGCAGCACTTAACTTTTATACAAAAAACACTTTCTTCTTAAGATTTTTATTGCTTCGGCATTTTAATTAAAAATAATAAAATGTACTTAAATATAATTTATTCCAGCAATTAAATGTTCGACTTTCATAGTGGCTAAGTTTATCTTGTGGGAGGAGATAGTATATAAGGAATCTAAAGTGATAAGATTACGTAGGTACTTCACAATAGAGTTAGAGACTATACAAAATATCTTTAAATCTGAGAATAATCGCAGGAGGCGCGCTTCAGTAAGACTAATTAATTTAATTACTTATAAAAAAGTCTTCAACTAAACCTATTTATATTTTTGCAAAACAGATTATTTGCGTCCCTTCCGCATAATTTTCCATAACAATGCCTTTCCAATGTTGGCATATATTCGTAGTTCTATAGTCGAGTTGACAGTTCACAACATCAAAATGTAGAATAAAATAACTTTGACTGGGTTTTTTCTCTAGGTTTTCCTGAGATCACACCAGACGACAAAATGTTATTTTCTTGTCTTTTGGGACGAGATGGGGTTTGCCTTGAGTGCAGTCCACTTCACAAGACAAAACAGAGCTATGTAGACAGAAGGGCACTCACAACACTTGCAGGCGCGGCGTGTGGCGGAAGGCGTCGCGCGGCAGCGCGTGCAGCCGGTTGCGCGCCGCGTGCAGGTCGTGCAGCCGCGCCAGCCCGCGCAGCGCCTCGCCGCCCAGCCACGAGATCTGGTTGTCCGACAGCTCTCTGTAACGCATTAACATGTTCTAAGTTAATTTTCGATGAACTCCATGTAATATCTATAGATGAAACTTTATAAAAATTGAAAATGTAGAAGAATTTTTAATACCCATTTCGACCTTAGTGCTCGACAGGTCTCAGCAGGAGCTCGATGTCAAATAGTTATGAGATTAGAGTGATACAAAGACTGCAGAAAATTGAACGAAGACAATGGAAAAGCTAACTCACAGCACTCTCAGTTCGGCGCACTCGCTGAGGTCGGGCACGCGGTCCAGTTGGTTGCCCTTGACGTCGCTGCAACAAAGTACACATGTAAGGACGCCAATGGCGGGATGTAACGAGTAAATCTGGTAGGAAGACTACACTACGAAGAGTTCCGTAGGTCTCATTCGTCCATTAGACGGGTATCGATACTGAAAAACATGTTTTTTTTGACTTTGTACTATATTCGTATTTGGATTGTAGTGAAAGATTTTATATTCCGACTGAACTATGGATTTTTCCGGAAGATTAACCAAATCTCTATAGGGCATGACAAAATATAGCAAAGCTTTTACACATCTTGTAAGAGAACTTTGACCATATTTGCCTCACAAACGAACAAGTTTTCTTATTTCCAGCTTCGCGAATCGATGCACCGGACCCAGGATATAACAAGCGGTTTAGGAGCCATAAAGTGTGACGCGCGCCGCCTCAGGCCACTTTGTTACGCGAGTTACGAGCGGACATATTTTATTTACACTTTCATGTGCTTTCGTTCACTAGTTCCCTTCCCGGCCATAACACTCCAAATGAATTTAAACGAAAATTTTGAGAAAAAGTGTCACCAAGTAGGAGTATTTACTCATCAACTGTTTTTACTTCGACAGTTAAGTTTTCTTTGGTAGATTTTGCTTATTTAGTTATTGAATTTACAAACCATTGTTGCCTGAGAAATATATCGTCGCACTCGAATCGTCTCCTAGTTAAGTCATGTCGAAGAAATGCTTTGTCGCAGTAACACTTGAGATATTTCGAACTAAACTATTGTCGAAATAAAATTCTGTTGTAATACGGTTTCGTAATGTTCAGCCTGGCACTCGTCCTAACGAGACTTTAGTAAGTTGTAGTACTTACCTATTACGAACTCGAGAGAACTGGTCAAATGTTTCGGGCCTTCATTAACGTTATTAGTCCAATAAATGCCTACCTTTGCCTGCTCATAAACGCGGCATGCTGCGTAGCTATGTACCTAATTCTTATATTAATTCTGTGGCGTAGCCTTAATGAGAAATGTCTAAGATGACCTACTCGAGTCGAGAGGTGCTCGGTGTTCATGTAGGTCGGCCGTGGAACCTTGAGCACAATAAACAGCACTCTAGATATCAATTAATGGTGCTAATCTTACTCGCCAACACCGCATAACTATCTGTTGAAACAAATATTTATTTCGAATTCATGCTTTTGCGAAAGCATATCACTTTTATTTCAGTAACAGTAAGTCTTCATTACATTTGTTATATTATGTAATAAAAATTTAAAAAAAAAGCAGAGCGTAAGTATAAACTTTAATTGTAAAAAGTGGTTCTGAAAAGTTAGAGGAAAAGCTGTCACTCAGTCTGGCGTTATTTTTTAAATAGGTACTTACCTACTTCGTTTTGATATTTCCCTTGAAAGAGAATAACAAAACAATGCTCCGAGCCGCAGCGAGCCCAGAGCCGACCAACTTAGTTTAATCTACTTCAGATTCCGAACGGGGTCGCTTCGCTCCCGTTACGAGGATTATAAATAAGTTAATTAAAGTTTAACGCGTGGCTACACTTACCGGCACTTTATGACAGAATCGACCGCCCGCGAAAGATGAAAATAAAACAGCTGTACACCGTCTCTATTAGTGTCAGTGACACAGATTCGCAATATTAAAGACGCGACTAGTTTCTACGTGCCGCACCTCTCGCAAACCGTTGGAAGTTATAAACCACATAAATCACTAAATTGCGAATTGAGATAGTCAGTTACAAAATAACGAGAGTGCAGAAGAAGAGAAGTGCGATCATAAAGTTACTACTTACATACTTTTTTTAGTGTGAAAACTAGGTTTATAAATTCCATCGAAAAAATATTACTTACATGTTAATATAATGATGAGATGGATTTTTTGTCAAACAAAAACAGCAAAATTTGTAGCATACTATAAAACGATTCGCAAAGCAAACTTTGTTATGTGTAATCTGTAGGTAGTGTGATGATTAGAGCTAGGCTGGCACTGCTTAGTGGATAGCCTTGGTCAGGCAGGGCTCGGGGTGCGTTATATTTAAATAAAAGATAAAAGCGGCCAAGTGCGAGTTGCACTCGCGTGGAGAGGGTGCCGTACAATGCCGATGTTTTTAAACTAATATAAAATATCACATTTTAAATCGTCATAGTAAGACGCGAGTTAACGAATAATAGCGCTATTTTCCGTGAACGTACTTTATTTCAATTGGTAGATTCGTATAAGTTTTCCTGTATTTTGTATTGAAGTTATTATGTATTTATTTTTTCAAATTTTAGGCTACGTTGTTTCGGAGATGGGGATGGTCAATTTTCGTCTTTTTTCATTAATAATATCAAAATATTTATTTTACAAAAATAACAATAATATATTTGAGTTCCTCATAATGAGCCCTGTCATTTGATCAACAGCATCATTTGATATATGACACAGTAAGGGTTGCAACTTTTTTTATTTTCTAATTTGTCCGCCAAAACCGTTATTTAAAAAAAAAATTCGTCACGTCTTTGTTTGGGTCATAGCATTATATCATCCTATAAAGTTGCACCTGATCTGGTTCAGTAGATTCGGTGAAAATTGCCTGTGACAGACGGACGGACAGACAGACGCACGATTGATCCTATAAGGTACCGTTTTTCATTTTCGTACGGAACCCTAAAATGTATGTTACGCGTTAATTTCCACGTTCAACATGTGCATATTTGCAAAAGCAAATTGTTCTTTCGGTCGGATTTGGCCGTGGTGGTGGTGATTGACAGATTAAATAAAAAAGTTGTATGCTCAATCTGTACTGTTTAACTTTGTTATAGTGTACTGTACTCCGCACGGCCACCCGCAAACTAGGTTGCGATGACGCACGCTCGCTCGCCCTACACACCACGGGCTCACCTCCCGTCCTGTCAAGCGGGCTGTCTTTCCCCTTGTGTTACGGACGTTCGTAAATGACAGAGATATGTGTTGGACAGCGGTTAGCTGCTCATTTGGTTTGATGCATTTATGTACGAGTTTGTTATCTTGGCAAATACGGGTAATAATCATCTCCAATCAGACCATTTCAAATCAATTATGTAACAATTGATAGGCAGTTAAACATAGTAGGTTCTAAGTACATTTTGGTGTTGGGATTTGAAAACCAAATGTAGGGATTATAGCAGGTGGAGCTGCGCGGTGGATTAACGGTCACGATTTATGCAAACGACGCGTCGACCGCGGCCCGGAGTGTACTTGTATTTACAAATATGAACATTACCCACCAAGTAAATACATATTAAGTACCTATGTACTTGAATTAATATTTTTACAAGTATTTTTAAAGTTACTATAAAAAAAAACTTTCTCTTATCTTTTTGACATCGCAGTCCCTTCTGGGTTAAGCTTCTAGTTGGTCCTATTGGAGAAATTTGGAATGCTTTATTGCTTTTAAATTTTCGTTTAAAAGAAGAGTACATTCTTATCTTATAAATTAGTTATTTTTTGATAGGTTCTATCACCATCGTCATCGTTGTAGGTATGTCATCACGGGTGGTATCAAAGTCAAAGTCATTTTTTTTATTCAATGTAGGATAAATTTATCTCTTATTGAAGGTATTTTTTTTCAAATATTATTTTAGTGCAAAAGCTAAAAACTACTAGCGTTTCGGAACGACCACTGCTGGGAAGATTATGCCGAAAGAAATCCAGTTCAGTATTGGCCCCTACCCAGCCTGATGGGCTATGTTTCAGTTACAATACAGATTTACACTTAAGGTCAGTATACATTATATTATACATCTAAATAATACAATTAAAATTTGCAGTTAACTATTTCCAAGAATTTCGATCAGATGATGATAAATAGTCATTAAGGGCTACCTGAATTTTCCGGGGTCCAGTGCTGCCCCCATTTGAAATAAATCATTTAATAGGAAACGGAGATATCGTTTAAAATTTGGGCTTGACCAGACCCTAGATAACCCTTTAAACTATTTTATGAACTCCTGTTTACAGTTTAAAGTGAGAACGTGAAGCTTTTCTACGCACAATTGCGAAAAACGGCCACTTTTGGCGTATCCCCTTAATATGATAATACGCATTTTTTAATAGATAGTTTTTAACGGCAGTCTTATTCTTAGATAATGGTAACGCTACAACATTATCTGGAAGTTAATTATAGAGGCGCAAGCTGAGACCTCACAAAAGATTTTTTGGTTTTTTCTAACCGAAAAGCTGAGATAGCTAATTTATTTTTATTTCTAGTGTTAATACTACGAATATCATATTTTTTCTTATATGAATGTATATTCTGATGCACATACATAATGTTCGCATAGATGATTTGCGAAGGGAGAGTCAGATTATTTATGTCTTTAAAAAGTTCCTTTAGAGACTCTCTAGCACCTAGTATATATATAGATCTAACATTTTTGTAAAACAAATATGGTATTTATTTCTGCAGCTGCCCATCATAGTAATATTCCATAGGACATAAAACTATGAAAGTAAATGTAAATAAATATAAATGTTTATGATGAAATTTAATTTAATATTTTAAAGTAAAATGGCATCTAGCTGCCCTTATTGTTTGCAGTGCTCTAGCAGGGCGTCACTTGTACCTATTTAATTTATGTAACACCTTAAAAACTGTGACTTGCAAAATAACTAAAAAAAAAAGTAACTAAAATATACCAAACGCGCTGTATCAACGTCCGTCATCTGCCTAATTTTCCTAACTGCGTAAGCTGCAGAGCTAAGTTTTCCATCTATTTTTTTTATATGGGCACCCCATTGCAACCCGGAAGCAAGCGTTATTCCCAGAAACGTTGACACACCAATTGCATTCTGACAACACTTCCAAGCATCGTAGATGTTTTGTAAAAGTGCAACACCTGCATCCGTTGTTGATCGACCCTTAGTAAATCCATACTGATCACCATGGAACAAACTATTTTTGATAAAAAAATCTAATAATTGGTTAAAAATTAACCTTTCGAATATTTTGCTTAGTGCTGGCAGAATAGAAAATATGGGACGGTAATTAGTTGTATCATTTTTGTCACCAGACATAAATTAAGGGATAACTTAGCTTAACTTCATCATGTCAGGCCAAGATTCCGCGTCTACACATTTATTAAATATAGAAGCTAAGTAAGGCGCAATTACATTTATAATTTTGCTTATAACTGATACTAAAATGTCCCACAAATCACTAGTTTTCTTATTATTCAAACTTTTGAAAATATTAAGTGTGGTGTAGTTTTGTGCCGTCGAAAATTATCTTTTCCCGGAAATTTCTTTCCTTGAAATTTTCCGGAAGTTTTCAACATTTCTCGAGAATTTTAGTTGATAATTTTTCTTAAGAATTTTCTTGTGAGAAATTTCTCTAAAATATTTTGACCCTATCGGAAATTTTCAGCACCGGAACACCCATAGATATAGGATAAAAAATCCTAAATCTATGGGAACACCAGTACCCATGTGTGTATATTGTATGTATGATATATGTGAATGTATCAGTGATATTGTAATAGCATTCCTATTTATCGAAAAGAAATATCACATTTTTCGGTCCATCAATGAATTATAAAAAATAAAAATATTTTTAATCACAATTTCGTACACCATCATTCTAACGCCTCCATTTATTTTGCCTTTTCCCATCTGAAATATAAAAAAATTATTTCATGTCAGTTGACAACTTAATGCCACTGTCATATGACAGTTGTCAGCTTAACTGTCACAGTTATCAAAATAGTGTTCCTATTTTACCGCAATAACAGTTAGGTTGCCAACTGTCACATGTCATCTTTTTAACACGTTAGACGAGACGGGCAAAAGATATGGCGGCGGTAAGCTGATTGGTGAACGAAATTGCGATTAAAAATATTTTTATTTTTTATAATTATTGGACTGGAGCGAAACATCTGATATTTATTTACGATAAATAGAAATCCTAATTATACTCCTAATACAAGTAAAAGTTAAAGGCATTTTTTAAATTATCGAGTCCCCCATTGTTAATTGTGGACCAATTAGGTTTTGTTAAATAAATAAATAAATTTGGCGAGTGTACTGTACTTTCGGGTGTTCTTCCGAAGGTTATTTTTAAATGAACGTCATCGTGCTACTGCTAGCATCGGCGCCTGATAGCAGCATGTTCTATGACTTACAGCGCGCGTAGTTGCGGAGCGTGCGTGCAGAGCTCTCGTGGCAAGCGTTCCAGCCGCGCGCGGTCCACCCGCAGCGTGCGCAGCCGCTCCGACCCGTTCAGCGACGGCAACTCGCGCAGTCCGCGCGCTTCCGACAGCACCCTGCATCACACAACAAAAAGGATCAACCCTAGTCCTGTATATCCCTGCCATGGTTACTTTGATAGGACGAAATCAGAGTTAATTCGGTTCGTTTGTACTCTACATATAAGGCGTAACAAAATATACTGAAACTATTGTAGGGGTGAATTCAGTCCCTGATAGTGAACACCTTTCCCCAAGGAACATTTGTCGAAATATGAAAAATATCTTTTGGCTTTCCATCCAAACTCAGATCAACTGATCGGTCAACTTGTATGGTCATAAATTACTTTTTATATTTCGATACGTGTTCTTTGGGGAAAGTTGTTCAATATCATGGACTGAATTCGGCCTTCAGATAGTTTCAATATATTTTATTAGACCTTATTATTCAAGAAACACGGACAAAAAAAGACCTTTAACATGGAAGAGTGGCAAGTAACTACAACTAGGTAAAATAATATATTTTTTATAGAATATGTTCGTGACAGAGAGTATACGATCTTTGCGTTTAAAAACATAAGACTGAGATAACCAAATCAAGCTTGTTTATTATTGCATATGAAATAAGTCTTGGCGCCAGATTCGGCGCAGCGGGAGCCTCCGGCACGACATGACGACGTGAAAGTAAACAAAGCTCTCGCTCGCGCGAGCTGCCGCGGCGAGCATTCAGCCGCTCGCACCGTACACACCGGACCTGCTGCGAGGTCACAGCACAGGAGATCCACACAGCAACCAACCAGCTTCTTACAGTACGAGTACACCCGACGAGACGCCAGTGCTATCAATCAGTCAATAGTAAAGGGAGTCTTGACTCTTTTTTATGAAGTCATATTATTTCTGTGTAGAGAGAGTCAACAATTTGCTTTACCGTCAGTCACAAAACAGTGAAAGCATTTTTCGTATAAGGCTAACACCTAGTGTTACAATAACCGACTTCACGCAGCCAAAACAATTTTAGAATAATCCTATCGACTTTAAAATATCATCTATCTAGTAACCAAAAAACCTTGCAATCACTTTTCATCTGCATTTCAGTTCAAGTAGTGATTCATCATCAACGTTGGGTGTAATCTTCATACTAGTTTGGAGGTAAGTTCAGTAGTGGTTAGAAGTTTATTCTCTCTCTTTTCTACTGTGTGCTAGGAGCGCCAGGAACATCCAATAACAGTTTCCGCTCCCCGCGCTGGTAACTTTTAAAACAGCTTTATTTCTCAGTTATTTTTGCTAGGGTCCGAGGGCGGTCCCTGGGCGCCGGAACAATATCGCGCACTCCCAGACACTGTTCCTCCATCAACTCGCGATGTAACAACAATTTACAAACTTATGAACACGTTTCGTCCAATTTAGACCACATTGAGAGCTCGCGTCGTTTGCAGTTTTCATGTCAGATAAATATAAACGTAGTTTTAGACTAGAACTATGCGTTGTTGCAGAGCAAACAGGTTTAATTATAAACGGGCTATTCATGTTGTACGGTATAGTGGTGTGTAAATTGCCTCGATCGATCTTTTCCAGTGCGTTTGAATCAATTAACATCGCTAAATAATTCGATCGGCCTCGGCGGTTCGCGCGAGCTATTTACCCAAAGGTCGCGACGCGCCCGCGGACACAAAATAAACGGATTATAAACACGACCCATATGACTTGCACAGTGCACAGAGTGCACTGCAGCTTCAGTACTACGAAGACTGTTGACCCTAAATACAATTAGGACCAGATTCTGGAACCCAAGGTTGTCCACCCCTAACACAAAATCGGTTTGAGTAAAATGTAAAAATGCACATATGTTAAAAATAAAGTACTATATTTTTTACAAACATCAATCACGCTTGTTTCAAATAATCCTCCCAAAGGCAGAGTCAACTTGCTATTCTTCTGTACTATTTTATTTTGTGCCGCAGAGAAATGCTGGTACAAAGAGCCTGAGGCGATAAAGTTACTGGTTTTCAAAGAAGCTTTCATTGAAACCTCCACTTTTAAATCAATAATTCAGGTTTTTGGGTCATTAATGGATTGGCGAAATAATGGATAGTCATAAAAATACATGATTGTAGTGTAGACCCAGATCGAGGACTCTACAAGTACTTACAGTGACAAAATAATATCAATTTATCTTTCTATTGCTAATTTATGTTGTTGGTCTGGTAGAAAAGAAAAAAAGAACGTAAGTGCTGTAGAACACTCGGTTGGAACGAAATTACTTTCGTAGTAAATTATTAATTCGTGATGGATATCTTACACTTTTTCATTAATAATTATAATAATCATTTAAACAATAAAATAAAATATAAATATTAGTGTGTGTGTATGTGTGAACCGGGAAAATCGACCATCTCAGGCATACTCTCTCCCGAATCAGCTATCGACGAGACAGTCAAACACAAAATTACCTTTCATTTTAATCCAAGTTACGGAAAAATCTTACACCTTTTTTCGCATAGCTCCTATCCGCCAAGTCCGCCGTACCGTCCAAAAAGGAACTTCGTTCCAAAAAGAATGTAGAATGTGAAACTTAGGCTGCTTTTCTTCCCAAGCAGATCGTAGGCTAGCAATCACTATTTAGATTCCGTTTTCCACCATCTCGCCCACCGTCACTCTAGGAGTGGCCTTTGTTCGGGTATTGCTGTCCTGGGTACTGTCAGCTTGGAGCCGCAAGACCCGGAATGCTCTGTCTGCCTTATTAGGGATCAAGACGTGATACTCTTATGTACAGTTTTAAGTCTCACTAAGAAACTACTCGAATTAAGAGGCATTTCACATTTGGTTGGCTGTCTCGCTCGCACAATCAAACATTTTTAAACATTATTAAAAAATGTGTCTCATTTGTAAAAGTGTTTCATTAACATTCAATATAATTATATTGTGGATATTTTAGACATGTTTGTATATTGTGTAGACAGTGACTACATCGAAAATTTGGTCATTAAAATTTTAAATTTTTAATGACCTAATTCTCGATACACACACACACACATAAACAATAAAAAAAAACATATCTAACATATAATTATATTGAAAGTTAATGAAACACTTTTCTACAAATGAGTCCCATTTTTTAATAATCTTTAAAAATGTTTGATTGTGCGAGCGAGACCGCCAACCAAATGTGAAATGCCTCTTAACAAAGTAAGGGCCTTTTTGTGTTCAGTACCAAGTCAAGTAGCTCCAAAAACGGGAGACAGTACGAAAACATTTTATCCCTCAGATGGTGTTTGTCCTACCAATTCACATTGCTGATGAGACATTGGTATCGACGCAACTTGCGCCGATCGTCCAAAGCGGTTTATGTGCCTGTTTACGAGGAGGGGGTCGGGGGGTGAGGGGCGGGGGGCGCCACTACCTCTCAAACTAGTAAGGGCAGCAGGCGCAACCCGACTCTACATACAATATGTAACAAGAAGAAAAAAATCGTCATTTTCATACAAATTGTCGGGTCGGCCAAACACTTTTGTATGAAAATGTCGATTTTTTTTCGAGTTTTAAGCATTGGTCACGAAAAGTTGTTCATATTGACGGTCTGAGATGCTCCTACAAGGATCGGGCAGGATTTTTGTTACATACTGTATGTTGTGCACTCACTGGCAGCCCAATATTGCTTCGCACGAGTATTCATTGTACGCTAAACCTTCCCAGAGAAATGTTCTAAATAATGTCGTTTAAACTGCATCGAAATCGTCTCAGTAGTTTTAGACTTTTACAAGTACAGACAGACAAAGAGGATTTCATTTTATTATTCATAACTATGGATGGATTCCACACGGGATTTTAGCCTACAATTCACTCGACCAACAACAAGCTCTGTCTTATTAATTTTGCCAAACGTCCAACAAATAGATATTTTATTTTACATCCATACATACCATCTAGTGTTGCAAAAAGTTTTTATTCTAACATGAAAAAAAACTTGAAAAGAAACATGACAAAAAATACTTTTTTTTTCTGGAGCATGTTTTTTTTTCAAGAATTCAGAATTCAAAATTTATAAGGCAGTTTCTGTAAAAGATTAATACTTAACAGTTTATAATTAGAGTTTTTTATTGATTTACGAACCTACCATACTTTTTTGGTGGAATAGTACCAAGTTTACATGAATATATTGGTATAAACATAAACCGAACGGGGATTTCCGGTCCGGGAGACAGGGACATCCATTAGTAATGAACCAATTAAACAAAAATTCAGTCTAAAAACATCAAAAAAGTCTAAATTAAGTAATTCGATATGTAATTTTAGTAAAATGTAAGAAATAAGAAAGAAATGAAAGCATATATCAATAAATTATTTAACATTTAACAATTTCCTATAGATTTTTTCTTTCTGAAACGCAAATAACAAATTTAGAAAAAAAAACAAGCGTACTAAGTTTTTTATCATGTTTTTTATCAACAATGTGAAAAAAAAATTGTTCTTTTTCATTTTGCATCCCTAATACGATCACGTCTTTCCTAACGGGGCTGATAAAGCATTTTGGGTCTTGCGGCTCTAAGCAGACAGAGCCCAGGGCCGCAAGACTCAAAGGCCACTTTCAGCGTGACAGTGGGCGAGGAGGTATTTTATGTTTATCAGCGGTAAAGATTATTTCGAAGAAAAGATCCTTGAAGACAAAGGTGGAACGAATAGAATCGAGCGCTTTTATTTACAAAACTAAAACAGAATTAGATATCCTTCTTGAACTTCGGTATTGCGAGAACATCGACGCTTCCACCGTAAATGAAATTTATATTATTGTTCGCGCCTGGCTTTACGAGGGCCTCTGTTCAGCTGCGGACCCTGCGGCGGACGTCACCACCTCGAGGACACTCATGTAGACCCAGAGTAATTTTAACTAAAAATCGATGAAAAACTAAAGCGGCACAAATATAAGGCATAGCTGTAACAGTAAACGGGTAGTATATATTCATATAAAGTCGAGGACGGTCTTCGGCAACCCTTAGACTTCATTAAGTTACATATACTGTCAGCGATTTACAAGTTATGACGACAACGTAGGAGCACCCATGCATTGCTCACCGAGAGAGCCTTTTATGAAGCATCCCAACATAATATTACGAAATCTCATCAATCCAGAATAATTTGATTCCTTTTATAGTCATGGAAGATCTGTGAGACCACTGTTTAAAACAAAAGCGAGCCATTTTAGGAAGAAGTTATGGCAAGAGGGACTTATGGCATGCGCAGACGAGTATTCTTTACAAGTAGACAAGGATACCGAACACGAAACATAGTAAATGAAATGCTAATACTTGTTTATGTGATGTTTAGAGGAAATGGTGCATTATCATGAACTGAACTTGCCCTTGTGATGGCTAAGCTTCCTCAACACGCTCGCTCGTCTTAAAGAACAATAAGGTCATAGAGAATAACCAATGAATCCACGAGGTTGCCAATAAAACGAAGTCCAATTTGACCTCCAACTAGCTAGCTAGAGAATAGACAAACAAAGTCATGTTAGACTTATTAAATAAAACCGGCCAAGTGCGAGTCGGACTCGCACACCATTATTATCTATAAAAAATCACGTTTGTTGTATGGGGCCCCCTTAAATATTTTTTTAGTATTTGTTGATACAGCGGCAACAGAAATACATCATCTTCATGAGATACAGCCTGTTGACAGATAGACGGACAAGCAGATAGACAGACAGCGGAGTCTTAGTAATAGGGTCCCGTTTTTACCCTTTGGGTACAGAACCCTAAAAATGGCAGTAATATTAGAGCTTTTACCATTGTATATTGAATAACACCACTTGTAATGAAAACAAGACTCTAACATATTCATATGTGTATTGTATAAATTAATAACGATTGTGTTACACTCACGCGCTAAAGTCATGAGAGGTCAAGGTCTAATCGGAAGGAAGTAGGTAAGTATTCAACATGCGGGCCCTGTAAACGGCAATACCTATAAAGTTATAGTCCGTGAAAGCCAGGTGTGTGATCTATTAGAGTTTGTTGATTGTCTATGTATATTGTCTATGAAGCTTTCGCAATGCTCCTAGAGCACGGAGACCAGAGGAAAGTGAGAAAGGCGAGGCCGGGACCTCGCGCGCCGATACATATTCATGAGAAGTGCACGACACGAGTCGCGACCTCCCGCGGCCGGTAATGCGCCAATTGCCATGGCGGCGATAGTCTGTGGGGCGAGATATCTATTAGGCACAGTGCCCCTGAACCTTGTCATACTGAAATGTGAGATTAGGAGATCGATTCGAGTGCAGACTTCACCACTTCGGTGTAATCCTTAACTAGGTAGTGTAGCTATAATAGTTATGGTGTACCTCGAAAAAACATTTTATATCTCGAAAGCATCCGTCTGGAATTTCATAGATCCTTCCGACAATATCTTTGATTATTTTTTTACTAACTCGAGGAGATGTTAGCCCGGCAGAGCTCATCAGCTCGCTAGAATGGATATCCGCTAAAGCTAGAGACAATACGTCTTCTGTTAGCGTAGATACATTTGTATATTGTTATCATAATTATTTTTCTTACTATTTATATGTATAGGAAATGGCGAGAGCAGATATTTACGCCAACCACATGGTGAATAAAATATTTACAGAAAAAAAAAATGGCCGGTATAAATCCGATTAACATGAATGTATCCACTCGAGGCTAAAGCTGACTGTAGCTTTACCACAAACACAGGTCTCGCGGCGTACTCACAGCGTGGTCAGCCTGGGCAGGTGCTGCAGTGCGCGCGCGTGCAGCCGCGCCAGCGGGTTGGCGCGCAGCTCCAGCCGCGCCAGGCGCCGCGCCGCCTGCAGCACGCCCGCGCCCACCTCCTCGATGCGGTTGCTGGCCACAGACCTGATGAAACAAAAAATAATACTGATCATAGTATAAACCTTAAGGTATTTTGAGAAGATCCATCGATTTACATAATTGAGACCTAACGCGAATAGTACTGGATAAGTTTAGCAGTGACATTCAATATTTGGTTCACGTTTGTTATGACTGCCGTCAGTGTACTCACAGGTCCTCGAGCAGCGGCAGCAGTCGCAGCGCGCCCGGCAGCTCCGTCAGCAGGTTCTCCTCCAGTCTCCTTTGAACACAAAAACTTTATTGAATTTCCTTAAAAGTGCTTCCTTTCTAGTAAGTAAGTCTATTGGGACAAAAAATATTGTTAGACCAGTAGGACTTGGTAGGTCCACGGAGTCAGCTCTTAAGTCAATTCATTTTCAGGGAAGAAATTAAATAAGTAAGATAGAATAAACTACATATTTAAAATTAAAAGTGAAATACGTGCTACAAATGAATTTAAACAATCGTGCCTACATTTAATCATTTTCAGGAATACCCGTAATAAATCGAACGACGGGATATACTAGCTAGATCACTAAGTATAATTAAATTAAGGGGCTACCTGAGGTCTAGTGCTATTTTATGAACTACTGTTTATATTTTAAAGTGAGAATGTGTAGCTTTTTATAGCATTTTTGCTAAAAGTGGCAAAAAAGCTACACGTTCTCACTTTAAAATATAAACAGTTGTTCATAAAATAGTTTGAAGGGTTATCTAGGTTTATATGAAAGCCAAATTTTAAATAATATCTTTGTTTCTATTCAAATGATTTATTTCAAATGGGGGCAGCACTGCACCTCAGGTAGCCCCTTAAAATAACAACCAAATAACGAAAACAAATATTCGACATTCCCTTACAAATTGCCCGGGCGGCTGCGCACTTTTGTATGAAAGTGGTGAAAAAGTTTATGTGTTTGGCTGTTATTTTAATTTTATTATACGAGTACTATAGTGATCTAGTATAGCCGGTGGTTTTTTACGGTTATGTCCCTTCTACATTGTATATGTTATAGATTATATATTTTTAGATTTGCAGGACTAAGCCCAAGGTCGTTTAAAAGGACCATGAAAAGTATACGACCTTGTAACTCACTACTCTGTTCTGTGTTCTCAATCACTTTGGGCTCTGGAGAACTTGTAATTTCCGGTTAGGTGGATCTCAGTCTCAGCAGGTCCCCGGTTTCGGAAGCGAGTGACGGCCGACAAATGTGGCCGATTAATTACGGGCTGGCTGGCTGAAATCCTGGCGTGGAATATCGAGCATAGAGATACGAGTATATAAACGTATGAAGTTACGTGAAGTATCTCCATGAGACCGCATCAATATTTATTGGTACGAACAAAATACTATACATAAAGGGGAATGAAATAGGGAAACACCTTTATAAAAATATCATTTAATAATTAACCACCAACAATAGTGGTTGCATTGCAGATAGTAATTTTACGGAGAAGAAAATTTTAAGAATATTTTAAAACTGTACGTAACTTGGGTGAAGTAATAACACTTCTGTACTTTCAATTATTTGCGCCCGTGGGGATTGCGAGACAAATTCGGGAGTTAGCGTCCCGATACACGGCTTACAGCGGGTAAGCGCGGGAGCGGCGTCCCGTGATACGCTGATGACGCGGCGCTCGCTGCAGCTCGGCTATTAGTCACTCAGATACCGTCGTCGGGGCGTCGCGTTCGAGAGTGACCTAGTTTATTACAAGCTTTTATGTGCTAAATTATTTAGTCTAAATCAGAACGCGCTCAATGGACTATGCTCTTGCAAAGCATCAATAAAATCATCTCTCCGCAATCAACTTTGCCGCGCTGGATGCTACTACAGTCTGTGCTACTAAATAAATAACAAATTTCAATACTCATACATGTAACAGGGTTTAAGCCATTCCTTTTTATCTATTTGGTTCTTGTCTGCCTGCAGTAATAAATTGGTGATTACTATTCTTACCTGTTTAGGCCAACTACGAGACATATTATTGATCGCCTTTTCGGACAGTTAAAAAATATGTGATATTGTGATATTGACTCAGACAATCAAGAAGTTTTAAACTATTTTTAGCAGCCTTCCCTTCTGTCCATCAGACCAATTAATTACTCGCCGGACTGCGAGTCACCTCTGACATTTGCAGTTAAATTGGCAGAGAGTAGGTAAACAAGCAAGCAGCCGGCGCCGGCGGTAAACTGACGACTTTACGGCCGCTCGGCGGCCCACCGCACATTACAGAAAGCACAGAAATTGCGCTGTTGACAAGTACGTTGTGGCATCGAATAATCATGAATGTTTTTAAAAAGATTTAGGTAATCAAATAGTGTTATTAATGTACAATGGATTGGAACATTTATTTATCATTTTATTAATGATTAAATATATTTAATCATTAATAAAATGATAACTAAATGTAAAAGTCTTTATTGCACAAGTAAAAAAAAAATTAAAAAGTTTTACAATTGAAAATGTATAAGTCGCAGTTAGATTGTATTGTCCGCTGTTTGATAAAATCTCTAGGTCTTTGATAAAACAGCTGAAAATCGTTCAGCTGGATGTGCTACGTTTAGCAAAACAGCTAACGTTTAGAATATATACATAGGTGCAATGGGCATATACATAGAGATGTTTCTGTACTATCCATATGTTGTAGTTTTTACTAGCACTTCAACTCGATGATCGTGGCTTGTTCATTAACTGTTTTAAGGGCGGATCATGAGCCATAATATACACTTAGGAATTGGAGAGCACGAAAGGGGACGATGCCGTGTGAACTATCTACTATAGTTCGATTTTTGTCGGTTATGCATTATTCTAAGGAGTTAATCCATGTACGCTTAGCATGGCGTAGGGTTAAACTTGACGCAGCTAGGCCTTAAGCAGCCACTGCAAGCTATTTCTGTGGCTGCCGCCCGTCACCGACAGCCACATATCTATTCATGCTGGGAAGAGATTTAGTATTCTTTGATTTATTCGCGCTGACTGTGCAGGGCGTGCCAGATGAATTTGACGTTTGACACGTGCCACATAAACATTCCAGTCGCTTTGTAATTCTTGCATCTTAAGAATTTTTATTTACTTATATTGAAACAAATGACACTTACAATACTCGAAGGTTCGGGGTATTAGCGAACGCTCGGTCCGAGATGTATGTGATACGGTTGCGTTTCAGGATCCTGCAACAAAACATAAGATAAATATTGAGAGGCCAGATTTGTAGCGAAGGCTGGTGATTAAAGGCGAAGTTAAATTGGTGTCGATGTAAGAGCAAAGCCAGCAGTCTGCGACGGCGGCGCCGGACTTGTCACGGCGGTACCGACGTCGACGGCGGCCGCTGAGTTACGACACTTACGGCGCGCCGCTGCCAACTCGCGCCATAAACGGGAAAACAATGGCCATTACGCGCCGCGTTATGGTAATTCCAGGCAATAAATGAACTCGGCAGTGAGGGGACCAACCAGATAGCGGACGAGACAGCAGAAGACACAGACATAGACAAATATCTCGCAATTTGTAGCTATCGAGGAAATGGCCATTGTGATAGTTTCGAAGTGATTTGAAGGCAGTAAACGAACGCAATGTAAACGAGTTAAATAGTTGTAAGCGTTTCTTCGCACAAACTAACGAGTTAACAAATTCGATACATTAATCAACATAGTATGATAAATTCTAACAACGTGAACATATCGTCGTGCATGTGTAGAATCGCAGTGGATCTATAAACATAAAAACATTCTTAAATAGACTAACCCCTACATACTTTCCTTTGTCTGCCTGCGGCAAATAAAGTTAGCCGCACACGATGAGCGACGCTCGTAAAGCCGCCGCGAATGTTTACTGCGAGTTAACATCAAGTTCATTTATTGTCTTCAAATTACCATAAGGCGCCACTTAATGGCCATTGTTTTCCCTTTACAGCGGGAGTTGGCAGATACGAGATTGATCCCGACGCGAGCTTTTTAGAGGCTGATCAATACAGGAACCTGTGTGCCAATTTTCGTCAAAATCGGTTGAAAAAATGCGACCTGACAGACAAACAAAAGTATTTTTGACCAATCTCGAAACTGAGACGCTTCACTCGCGCAGTGATTTTTTTAACCTATATTGTCCCTCTGCCGGGCAAAGGTCTCCCCCATTTCCCCCTATGTGTCGTAAGACAGTGTCGAGAAGATACTCGTAGAAAACATGTGGTAGATAATTCCAGGCCAAGACTTGTTGTGTCTCGTCATTGTTCGCGCTTTAAAACTGTTATGTATTTAATAATGGTGAGGGAACCTTCGATATGATGTGATTAATGTACATGTTTATATATGTAAGTTACTTTGTAAACAATCTCTATGTTGTACTAGAATTTAAGAGACACGACAATAAAGTTAATTTTTTTTATTTTATACATTACCAACAAATTTAAAATTAGTAATTTAAAATTATAAAGAACGATGTTACAAAAGTACCTAAACTTAAGGCATTTCTATCGGAAAAATGTTACTATTCTGTAGACGAATATTTAAATTGGCATTTATAATTGTAATAAGTTTATTAAGTAAGTGACATTTTGATTTTGGTAATATATTTTTTCTTTTTTATGCATAATTATTAAATATGTTAATTGACATTTGTAGCTTTAATAAATTTTAGTAAGTACTTAATTGACATTTGGAATTTAGTAATATTTTTTATACATGATTGATGTAAAATTTGAAATGAATGTCAAGTTGTAAATAAAGTTCTTTAACATGTACCGATTGTACTCAAATGATGTATTATTTATATATAATGATTTTTACTCGTAATTAGATATGGCCGACTGTAGATGCGGATTCCTTGAAAACATTTTCTATATTCACATCATAAGTCTTACTTCTGTAATCTCGTTATTTGTAATTTTACCGATCCCACCTAATGTCGAGGACTATAAAATATTAGCACGTATGCAGATGTCTCCTTCAATCCGCGGGGACGCCGCGACCGCGCCGCGACCGCGCCGCGACCGCGCCGCGACCGCGCCGCGAGAGGTGATTCAGTTTATCGCCGTCAACTTCCGTACGTGGGGACTACTCGTTTATTCATTTCTATCGATGTCAAAAAAGTCAGAATAGAATACCTATGTATCGTCTCTGGATAGACGATCTTCGATTTGATGCAGATCTTTTACTAAATTCTGAAGATTTTCGTCGACCATATTAAAAAGTAAACAAATAGACGCTACTAGAATTGATACTTGAATGAAGGCGGTGCTGGTGGCTAGCTTTGTATAATGATGAGAGCCGGCGGAGGCCGTTACCAGAGTATCAACCCCGCGCCGTCTGTCTGGAACAATCCGAAGTGTCAAGTCGAGCGAATCGCCGCCTCCCAAACTGCGAGTCAACAGACATTGCTAGCTAAAGTTGGTTTGCAGTGAAAGTGTAATCAAATTAGTAGGGTGTCCCCAAAGACAGGACTTGACCCCAAAAAGGGTTAAATCAACAAATGGTTTATTTATCAAATCCCACAGAGTACATGTAAATATTGGAAACATAATCCTTTAGTAATTCAATGAGATTTGCAAAACTGGGACGTGGGCCGTTCAACTTCGCTGCTGTTTGTTGAGCCTGTGTACTTGTGTAGGATTCCGTTTCGAGTGGGAAGCTTAAGGACGTAAATATACTTATGTATTTAGTTTTATCCTTTATCCTAGCTAGCTCGATGCCGAGGGTTGGAGCGGCGGCGCCCTGCCTGACCTGAGACGTGTAGCGTAGGAAACGTAGGAATGAAATTATTTGTTTGAATAGAGAAGTTGTCGAATTTTATTGAGAAGATGCGCGATGTCACTTTCACTTTTTTATAAAGTAGAAATCAAGGTAAATGGAAGAAAAGGTGTTGGTAAAATACTTCAGTCATAGTTGTCACAGTAAAGAGAAAAGTGGAGGTAGGTAATCGTAAGAGGAAGGAATTTAAACCGTTTCTACCACGTGGAAATATCGTGCAATTAATATTGGCGGGGAATGTACCGAGGCCTCTCTATTTCTAATCTATTAGCTTTCAAGACGGTTTCCTTCATTTAAAAGTTAATATTATAAAGTACTTAGTACTAAGTTCATACATTCTAATATTAGATTGTATGTTAACCATATTGGAATGTCTTTATTAGGTATATTTGACCGGTTAGAATGCCGAATGTGTCACGCTAGAAGACAACCATTCCGACGTTCTTTTTACCCTATTCTGACTCAATTTGTAAAAAAGATTTACAAATTTAACAATTAAAAGCAACAAAATGAAATCCCTTTAACTGCACAACAATCTCTGCGGAGCTCATTGGTATCAGCTAAGATCGCAATATAACTAACTATCGACGCTATTCCCCAGATAATAAACGAGTTAGAGTAATCTTTTCTTGGGAGTCTCCCCCTCCCCCGCTGAGGCCGACGACCCCCGCGCCGACCCGGGGCGGGGCGGCCGCGGTCGAGATGCCCATTCGCAGTGATAATAATGATACACACCGAGGTTCGGGCTTCGTGGGACATCTTGTGGATGTTAGTTTGAAATACTCGTAGGTGCCCATCTAAGTGTTTTAAAACATACTATAATTTCCGCAACACCGACATAAAACAAGCCTCGGCAACTAAACTCTATATAAACAAGACAGAAAATTGGATCGGGATCTGGAATGTGATTTTGGAACTATGACTGCCCGATGGCCAAAACTCGAAACAAAATGTCTTAAGCATTCCGTTAGTATAACCCTTGGAATTTTATCTATATTTTCGGTTGCGTAGAGGCCGACACAGATATCAATGTCATGCAAATGTGTCAGCGTCCCGTGTCAGCCGCGGGCGGAGACAGGCGAATGTTCTTTCCACATGATCGATTCAATTATCTTGGAGGACCACAGACTACTCAACTGGAGGACCCACACAAAATCTACGTTTCAATTCACATTATAGAAGTATTTACATTTAACTCCATAGAATGTTTTGCTGACTGGTTTTAAGGCATCGTCTGACATATCTTAACGACTGGCATACGGCGATATCAACCGCGTATTTCACACTTTAGCTATGACGACCTAGTCACGTGATTGATGACATGAGATGAGACACATGTGTTTTAATATTATATGAGGCACGTTAGAGTTTTAGAGTAAGATTTTTCAGAATAAACGACTGGTTGAGTGTTTGTTGTAGACGTAAGGCGAGCGCTATCCATCATATAGATCGAATGTAAGTGAAAGGTTCCTCGTGAAATATTGTCGAGTCACAGGACTCACAGGTAGAGCTCGTAAATGTTGGAGTAATAAAATATTTGATGTTATCGATATGCTTTTATCGCGGCGGCGGCGGCGGTCGCATACTAACGACCGGCGGCGGCCGCATCACTGACCGGTACAGACGCGTCACTCGCGAAGCGCCAATCGGACCAATCCAAACGTATCTACTACCATTGTATGAATTTTTATATTACAATAAACTGAAAGTATTTGTTCTTCTTTGGCCTTTTTCAAAGGGTGTTTATCTATATGTATTTTGTAATGAGAAGAGCACCTCTGCGAGAAAATGATAGATAAAATCTTTAAGAAACCGCAGTTGATGACGCGAAGCGGTCCCGCCTTCGGGCTAGCTGCGAGCCAGAGACTGGTTCTGGTTAAACGCCCATCCATCAGCAACGGTAGATACCCTTCTGGAAAGAACCATCTTAAGCTTGGCGACGTGAATTTCCCTTTACGGGCCAGGACAAATGACCTCCCTTCTGCCGACCCTGCCATTGCGGTGGAAACGTCGATCACCAAGGTCACCACGGTCTGGCTTGCCGCCGCAGGGCTGGCCGCATCCCGCGCCACGGTGCTTTGAATGACGTCATCCTTCGGGCCCTTGCTAGCCCCGGTGACCCAGCGGTTCTAGAGCCTGCTGGTATTTCCCGAGACGATGGCAAGAGGCCAGACGACATGACGGCATTTCCATACAAAAGTGTGCAGCCGTCCGGGCAATTTCTATGGAAATGTTATTTTTTTTATTACGTGTATGTCCCTTCCGGGTTGTATATTTATGCCTTTCGCCTTGGATACCAGGCCCTGGGGGCGTGGAAGTCCGTCAACTGTTTAGGGAGGTCTCCGCAACTTTGTTTAACGTCTCTTGGGGTCCAAGAGCTGGTGCGCATTTCGGCCAAAGCCTTAGCTTGGCCATACAACGTGGATATGCCGCCAGCCTCTTGGAGACCTTGCCCGTTGACTGTAACGACTTGGAAACGATATTTTATATAAATTGAAGTTTTTATTTTTAGTATTGGTTTTAATTTGTAGTACCTATAGCCTATAGTTTAATTTAATTATTATTTAGAAATACTTAATGATGTTCTCTATTATAAATAAATATATCTTTATTTTTTAAGACTATCTATACGATTAAATACAACGTGGAAGGGACATACCCGTAATAAATCGAACCATAGGCTATACTATAGTCTTATTTTTAATCCCACGGAAAAATGTAAACAAATTTATGTCACTGTCAATGTGACATTTCAGGGCTTCTCAGACTACGGGCGCAATAAAAAATGTTTATGGACGACAAACATATCACGATGACGTTTTTGCGTGAACAAACATCCATACATACTCACAAACTTTCACATATATACGGCCGCGGCTTTGCCCGCGGAAAAATTTTATCTGAAAAAAAAAAAATGTAAATTGTAGCCTATGTGTTATTCTGATGTCAGTTTCATCAAAATCCATTCCATAGTTTTTACGTGAAAGAGTAACAAGCATCCATAACTACATCCTCACAAATCAAATGGTTTTCTCCATACCTATTTATACGGAGAAAACCATTCGATTTGTAACTCATCGTGTAAAAAATAGTATTCTATGTCAAATTAGCCACATACGAGGCATTAGCATGGCTATAAATAAACCTATATCGAGTTCATTCTTATGAAAAAAGCGACCCTCAATTACAATACCCCTGAAATGTTACGAGTAAGAAATTGAATTTAAGCAAATAATCACATTATTTGTTCAAAATTATTTTATGAATGTAATTTATGCATAAAAATTCATTACTATTGTTACTTTTAAATATTTATCTCAGTTTAAATCTAAAACAGCTCGGTAGGAACACGAATTTTGATTGTTTACGAAAAGTATTTTTTTTTTTGTGACCACACCATTGTTTACCTCTTTTCCATGGGATTAAACATTTGACTTTAGATCACTATGAGTATAATGAAATTAAAATACCAGTCAAAAGCAAAATGTATTTCCATAGAAAAGTGTGCAGCCGCCCTGGCAATTTGTATGAGGATGTCAATATTTTTGCTTTTTGACTGTTTTTTCAATTTCATTATACTATACTCCGACCTCCGTGGCGTTGTGGTCACCATGCTAGTCCGCCACCCAGAGGTCCCGGGTTCGATCCCCGGTCAGGGCAAGTTGGAAAATAGCCTTTTTTAAATTGTCCTGGGTCTTGGATGTTTATCTATACATATATGTATTTGTTATAAAAAATAGTATCGTTGAGTTAGTATCCTATAACACAAGTCTCGAACTTACTTTGGGGCTGGCGCAATCAGTGTTATTTGTACCTATATATTTATTTATTATTTATACTAATCTAGTACAACCCGTGATTTGATTTATTACGGGTATTTCCTTTCCACGTTGTATAATAACACAGTAAAAAAAAACGAGCATGTACATTGAATATATTAAAAAAAAATCTGTTTGTACACGCTAATCTCCGGAAATACTGGATGGATTAAATTTTTTTTTTCGTTATTTAAGCCTGTGCAACATATAGGGTATGATTGATTTTGGAAAAAGAAACACCTGATGCAGAGCCATAATGGTCCAGCTAAACTATAAAAGATATAAAAATGACGCCCTAGCCAAAGTACTTCAGCCTGATGAGCATTTTTTGTTGAGGCATAAAAATCGAAGATCTGGAACACCTGATGCAGATACGCCGGAGTCATAAAGTCCACGCGAACGAAGTCGCGGGATTCACGGATGTCAGCTAGTATACAATATGTAAAAAAAATCCTGTTGTTATTATCATAGCATATACCTCGTTCGTTAACTTAGTTTCCCATAACACAAGTTTAAAAACTTAATTTGGGGTTACTCAACAATGTAATTTCTAAAGTATTGAAAAGTAAATCAAGTTACAGAGATCCCAACCAAGTTTGGTAGTGCAGATTTTGTCGCCATTTCGTTATTTGTTTAAAAGACTCCAAATTAGCTATAATGGAAACCTACTCCCACTAATCATAGGACTATGTGATTACATAGAGGAAACAGATACGATGTCACAAAGAGCATGATCCCGGTGGGCGGCCAGGCTGGCTCCTCCGCTGGAAGAAGGAAATTGATATCCACCGACGTTGCTGATATCGTATTGGGAAAGGATCCCGTGTGACCGGAGCATAGGAAGCTGTGTTAGTATAGGGATGCCGTGGGCACAGGACGGCCGATAGCAGCGCGGAAGGAGCTGCTCCGTAGGCGCGGCGGTGGGCGGCGAACGCGTTTACATTGGAGTACAGCAGGGGGCTACTTCATAAAATAATACGATAGTCGTCCGATAGTGACGTCCTATTTCTATATCAAACCAAATTAGACGTTATCATCATACATTGCTGCTCAAAATTGCTTGACAATGAAACGCATAACGTCCGTCTTGCGTACCGCTTTTGGAGTTACCCCCAGGGACGTACGCGCCAGTCAAAATAAATCTCAAAAACAAGTGTCTGAAATGTTATTTTCAAGATTAAAAGCACTACATGTTTGTACACGACATCCCCCAGGTACAGTGGAGTGGTTCTACTTAGGCCAGAAGCCACACGGTTAAATGAAGGAAGCTTGTGTATTATTATTAGAAATGCAAAGTATAACACTGCAAACTGCACACGTGTAAGTAAACAAACAAGGCAGCGCAATAAATAAAGCAGCCTTCGCTGCTTTATTAATAATGCTTTATAAACACTCGGCAGCATAGTTAGAGCGGTGGTTAGAGTCTCGCAGCTAATGGCGCTAATTAGTCATGTTGACGCGCGTATTGAAGCTATACTTGCGCGCGTGTTGAGCGCTCTACTTGCCATTTGTCAGGTAACGGGTTGCTTGCGCTTGGAGGAGTTGAAGGACGACTGAATGAAATATGTACTGATAGTGGCCTACACCGAAACCAAAGGGCTCGGATCAAAAATTGAATACATGCACGATTAAGTAGAGTAAAAATACATTGACTCTATATGCTTTACGGATCGAGAAGAAAAGACTCTCGGTGTAAATTATATAGGCCTAGTTAGCATATATTAATATTATCAACAAGTTAAATATATATGTTGTCTTTTTCTTTTCCTCGTCAAAACTGAGTGACTCAACTTTTTGTGAAGATAAAGTTGTAGGCCGCAAAGTGACATAGATTACGTTTTATCCCGTCCCGGGGTAATATCTCACGCGGGTGGAGTCGCGGGCGGCAGCAATAAATAAGGTTGCGGGTGCCGCGGGATAAATAATAGCCGCGCCGCTGATCTCGCCGGAGTCAGGGTTTTGATGGCACCAAGTAGGACTACTTTTAATATCAAAACGAAACACTTTTTCAAAATTGTTTAACAGGACAGTCTGTCAGTGGCGGAGAAGCAGGAGGTGGACAACGTGTATACTCGATGTTATTTGCTATTGAGCTAATGCCTTCAGGAACGAAACTGTTTGTGTTGCCAGGTGTAAAAAGTATAAAATACCACCGTCGTATTGCTGCCCGCATTGTTGCGTTTTTTTTTTAATAAGAACGCTATCAAACCGTACTCAAGTGTAATTAGGTGTGGTATAAGTGCTTACAGAGTGTGGAGCGCGGTGAGCGGCGGCAGCGAGGAGTCGCCCAGCTCCGCCACCAGGTTGCCCGCCAGGTTGCTGCAACAACACACAGTTTACACAAACCATCAAATACGCGATTTTGTAGCACTCTTGAAATAGTTTTCAAGGAAGTAAACAAATTTAAGCTAGCCATATCTGAATCTTCTCTTTTTTAATGCATTCCTTAGCCACCAACCACTTTGGGCAAAAGTCTTCTCGGAAATACCAATACATCGATTTTTTCCTATTTAAAAGTATTTTTTCATATATATAAAATTTTCTTTTCCACTCGAACGTTACTTTCATACAAACAAAAACACATGGACCACAGTCACATCAATCATACCCTGCCTCAGGTTTACTTTATCCAACTTTATGCAAATCAACAGCTGTAACTTACTCGCCGCCTCACAATGAATTCGCGGCACGAATCTAAATAAAATTCACCCCAATTTAGCGGAAACTCGGATAGAATTAAGACGGTCGCGGGCCTCCGCTCCGATTACTATAATAATGGGGCAATCGAAAAAAAATTTTTAATGCAAATAATGATGACAAATCAAATTTAAATAGAAGATATTTAGTAATTCTAGTAAGTTTCATTTTGTTCCTACATCTTCGGTTTCGATCTCACTAGTCTCTGCATTACTTGTCGGTTGACTGATATAAACTGTCCAAGGTCAAGAGCATCATTTTTAATTTTTCTAATAATGTTGAATAAACAAATCAAAATAATGACAATATAAAACTTTGCTCTGAATTTGATGACAAAACAAAAAGCAACAAATTTAAATTAAAGGACGACTACATTACCTTCATATTATTTCATTGTACTTATTGTATAACATACTTAAGTCGTCATTAGCCCACATACGAGTAGTGGCAGTACATGTGGAGTGTTCTCGAGACAGTAGTGCCGGTTGAGTGATACCACGTGACGCTGTCAGAGAAAGGACATCGACGCAGGTCTCACGGCATGAGGACAACTTGTGTCGCAAACAAACAACGAGATATATCACGGTGTGCGGGGGGAGGGGGTCACAAATGTCAGTGAGTACGGATGGATACGTCACAGAGAGTGGTCACATGAACGTTTTAGCAACGAACTGGGGCCAGAGGCCGGCCGTGTTCTTAAATTTTATTTATGGTGACATGTGACACGCTTGCCTTATAGAGTTGTAGACGGTTGTGATGCTGATGAGAGGTTTGACATTTCTGATGAATATATTTTGCATTGGGAAGATATTCAAAGTGGTTAAAACTAGAAAAGGTCCTATTTACAAGTGGTCGAATCTAGAACTGGACATAACTAGAAGAAGACTATTAAAGAAGTGGACGCTAAACGCTTTTACGGTTTTGTCAAGAAAAAGATTATTATTAATTTTATTTGCTCAAATACAGAAGACGTCAAATATACATATAATAAGTATCATGTATCCAACCTAAACTAATTAATTAGTCACATGAATTTATCTATTAAAATATTATGGAGTGTTCCATCTGTGCTAACATTATTTTGTGAGGAGGCAGGATGAAAGATAAAGATTTCAGTTTCATTCAGGAACTTCGTGCCAATTGTTACTCAGTTGCGACTTGGCATCACTTTTTGATGGTATTCAAAACGTCTTTATAAAAAGAAAAATGCGGATTACATAGGTCTCGATTTGAAAAGTTTGTATCATATTGAATAGACCAAAATGTTTTTTGGGTTTATAGGTGGTAAACTCGTAACTTATTTGCTATTGCGTGGTTTGTCAGTAATGTTATTATACCTACATATCAGAATAAAATATCAAGGAAATAGCTGTGAGGATCAGGTAAATATGATTCCTTCTATTATCACAAGAAAACACGGTAGCATTTTATTGAAATTCAACGGAATCTAAAAATGTTACACCTTTGATTTATTTTACTCTTATAATTTTGGATCGCCGAGCTTCTTCCTGTTACAAAAATAGAATTTCAATGTATCAGTGCGGGGCGACCCTCCTAAATCACGTCGCTGGCCGCTGCTGAACTCGGGCGACGCCTGACGACGTAAAATATTGCAGGAAACTGGTCGGAAAGTTGACCTGAGGAAGTTTAGAGTGACTGTGGGAGGTGGTAGGGACTCCACGGATTTATATAAGTAAACACATTTTCTGTTTTATAGCCATATTCGGGTCTATTCGGGTTCTCACTAAACTCCTGTTTCATTTCATTTATATTTCTCTAAGCAGTAAAATAAGTATTCTAAACTTGGGATTCTTTAAAATATTGAAATCACATTTGGTTTCGCGCTCATTAAAGTTGCTCACGAGCGTGAAACCCGTGGCAGGCGTCGCCACACATTCCCTGCAGCGCGACTGAGTGCGACGAATGCCCGCCGTCATCGTCGACAAATAAATATTACCTATGGTACATTATTAATTTTTCGACCTAAGCGGCCGCCAATTTGCTTGTAGGCCCACGCATGTTTTGTCAGTTTTGTCACGGCGACTTCTCCAGTTCACGCCAGCAGCTTCGGTCGGTGACCACACTGACCGCACATGAAATGTAGCTAGTACGCAGGTTTAGGTATTTTGAGGTCTCGCGCCCCTTTCATAAGATGCAGTAAGTAGATAGCTACTCTGTATCTGTTTGAAACTGAGCTTAGAGCAATTAGAGTAACATTGCTTAGATAGAACTTTAAGCACGTAAAAACACAAAGAGAGCATTATCAATTAATTGTAATTTTTAACCGTTCTTAATTCAGTAACGTTTAAAGTATATCAGCAGAATAAAATTTTTCGGGCGAAAAGTTGTCCCGGCGCGGCCGAGCGGCAACTAAACGGATTTTGCGGCGGCGACTAAATGTAATGTTGTTTTTGACACAATTTTATTGCTGTTTTAAACTTCGTTTAACATTAAAGTCAATTGCTTATATCTACTAGGAAAAGTTATTTTCGCAAGAAATTGCCGCGGGGAAGGGCCTATCTATGCTTCGGACGGTTGTATAGTGCTGGTATCTCCTTGGCAACATTGAATAAGTTAATTGGCCGGGCAAATTAAAAAATCGTCAAGTTTAAGATTCCCCCCAAAAATTTTTTAAGAGTTGGACTGATTTTCATCAAACATAGCTAAAAACCAGCTAAAAAAACCTCACATCACCACCACTACAGATAGGCACATAAACAGGCAGACAGACAATGTAGCCGCAAAGCACGATAATGCACTTTTTTTTAATTTTTTTCCGGTATCCCTTGCACACAGAGGTAAAAGCGAACGTATTTGTGAGGAGCTGCGGCGCGGCGGCGTTTGTTTTACAGTCCTCGCACATAAGAGACCACTCTTCTCTGTCGTCACACTCTTAGCAGTGGGATCGTAGTCGTCATGACAGGCTGGTAACAAGCTTCACAATTCTTCGCCATTCCTCTCGTACTGAAGCTTGCCTCGTGCATTCGTGGAGTTGACCATTTAGTGCAGTTTTGAATTGGTCTGTCCAGCGCATTGTTGATCTACCGCGCGCCCTCGTGCCCTAAATTTTGCCCTAGACCACGAGTCGCTCCACAGACGTGTCCTCTCGCCGTGTAATATGTCCAAATAAAGTGAGAATACGACCTTAGACGATAGAAGAAAGACGCTGTTTTATATCCAATTCTTCGAGGATTGAGACGTTAGTTCGGAACTATGTCCAGGCTATGCATAGCATTCGTCTCCAACACCACATTTCTAAAGCGTCTATCTTTTGTTTCTCACTTTCTCTTAAAGTCCACGTTTCGGCACCATAAATAAATATGGGTAACACTAGTGCCCCTGACAAGTCGCATTTGTCTTTCGTCTGTTAAATTGTTTTGCCTCGTAAAATATAATGTTTAATAAGAACACATTTTTCTCCATTTCTAAAGAATATCTTAAACACATCTACCTTTTTGTCTATAAAAAGTTTATTTTCGTGCCAATTTTAAAAAAGGAACGGCATTATCCCAGAAGTTTCTAATTATGAAACAAAGATAATTAATAAAAAAGTTTTCATTTAATCTTACTAGTCACTGATTTACCAAACGACCTTCGTAAATGCATTGTTTGTGTGTCACATCTGTTAGCGTCTTTAACTTGCGCGTCGCCACAGCTAGTGCGCTCGGGATACAATACGCCATTCGTAACAGAAGTAATGTTTGCAGAAAAATCTCTCGCTATGTTGACGTCACGTACACCACTGCCTGACGGCTCTCACGGTGAGATAAACAGCGGGCACATCTGCAAGGGCCCGCCCACCATAAAACTCATACATGCAATCAACAATCGTCGATAAAGTTTTAAGTAGAGTGGACAACAAGATCAATACCTATGTAGATTTTATTGGTATGGCAAAAACTTGAAATTAGCCGTCTTGTGGATAAGTTTGTGGTGGCGAAGGCTGCGTGCGATACTCACAGCGTCTGCAGGTGGTGCAGCGCGGCGAGCGCGGCGGCCGGCACCGCGCGCAGCAGGTTGCGCGCCAGCCGCAGCGTGCGCAGCGACCGCACGCCGCTCAGAGCCTCCTCGTCGAGCTCCGAGATGTAGTTGTCCTCCGCTGACCTGCACAGTGATCAATCTTTCATTACTTTGGCTAGAATTAACGCTACACAACAACTACAATAGTTCGGTAGTAACTACTAATAATACCAATAAAAAATAATCGTCACGTAAGTACATTGCGAAAAGGAACGAGTAGGTACTTGTGTACAAACAGTGGTAAAGCAACTCTAAAATGTGGTCATAAGTGCCATTTTTGAAACGCGGAGTCACCGAAAAGAATGGTTGTCCCATACAAAAAACTGTTCGTTTAGTGAGTACGAGTTTGAGAAATCGCACATGTCACCTCCCATGCACGCGGGATTGCTGAATCACCCGCGCCACGCGATTTGGTAGAGCTGGAGCCTCCGCTCGCTGTGAATGTAACGTGCGGCTATAATCGATCACCCGCGGCCGGCGGCTGTCATGGGATGCTAATGCTTCGCGGCCACTGAACCCGGCCCGCGGTCTCCTCACCCAATATCAATCCCAAGATTTGCAAGGATTCCACTCATCAGTTTTTAATAACTTCTTTACTTTTATGAGCACAGTAAGTATAATAAAAATGCAGAGAACAGTTGGGATTCGATATCAATTCTGGAACATCAAAGTGACATGATACTACTTTTTAGAACTGAAAGTGATCCCTTCTTGGGTAAAGCCCGCATTTGTACAAACATAACAGTTTATAGTTGTTTGTTCCTATGATATTATGTACAATAAAGAGTTTACAAAGAAACGTTAAAAAATAATCCCACCAAAACATTTTCATGTACACTAATGCCAAGACGAGTATATGAAAAAAGTTTTCATTATGTCATGGAGTGCCAAGCTCTTAACTCTACACGTCCAACCTAACATTCACAAATGGGCGACACTGAAAGTCTTTAGAACTGGCTACTTGTAAACAGTATAATTAAAAAATAAGTTTAAATTTTGAAAATGGAACTCTTTGCCAATATTATTGAGTATGTATTTTATTAATTTGTCATTTGTTTTACGATTTGGCGGCAAATTGAAAATTGTCTGTGTCACGTCAGCATGAATTTAACGCGAGAAAATTTTCGTGCAATGATTTTTTATGACTTTGGTTGTCATTTAAGTCAACAAGAAAGTTATGATAGACTTTGATTGGCCTTTCACGATGAAGCCGCATCTCGTGCCACTGTTTACAACTGGTTTAATGAGTTCAAACGTGGTTGCACTAATCTCACCGATGATCTGCGTGAGGGACGGCCTTCTACGGCGACGACTGAAGATAACATCAGTGTTGTGCGGCGTATGATAGAGACTGACAAAAGAGTGACCTATCAGCAGATTCGAGCAAGTTTAGGCATCGGTATGAGCCAAGTGCACAAAATCCTGCATGAACATTTAGCGGTCAGGAAGCTTTGTGCCCGGTGGATACCTCACGATTTGACCGAGGCCCTAAAAATCCGTCGTGTTGATTGGTTCCGTGAAATGGTTCAAAGATTTAACGGAGGTGACTCAAATGCTGTGTTTGACATACTTACGGGTGACGAAAGCTGGATTTACTGTTATGATCCCGAAACCAAAAGACAGTCTGCTCAGTGGGTGTTTCTTTCCGACGAGTTGCCAACTAAAGTGAAGTTACTGCAGAGTGGTATACTAACAATTGTTTGTCACTTGTCTTGGAAAAAGTTCGGGAGAAACAACGACCTCGCAGTAGGATCCTCCTTCACCACGACAACGCCTCGTCGCACACCGCCGGGCGGACGATCGACTATTTGGCGACATCAAACGTGGAATTACTAGGTCACCCGTCATATAGCCCCGACATCGCACCTTGCGATTTTTATTTATTCCCGAAAACAAAAGAAAAACTTCGAGAAAAACGTTTTGTGGACGCCGAGGAAGCAGTGGCTGCATTTCAAAACGCCCCTAAAGACGAGTGGGCAAAGTGCTTTTCTCAGTGGTTTCATTGGATGCAGAGATGTATTGACGTGAAAGGACACTATTTTGGAAAGATGTAATAAAAGGAATAACTTGCTAGTGTGCTCAGTTTTTGATTTTCTAAGAACTTTCACTTTGACCCTCGTAAAGATTTACGTGAACCCTAGTTTTAATTTCTCTACACCCTACACCTAAAATGTGTGGCCTGGCCTTTCCGTAAGACTGACGAAGACTATACACTCCTACTTATTACTGCTAGGCTTATGATGAGATAGTACCTAATTCATTTACTAGGCGAATTTTTTTTCTCAATTTAAATAAAGAAACGGCCAACCCACTCTTTCTAGCAGCATCCAGACCGAATCTATATAAAAAATACGACGAAACGTTCGAGATAAGGTACCGGTGTTTTGTCTTAGCTAGCCCCTCCAGATGCGACTTGGATGCGAGGAAATATAGTAGAGCAAGGATATTAACAATAAATATTCTGAACAGCTTAATCATGCTTGTTTAGTAGAAAATCTAAGATCAAAGCTTGTCTATGATCGTAAACGTCTCGCAGCGACCTGGTTTGGAGTGGAGTGGCTCGTATCAGACACTAAACGAAACTAATAAACAACATCTCTAGAGTATCGCCGTGATCTGTTTGATAAAAAATCTTCGCGAAAGTAGGCTGTTAGCCTTGGCAGTTGGCAGTAAGTGCGAGTACATCCAGCCGGCGCCGGCTCGCGAGCGAAGCGCGCCATTATCGTGTAAATTAGGCACTTGATGAAACATCAATTAACGAGAGTACAGAGACGCGACTCACTTGTAAAAATACAAAAACATTCTACTTGTATGGTAACCAATGTTTATTCAATTTGCTGACTTTAAGGAACGGACCGACAGATGTGAATATTTTTATAACAGTAGTTATTATTTATTTTATTCAACCTGGTTCGTCCCACTGAAGGGCAAAGGTCTCTCCCATTTCCTTCCATCTGTTTCTGTCTATTGTCATTGCTGACCATCCACGCTGAAAAGCGTCTAGGTCGTCACGCCAATTTTTTCTCGGCCTTTCCCTGCGACGACAGCCATCCTCTGGTGTCCAAGAAGTTACTTTATTCGCCCATTTGTCGGGAGGCATTCTGCTGACATGACCCGCCTAATCCTATTTTAGCTTAAAGTTGTAATTGTTAACAGTAGTTTTAATTGCGTTTTATTTTTTACTAAGTCTCCATTTAAGTTTAAAGACATCATTTTTCTGAAGCCCAGAGACATACATACTAGAGCACAAATCGCATGCAGTGTCACTTCTATATTTTCTTTATATCGCAACGAAAGCTCTTCTAACTGCTGAATGTCAACGAGTTGTTGCGCCACACCACACCGCCGCCGATACGTTGCGCAAGCGCCGTGCGAAACATCCGCGCGCAGGATTCGCACACCCTCCTACCCCGCCGCGCCGCGCGCGTCCACACTGACCATAGCATAGTAGTCACCGGGCAGGTGACCAGGTGGCTGACGTCGCGCAGCTGGTTTCGTCATTCGTTACCATACCTTGCAGTGCAGTCCCAACAGTTTGTTAACTCTGACGTTGTCAGTTTTTTATTGAGATTCGGTTTCAACAAGGGACCAACTGGCTCGTTGATGAAAAGTTTTAAAATGTTTTCTCGCATAAAGTATTTCGGAAAGATGTGGCATAGTAGCTTTTACAAAAAAATTACTTAAATTGATTTGTGATTTTTTATTTGTGCTGGTTTCATTAAAGTTTGGGATGGTATTTATTGTTGAAAACAAACCACACCCAAAACATTTTACCATCTGAATACACAGAAAGATAAAGGTTGATAAATAGTGAGTCAAAATCTGAAATTAATAAATTAAAGCAGGATTGAACTTTATCTAGAAGCTCATTTGTACACATCAAAGGAGCTCCCACTATGCATAAATAAATAAATGCGTTCTTACTAAGTAATTCCAATCGATTGATGTATGGAATTTATTAGCTGAAGCAGCGCATCAATTTGGTGAATCAGATTGCAGCTGACGCACGCGCAGCTCTGCGCAGTAAGGGCACCGGCGCGGCGAGGTCGACTGAGATCACGCAATGGCAGCATTTAAGAGAATAAGGAATTTGCATTTGACGCATTAGAGCTGCATAGAATAAAAGATTACGGTGACATAAAATCTTCGCAAGCATTCGACAATTCAACAGCGCACTGAAAAAGTAAGACTTATGAATTTATTTAAGAACATTCGTTGATGGTGGTCAAATTGACACAAATGCGAAAAGTTTGATCTTATAAATTATCACATCACATCACACTAATATTATAAAGGCGAAAGTTAGTGAGTGTGTGTGTATGTTTGTTACTTCTTCACGCGCAAACGGCTGGACCAATTTCGATAAAATTTGGTATGCAGGAAACTGACACCCTGGATAAACATATAGGCTTTTTCCGCAGGTAACACCGCGGGGCGTAGCTAGTACTTCATAAAAAATATCGTCGTATATCAAAGTGACCATAGTACCTACCTTCGAGCCGAGTTGCGTATCAAACAATAGGTAGAGCTTCTTCGAGGCAGTCATTCATACCCACTTCAAAGCAATATTATGCAATCTGTGCTCGAATCTATATGAAAGATCATCATAACATAAAAGAAAGTATATGCTCTGATATTTCTTAGGCCCGTTGTTTATGTCCAGCCTTCCCTTTCAAACGATTTAACGTTGTTTTCATGCTTTCATTATGGACATCGTAACTCACGAGGGCGATTGTTTTGGTTGTTACGTCGGCGGCCGTCGGCGGCTGATTTACCGCCGAGGGGAGCCCGGGGGAGCCGGCTGCAATGTTCGAACAACACACCAGTGGCGACGTATCGGCCATAATAACGATGAACCCGCGCGTTATTGGCGGCGAATCCGACTAACAGCGAATTGTGATGTAAAGATGAGACGTGCCAGTAATAAATGAGAAGATACATATGAAGCTGGAGCCGCATTGATGGAAAATGGCGGGCTTTGTCATCAGGGAATCAAGTATTTGATAGTGTTTTGTTACCCTTATGCCGAGTTAGTGGAGTTTATTAGAGAGAAACCAGACATTTGTATTCAGAAATACAGGTTACGTGTTTTTTTAATCCGTCACTTTGCTCGAATCAGTTTTAAAGAGGATGTCATTGAATTTCCAATCAGCGATGGTGAAAGTATAGTAACCAATGAACATTTAACATAACAATTTTTGTCCCAACTTAATCAGCCTCGCCTCATCCCCTAACCCAAATCCACAGAATAGACAAATACTATTATTATGTACTCGTCCAGGTTAGTGTGTTTGGAAATACGCAGCGAAAATGTAACTGGGCCCCGGGCCCGGGCTTCAGGCCTATCTGATCAATTCCATTCAGATCAGCTCGGGCCCGGCGGCCGCATTCAAATTAGGCGCTGAGCCGTTTTTAATATCACCTCGCATCGAGAACACGCGGGACATGTCGTGTTTGAGTAAACTTACTGGTGGCGGGCTGTGTCTCGAATATTATTACAACCTCAAATTCTATCCACTGGCTATGTTCTATGCGAGAAATCAAACATCTGCCGTCTGATATACCCTGACACTTTATCCGGGACGTTTTGTTGGGAAGCCCTTCGTTATAATCGTCAGGGAGGCAATGCTATCGGTATCTAGTTCAATTTTTAGCTATTCTACAGTGGCATCTGCATTTATGACGAAAGGTGTCAGACACACATCGGGGACAGGCGTGAATAAATGTCCTACTACATTTATTCACGCCTGTCCCCGGTGTGTGTCCGGTGTGGCTGCAATGGTGATGATGAGGTCCATCATCATCACCATTTCAACCACATTCGTTTATATAATATCTGGGTTTTACTTCCCTTCTATTTCTCGTAAATAATTAAATAGGTACAAATAACGTCTCGTCAGTAAGTAGGTGACATAATTGAATCTATATCGGAGCAGCACCGCGCTGAGGTGGTGTCTGCAGCCGCGGGGCGAGTGTCACGAGCGTCGCTATTCTGTGCGCGGTGATTTCCTGCAGAGAGCAGCCATAACTCAGCTCTCGTAAATAATGAGAATAAATAACGCGGCGTTTGCGAGCGAACAGTAAATAAATCTCCGCGCTCATGTTGTTCCAAACGGGACTTCATTTACTTTGCTGTGTCTCATTGTTTGTTGCTGCCGTGATGGATGCTGCGTTACGTTACATAACTTGTTAAGGTACGATTTGAATCTAAGTTACTTAAGGACGGTTTCCAACCATATTTGTATGAAGACTCTAATTCCCTTTACGTACCTAATTATTAATTTCTCCCCCTACCCAAAGATTGACTGGAAGATATTGCTATGCTACAAGTCCGCCTTTATGTATGTATTTCCTTTAGTTTATGGTGCAATGAAGAGTATTTGTATAGTATTTTAGTTACCTATCAGCTTTTAGATTTACCGAAACTTGTTATTGGTTTCAGGAATAGGTATGAAAATAATTTAACTACGTAACTTGTATATTTCGCAGTTAGATTGTATAATCCGTTGTTGACAAAACCTCTAGCTGTTTGTCATTACAGCTCTGTTTTGTATTTTAATTTTTTTCTTCTAATAAATTGTTTGGATTGACGATGTGTTACGTTCAACAAAACAGTTAACCACACGTTCAGACCACGTGTACGGTTATCATAATAAAATAAAACTGTGTAGTATCCATCAAATGAAAGAGAGAGACTAATGGAAATTCATACTCCACCGATAAGAGCATAGCTCTTAAAAAATATAGATATATACTTATAAAGTATCCAACAAATACATGACGGGGCAATAGTTGTTCTTTATTTTTTTAATCACGCGTGGCATTGATATATAACCTCATTTCAACTTCTTACTATGTACCTAATCCAGTCTCCAACATAGAACACTCATAGACTTCACGCTATCGGAGGCCATATTTATTTGTTGTTATGGTACTGACAGCCACAGGTGGCATTTGAGTATTTTCCTGGGACAAAAATAAATTATTTTGTACTGATAAGAAAATAAAACGTCATTGAACATATCGATATTAACGTGATTTCAGATTTATTATTGCAGAAAAACTAATATTAAGAGCGCTATTTGACTCTAAGAAACTATGACGTCATCTGCCTGTATTTCATACAAATCCCAAAGCAAATGTTTATTTTAATGTTTACAAAAAAGTATCTGATTTGACTTGTTGGAAAATAGCGGATTCCGAACTAAAATCTATAATCTTACGTTTACGTAATCACGCCTCGACATTAACGAATACTCGTACAAATCTTACATGCAACAGGCCCAGTAAATGACATTCGCTGTTTGATGAAACCGATCGGTAATGCCAACCAGCTAGAGGTTTAGTCATACGATCTAACCGCGTCATATGTAAAACTTGGTTGACAAAGAATGCCTCGCGCAGAATGTTACTAAATTCCGGCGATCTGTCATTCTGTATTTTGCCTGCCTCAGTATAAAAGATTATATTTTTTAACAAGTTAAATGTTAAACAGCATTCCAATGAAATAAAATAATGTAGATTTTTTATAAGTGTCACATTCCCTCTGATTTTCGCCATAAAGGATAATAACAGGAAAAAATTTTTTGCTCTTTGGAAAATAAAAACTGCGTCGTGTTCCTTTGTCATTTCCGTTCCGTTTCGCAAATACCCGTAACTCTTTTACGACTCAGCTCTTTTCTTATTGATTCACTATTCGAACTTTTCTTCTTTTATTATTATATGCAGAGGTAGTGATTGTCAGCATGCTGGTCTCGTAAATTCCGCAGCGATCCGATCTAAGACAATTTGTAAGTAAGTAGTTATTCAATAGCGTAAGCACAGAATAAGTACTAGCACTAATGTAAAGAAGTCCTACTCAAAAAAATTCGAAGAAATATCTGCTTAGTGCATAGAGCAACAGGGAACTTCACGGATATTTGGTTAGCTCTATGGTTTAATTTAGTTCACTTCAGAACTTCTCACCTCTTCGTTTAGATACCTAGACATCCATTGCAAGCCAATTTCATTCTTATTATTACTCTTGACAAAGTGAATTTTCCCCTTCGAAGTGGTCGCTGCGCGCATAGTAATAATGTGAGTATATTTTCGATACCTAAACAAAAAGTAAGTATACTAACAGGTAGTGCAGGCGATGCAGGTCGCGCAGCGCGTGTGCTGGCAGCCGCCGCAGCGCGCAGCGGTCGAGCCACAGCCGCGCCAGCGCCGGCGCACCGTCCGCGCCGCCGCCCAGCGCGCCCGCCGCCAGCGACTCCAGCCGGTTGGACGACAGGTTGCTGGGGACGACACCGAACCGTTACCTTACATCTCTTCAACAGATACAAGCCATGGAGTACTAGCAACTAGATTCAAATGCTGACAACACATTCATATTGGTCGAATTATAGTTTTTTTGGGCATCAATACAAGTCGCAGCTAAAATATGTTCTAGGAAACCATATAGAAGTGACCAGTTGGCGAAACCGACAAATTATAAAAACTGGCGAATAGTGTTCTAATTTGGACATCCTGTGTGTTAAATATAGAATTTTAATTTCTATTTGGGGCTTAATTTTCACATTCAATCTAGAAGTCCAGACCAGATGTAAGTTCATACATATTACGGTAAAATTAAACATTGTTCTGTGATACTGGCTTCCTTGAAGCACAAGTGGAGACATGCTGAAGTACTAGAGCACTCAAAGGTACTTCATACCAAAGCAGACACGTTATTCTAAACGTTTAAACAAACATTTTCTAAGGAATTTATACGAAATAAAAAAGTGTGGGCGTCATGCATTTTTGGAGTTGAAAATGGATATAATCAATGATACACTCAATTTTTTGACGTTATATTTTATGAAGTGTACCGAATAATTTATTTTTGACCCAGTCATCTATCCAATTGGATATTATATTGGTTTATTGGTTCTCAGTTTTCGAAATGTAAATACATGTACCAACATCAATTCGAAAAGCAAATAATATTGATCATTATCAGTGCTCAGCCAATACTCATAACGATTTGATTCAGATTAGCAAGCGTATAGCCTTCGTATCGGGGCACATCCATCATTCCTCCAATAAATCTCAAACGGAAATCATATCCGAGATTTGGGCGCGATGTCGGCGACTCCAGCCAATGCCTACTGATTGTAGTACGTATATATTGTTATGAGAGTAATATATTATTCAGGAACATCTGAACTACTCCGCAACTCTCAATATTCTAGTAATGACCGTCATCATAGCGTCGGCCCGATTTCATGGACCGGGATTCTACCCTCTGAGGAAAGTACAGATGTGACGCTCTAAAGATAGAAGGCGCGGTCCAAAACTTGCACGAGTATTGATAATTGATATATTTATGAACACAGAGACGTACAAAGTTGTAGTACATTTGCCCGGAATAATAATTTATCTTCTAGAACTTTACAGTAAATAAATAAATCTTTCGTTACACGATGCGTTGAATAATTTTTATAAGCTTACCAAACATTGTATTGCATTAGCCGCTGTCTATGGGTACAATATAAGTATGAGCTTTATTTAACCCGCGACTTCGTCCGCGTAGAAGTCAAACATGTTTCTGATAGGATAGTTCCCAGACACACGCCCTCGCTCCCGCTCCATCTCCCGCATCATAATAATATGAATTTGCAACCCCTAATGAACCCCTGGGGATGCAATTTTTTAAAATCCATTTAATTGATTATTATTTTATTTGATTATAATAATAAATTCTTATTCAAAAAAGGTCATGTGTCTCGCTTCAAAAATGACGAAGATTCATATAAGCTTGCCACCCCTATTTCACCCCTATAGGGATGTAATTTATAAATCTAATAAATGCATTATTATTTTCTACTAACTAAAATAAATTAAAAAAATAATGTGTCTCACTTTTTTTACTTTTCAAAAATTACGAAGTTTCATACAAACTGGCAACCCCTATTTCACCTCCTTAGGGATGGAATTTCCAAAAATACTTTCTTAGCGGACGTCTCCTAGTCACAATATACCTTTCTACCAAATTTCACCTTCATAAGCTAAGTAGTTTTCGAGATTTCGTGATGAGTGAGTGAGTGATTTTCGCTTTTATATATATAGATTTGAGCTATCAACAAGGAATTTGATTCTTCAGTTGGTTCACAAGCGGTGTAGGGCAAGGCCCGAAAATGTGACGAAAGTGATAGAAATAACCGGTCAAGGGCGAGTCATTTGGAGTAACGCAGAGTTCCGGACCATTATCTATAAAAAATTAAGTTTGTTGTATGGGAGCTTCCCTTGAATATTAATTTTATTTTAATTTTTCAAAGTGAATATACAACTAAATATTTTGTGAATATTTCAAGCGTCTACCATTTGCTGTAATAACAGCAATATTCAGAAATATCGAGGAAAAAACGGCAAAAACATCACGTTGTATGGAAGCTCCCCTTAAATATTAATTTTATTCGGCTCTTTTTTTGTTATAGCAGCAATAGAAAATTTCACCTGTCTGGCTATCACGGTTCATGAGATACAGCATGGAGACAGACAGACGGACCGACGACGGGCGGAAGACGGACAGAGGATTCTTAATTATAGGGTCCCGTTTTAACCATTTGGGTACGGAACCCTAAAAACTCGAACAATAGCGTTTGCCTTCCTTGTTGCTTGTTGGTTATGTAAGTTTAATTCCTGTAGATTAGATGTTTTGCAATTGGGGCGGCGCGTGATTGCTCGATTCATGTCGGCCCTCAGGAGAGGACCTCTGAACAGCCGCCGAGTATAACCGACTGTGACGCGGGTGGAGTGAAAATTATTTCAAGTGAATCCAACAGCAGTCTCCCGAATCTGGCCATTTTGTTCCATTCCGATTGACTGAACTTTTATTGGAAGAAATATTTCAGTATGTTACTCCTTAAGGTCGTTGAGTTCTTTCAGACTTTCGATCTAGCATCAGAACAATCGTGTACAGTGCGTCTATTTATCCCTTCGGCAATCATCGCATTTACGATTACAATTTGTGTAGTTTTAAGACCGAGCACTTCTTGGCCAATGAAATTATGATTTAATTATATTTATATATCGTATATACTTAGTATCGTATAAGAAAGGTATAATATTATGTACGTTTATAGGAAACATTATGTTATTGTATTTGTCGTTATGATTTATGTGCTATACTTTTATCCTGCAACCCACAAGACTATCTGCAGTACCCAAAGGTTGACACTGGTAGACAACACTTCTAGCGTTAAGTTCGCCTATTGTTCTAATTTGTATTTAATGGACAATAAAGATTAAATAAATTTAATAAAATGAAATGTACACCTATTTGTTTTAACTTAAGTTTTATTAAGATCCACAATGCTCTGTCTACTGCCCCTTTTTAGATAAAGACGTGATAGTATATACTATTACTACATATATGTAGTTATAAAACTTAATTGGTTTCATCCATTCGTTTATCAACATGAGCTTCCGAACAGGGTTTCAAGATAATTCCCTTATTATCCCAACTCGGTGTGTCAATTAACAACATTAGCATCTCGTACTCGCATGCAACCTCCCCGCCCCCAGCCTCCACACTCGTTCGATGTGTGGGGCTTGTGTATCGCGGTCGCAAATCAGCGGCCGCTGTAACCAATGGTTGTAACTCGCGACGTAAACTCCGCGCCGAATGGTATTGTAGATTAGTGAGGTGAGGGATTACGATAGCCGGCCGCTATCTGCGGCGAGTGCGATGCGACGACTCTCATTGTATGAATTGTATTCACTTATTTACATACTTCCCACGCGATAGGAGTATTGAGGCGAGCCTAGGTAGTAACCACTACCTCGCACAAGAGATATTAACAACACAATATAATCTCAATTGCTGGCTCAAAAAGAAATTATTCGGTTCAGTTCATAAAATAAAAAGTCACAAAATAATGTCACTTTTCATTGACGATATCCATTTTCAACAAGATTTTAGATTTTTATATAAAATAAAAATATCAAGAGCGCTATTGGACTTCAAAAAAGCATGACGTCACGCTTTTGTTTTTCAATCTATGGAACATGTTTGTTTTGACGTTTAGAAAAAAGTCTCTGACTTGACTTGTTGACATGTCAAGCGGATAGGTCCCTAATGAACCAGAAGACGGTACTCACAGGTCCCGGAGCGCGACGGCGGGCTGCAGCGCGTCGCGCGGCAGCGTGCTGATGTTGTTGCTCGACACGTCCCTGCAACAAACAACACGCCTCACTAATCCAGAACACAAGTTAGTAAAAGCCGTTTAACGGGGCAGTTTAATGTTTTCTTTATGAACAGTTACGTCTTTATTTCTGCACTATTTCTATATCCTAGAGTAGAGTCCATTACTGGTGCCATAACTATGAGCAATAAACCAGCTGCTTCGAGAAACTGCTACTAAATTAATTCTTATGCCGACGATCTACTAATTTATGCCCAGGCGCCATTTACCGACATATACATATAGATCCGTATGTAGCAAGTGTACACTCGGCCCTGTCGGCTATCTTGTCCTGGTCTAATGAATTTGGAAGTCAGGTTAACCCTACTTAGTTGCAAGCTGTTATTGCAGGTAATTCAAGGCAAATCTCTCAGACTGATTTCGATATACTTAGTCGCACCTGGCCACACTACCTTTACCGCAAAATAATGTAAAGTTCGAATATAAAACAACGTGCGGGTATCTGGAGAGAACGAGACCCAGGCCGCTAGCAAATCGCAGCTTCGTTTGCAACCCGAAGCTCCGCTCGTAACCCGCAACTCTGCTCGCAACCCGCAGCTCCGCTAACAACCCGCAGCTCCGCTAACAACCCGCAGCTCCGCTAACAACCCGCAGCTCCGCTCGCAACCCGCAGCTCCGCTCGTAAACACTCCACTGCGCGGCCGCCGCCGTTCAGGCTGCTGCACCGCGATATCCGCGCGATCGACAGCATGATCAAATGTGACGCTGACTACAACTGTCAACATCGTTCACTTTGGAATCCCCGCTTGTTAAGACTACTTAGAATTATTTAAGTACTTAATTCTGTAAATTCGTTTTAACACTGTATTAGACCAATTCGTATTTATCTTTGTAAGCCGACAAAGCCTTTCTGGTGCGTAGGTTACCAATACTTTGTACTTAAATGAGTTTATTTTAGCATTTTTTCTCTGCAGTGATCATAGCAAAACGCTAGTATCGGCTGCAATTTTTATAAGTAATTAAATATAATTAACCAGTACACGTAGTTTACACTGAAAGTACTCATGTTGGCGTGTAAAAGTGCGTGGCCTAATTACTGAGTAAATATTTGATTTGATCTCAATAAAAAAAATAGTAATATATATACAAATATTTATTTTATTGACTTTCCACGGAAAAAAAAACACAATATTTTAAACTGTTTCTTGGAGATAAGTACGAAAACTACATTATTTGTTGTATCTGCCATATAGTAATTAAAATGAAAGCCTTAATCTCTAATTTGGCGGTCCGAGCCCCGGGCGGGCCCGCGGGCGGCAGGCGCGGCGAGGTCAGGTCGCGCCGTCAATTTATTTTATCAATCGACAGGTCCATTTATATCAAAATAAACAACGCTGTTACTTATTGCGTAGGTAAGTACACACTTCCTAATCTATATTATGTGTTTTGTCACATAAATTACTGTCTAGTATTATTGTGGTAAACCGTTGATTATATTGACTTGATTTAGGATATGAATTTAAACCAGATAGACAGTTTAATTAGCTGTGGTGAAATGCTTTATGCTTGTATAAATCCTTCAGAATCATAAGCATAAATTCATTCTCACATCTTTATCTCTAGACAGGGTCCAGGGCTGTAAGTTTCGAGGTGAAAAATAGATATGCTAATGTATGCCAAAGGTAAATGCAAACTCAGAAGATAACATCATGGACTCTAAAAACTGTGAATGGAAGCGAGTCGGGCGGAGAGCTGAGCGTGCGCGGCGCGTCGAGCGGCGCGCGAGCGGGCACCGGGCGCTGCGTGCTCGCGATAACGAGCGATGAGGTGCTCGTTATTGGTGCCATCCATCATCGGTCGGTGACACACACCCTCCCCCGCCACCGCACCCCGCGCTACTCATTCACGCGGATTTCATACCGTCGCTCCCGATATCGATGATTGACACTTTGCGCGAAATTAATAAGCTTTTAAAAGGCTCGCTATTTTCTCGGGAACTTTTTGCTCAGTGAACTTAAACCTTTCTTAGATGGAGAGATAAGCTGTGAAGAAAGTTATATAACAAAAGGACGCTCCGCCGGCTATATTATTATGGAAATTAAGAACTTTTCAGCACAGTATCGGTCGTTCTCTGTGATTATGAAGTGTCGAGCAGCCCGGGTACACTACATAGGCAAAGGATGGTGATTAATGCCTGTGGTGCCGGTGCATTATCAGAGCAGGAAGGAAATGACGAGTATAGCCTGTAATTTTTTGAGCTGTAAATAAATCAGTGGTTTTTCAAATCGATACGAGGGTCGAACGCAGCGAGACGTCGATGCAGCGTTGTATCGACGCGGCGTGCACGGGGGCGGCGGCGGGGCGGGCGTGGCGCGGGGTGTGGGCGGGTGGCGGGGTCGGTGACCGCCCGGACTGCTGTTCATTAATTAACCCGGCCTTGACGTTTACAATTAATTACAGTGTAAACAGTGGCGTTTCGTACGTAATCAATTACCTACTCGCGCGCTTCAGTATTTCATTGACACGTAGTGTGCAGGGCGGCGTGTTAGGAGCGCTCGGCCGTCGACCTCGGCGGCTGGCGCGGCGCCAGGCGCGGCCGAGTGCAGCCCGGCCTCGACCTACACCGGCGGTGAATGAACACGCGCGCAATGAACATGTTGTCTTGGACCCAGGTACTCCATGACATGATGTAGCTAACTACCTACGTAGCATATGCGTCGGCCGGCCTCACGAACACCGCTCACGCCACAGCATGTTATCATATCGCTATACCTATATGTAACTTAGCAGGTACTTACTGGTTCTTATAAAAAAAAAAACTTGAGAGGTGTCAAGGGACACCCGGATGGAACCAAGTAAAATATAAATATAAATAGGTCTAAATTACATTCAAACTCTTTTCTGCGTTCTAAAATCAAGTTTTTTATTATCTTCATAAATTTGAATGAACAAAAAGTGTCGTTACAACTTTTGGTCTTAATTTTTTCCGTCTAGCTCGCAACGCGCGATAAGGAACTTCGTTCCAAAAAATTGTTATTTCCTGTTTATCTACACTTCCATAAAATTTATAGGGATGATAAAATTTAAATTAGTCGCTAAATGCAATTTCTTGTTTTTACCGAATATCATTTGTTTACTTTGTCTCCAAATAATAATAATGCCAAATAAGAAGGAAAACGTATTTTCAGAGTGCGTCAGCAGCCTAGACATTGTTGGTCCGGTCACGCTCGCACTCCGCAGCGCCGCTGGCGGATGGCGGATCGGTACCGGCGTTGGTCGGTATCTCTGGAGATCGCCGCCGGTATTTATTTTGAAATCGGTTTGTAGTTTTTCAAACTTAACTAAAATGGCAACATGGAGTACATTTCTGTTTTAAAAGGTCCTTTCAAAGATTCAAAGATTTATTTGCCAACTATGAGTCATATGTACAATACAGGTGTTATGTATAATTTTTGTTCTTATCATAGCAACTCAGCGAGTATTGCAAATGTGGTAAATTACAATAGTTCCAGATATTTCATATCAATAATTTCGATTTAATTTATTAATATTAAAAACTTTTTATAAAACAATTTCGATGACTTATTAGCATTACATTCTATGAATAACAATTTCAATTTTATTACATGTCAAGGAATTCATTTACAGAATAATATTTTTTGAAAGTAGAAAGGATTTTAGGGCAGTTAAGAACTTTTTTATTAATTTTTTTCATTTTTAATAAATACTGGTAATTTATTATATATTTTGATTGCCATGTGGTGCGGACTTGTATTAAACATTTTTATTCTAGCTGCGGGCAAAAAAAGTCTGTCTTTATGTCTAGTGTTAATATTATGTGTCCTTTACTTTCTTAAAAGAGTTTAAATTTTGGTGACTAAACATGCAAGTGTCATATATGTATATAGATGGCAAGGTCAGTAGTTTATATTTTTTGAAATAAGGTTTGCATGATAAGATGCATGTGGCTGAGATGCGTATGTTAAGATGGATGTCTGGAGTTACTAAAATGGATAAGATCCGGAACGAGTATATTAGAGGGAGTCTAAAAGTGGCGCCAATAGTGGACAAATTAAAAAGCCATCGCCTGACCTGGCATGGCCACGTAATGAGAAGGGATGCCGAACACCTGGCAAAGAAAATGGTTGATTTGAAAGTAGACGGGTATAGAGGAAGGGGAAGGCCGAGAAAGACGTGGGAAGAATGCGTGAGATCGGATATGGGGGAACGGGGGGTTAGTACAGAGATGGCGTAGGACAGAAAATTATGGAGAGAGTTGACATACAGAGACCCCAAATAGGGAAAAGGCGAAGAAAGAAGAAGAAGGTTTACATGATTTAGTATTATCTATTTGCGCCATTATTCTGACACATTTTTTTTGCAAAACAAATAAATCTTCCACGTCGGTACTGTTACCCCAGAGCATTATACCATATTTGATTTGAGAATAAGCATATGCGTTATATGCGGATAACGCTGCCTCTGTGCTAGTACTCTGAACCAGCTCATACAGAGCGTAAGTAAAGCTAGATAGTTTTGACTTGACTAACTCTATATGGGCTTTCCAATTTAGGTGAGTATCTATCATTATGCCAAGTTATTTAAATGTGTCTAAGCATTCTATTTTTGGCTATTTATATTTAAGTTTACTTCTAAAGGTTTTTTCGTGTATAGTCTAAATTGTATGATTTTTGTTTTTGTATAGTTTAGATTGAGGTTATGGTTTTGGAGCCACTAGTCACAGTTTGAATTGTGTCGCGTAATAATTCGTTTGCTTCCTCAGAGTTGTCACATTTTATTAGTATTGAAATATCGTCTGCGAAAAGTACGGGTAAAACCATGTCGTTTTTTATTATTTTTGGGAAATCGTTTATATATAAGGAACAACAAGTTATACCAGTATAGAACAAGTTAATGTTTTTTCTTGTGATATTACATTTTCTATTTCATTGTTCTATTTGTACTCTTTGCTTTCGATTGTATAAGTAAGATTTAAGTATAGTACACAAATATCGTCACTTTCCACACAATTTTCCTTACTGAAGAGAAATCCGAAGGAAAATACTTTGCGTACTCTAAATATAGCATGAATGTCACATGTAGTCAAATTATTACATTTAGCGTAACACACTCGTATTGTTAAGAAGCGTGCGATGTTTTAAGGGGCGATATAGAATTGCGGCAAATTGTCACGTCCGCGTGTTATTGCGGACGTGACGCGCCGCCCGCGGGTGTCGGCTGCTCGCCAGCGCCGCGTGTGCACGGACTTGCATTTTCAATGTCTTTCCACGAAAATGGAACACATGTTCCTCCCGATTTTGTTTCTAAAATTGAACTCGTATTTAGCATAGTTAATTTGCCAGGTGTAATATACATACTTTAAATGTTATTTTTATCAATGCGAAATGGCTTAAGATCTGTTATTATTAGCATTGCGTGTTAGGCTTAGGCACAGATATAGATGAACGGACATTTACTAAATCTGAAACACATTTTCCTGGAAGCTTTTACAACAAGTTTGTTAGCGTACGAGCGACCGAGTTTGTATTTATAGCCGGTCATTAATTCATTAAGTCGCCAGATGCACGCCGACCTTGCGCGTGCGACGGTTGCATCACAGCGCGTGCAAACACTGCAAACCTCTTACCGCGAGGACGAAAACACTACATGCTTAGTAGCAGGACAGGTTTGCACTTTAATTACCGACGTTATAAAAATTCTACTCCACGTTAACTAAGAAACGAACACAAAACTTTTATAGGATGCTCTACAGCATAAACGGTTTTATGGATTTAAGCTTGGCAGGTGTCGTTAGATTTGTGTGAATGTAGAGTGACACTGCGTATATAAAAAACTAAACAAAAGCAAAATAGCGGATTTTCGGAAGTTTTTCCAACAGTCTAATATTTTGTTTTTTTGATAATTATTTATTCCTTATTTTAATTATCAACAAAACCTATATCTCAAATGTCCATTTCCTGTATGTCGCTGTCTAGCAAATACCTCGCTCTGATATATTAAGAAGCTGCTTATCAATGATACAGTTGTGAGCATAGCATCATCGTGTTTTTATTGTTGCTGATCTGATACAGGTGTTAGCATGATCATGTTTTATTGTGTATCGGCGATATGAGTGCGTTATAGCAAGCAGCCGCTGCGTCGTGATCCAATCTGGATGTAGGGCGGGAAGCGGTGCCGGTGCCGGTGATACAGCGCGCCGCGCGCGGATATAGCCGCGGTTATTTATACACGGTGAGCGCAACGGCCGCCACTGACCATCACCACCACAGCTACTTGTTTATTATCCTTCTACTTGAGTCTCAGGCTCACACATCATAAAAATCTCAATGAAGCTTTAAAAACAAAATAACACACTTGGCTAGGCTAATACTGCGAATTGAGATTAAGAATATTCGAACATAAGGAATTGATTATAATATAATTTATTTAAACTATAAACCAACTTCACCCACAAACTATACAACTGATTTTGATAAAATTTCAATGGAATCGCCTGACAAGTTTATCCTTTCAAACAAAAAGAATTTTCCATATCGGTGCAGTCCAGGCGCCTTCAAATGATCGGTGAACAATCATAAAAAAAAAGATCGCGACGAATTGATAATTTAGGTACTCCTATTTGAAAATCGGTTAATAACGAATGTAAATGGTGTTTGAATTCAGCACTTGTCTTTAATGCATTGAGTAATGCTGATTTGCTTCTTACGTTTACAAAAGGTTCTTAATTCCTTGACAAGGTTGCAGCGAGATGGTGGACGCAGAAAATAAAAAGAGTGACAGAACGACGACTATTTTTACGTAGGTAGACCCGCTTTAATCATCCATCTCTTCTTGCCGCATAGTCTACGTGTAGCACTCCATTTGGTACCTACCCCGAGACTGAAATCCCGCCCGTATCTACTGTCTACGTACTTACGACGTCTACGCACGTATTGACACGCGTTTTTATTAATTGCAGCATCTGTTCTTCTATTTGTGTGTAGTGCGTGACGCAAGCGAGGCTTCACAGCGGCGGGAGCGGGGCCGGGCGGCGGTGCAGCGGGCCGGGAGCGGGTGCAGTGCGTCCTTGTGCCGCCTATTAATAGCAATAGATCTGGGACGAGCGCGGGAGCAAACAAGCTGCCCGCTACAGCCACTTTATCCTTATCAAGGACCAGTGCCATTTCGTTGTTTATCTTTGCTCAGTTTTATTCTCGTTTGACGTTAAGCTCAGTATTGGAACATTTGAAATTAAACTGTTTATCAAGTTTAACAATGACACTTTCTGTAAGTCAAAGCTATTTAATGCAAACTGTATTTCTTAAGATAATCATAATAGTATGTTTTAAAAGTTTGCCATTTTGTGTAATATAACATTATAATGTATAATGACATACGTAAACTAAATCATTTCAAAGCAAAATAGTTTACATAATATTAAAACCTATAAATACTGTGTAGTAAGCCCTGTGGTTCCAGTTTGTTTCATTCGAATACTCAATGTCTCTCACAAAAATCGCTTCGCTTCGTTTACACATTTGGACAATAAATAATATCATTATCCAGTCGATTACGAGCTCCGCCGGCTCCGCGCCAGGCCGCAGTAATTTACAGGCGAATTAATAACAAAGTAAGATAAATGAGCCCGCAAATTGAGATCCCACCGCGGAGGGTCGACGAACACCACCGGGGCACCGCATCCCGCTGAGATCGCTGGGCTACTGTGTACTATGAACTGGCCAGTTCCTGCCTAAATTTATAAATACTTGTATGTACTTGTATGTATGTAGTTACATTACTCAAACGATTCTTCTTCACTTTATCTGTAGAATAATTTTTAGAGAACCATAAGAACAAAATATTTTATAAATAATCTTCTTCTTCTTATCGAGTCGAAATGGCTCATATTAGAGCTAACCACGGCAACCGCCCTGACATTAGCTATATTCAGATCTGCCTTAGTACAAGGAATCGGGCAGTTGGGACATGACAAAAGATGGTCCATGGATTGTGTGACCCCACAGTCACACAAACTGTTGCCAGAGTTCCAACCCCATTTGGCTCTGCTCTCCCGGCATCGCCCTGTACCAGATCGGAGTCTGTTTAAAGATTTCCAAACAGCCCAGGGGAGATCCTTACTCGGGGGCAGCTTCTCGTCAGGTGGAATGTCAGATGGTGAGGACGGGTACATATTTTGCCACAGTGTGAGTTTAGTCTTCGAGGTTTCTTTAGGTGGTAAGCTACGCTGGAAATTATGAATAATTGCATCAGCTTTATTTTCTGTCTGCGTAAGAACGATCACATCTCTTCTTTCCGATCTACCCTTAACAGGCTTCCTGTTCGTCAGCGCCGAAAGTAGAGAATACTTTTTAGTTACTCTTTTTTCTATGCTAAAGAATCCTCTCTCTCCATTGTACATGAAAGACAAATTTCGCTTTTAGTCTGAAAGCCATGTCCGTGAGCTTTGCTCTTGTCATACTCTTCTTCTTTATATCGCACAAATTTTATGACCCACTCTTTTACTATTCAGGTTAGGCGACTTTGGAATGCTTCACCCGCAGACATCAAACGTCCACAAGCACCTTCTTGCAATTTTTTTTGTAGCAGAAGTAATCGTCGTCCTAAATTATTTTAAATTGTTTTGTTTTATATTATGTATTTATGTATGTAGGTATTAATAATATGCATGTTTGTGTATTGTATATGTATGTATTTAATATAGTATTAGATAAGCGCCTATCGTTCATAATATTATTTCTATTTTTCCTAAAGGCTGGTAGACTGGTAGAGAATGCATAAACTTTAAGTCCATCTTTTGTACCCTTTTGGTCAATAAAGATTTAATAAATTAAATATCTTGGTACCTACACATTATTATAATGGAAAAAGTTGTCGTGAATAAGTAATTAAAATAAGTTCCAGTTATTTTTCAAAAACATAGCATTGCATTGCATCAGCATCAGACATCTTTGGCATATTGCCCTGAGCAGAATGGCGTGGTGGAACGAACCAACGCACGACCACGGAGAAAGAGCTGTGTATGCTGGAGGATGCAGGAACGAGTTGAAGAACCTGGCAGAGTAAGTACATTATGAACAAGTCACCGGAGTGTATCAAGGCCATCATATCGGTACATAAATTATCATGTAAGGAAAGAGTGAGCTCGTTGCGTGCTACGGGTAAACTAGCTAGGTACGTTACCTACGACAAACAAAAACATTTTTGACTATCGTCATGTTTAAATTATGTAGATTCCCAAGTAGTGCAGCGGTGAGTAAACCGGGGTCAGGCGGGCGGAGAGCATGGCATAACACAAGCGGCAAGGCGCTCATTATTCCTCTTTATTTACGAAGCCCACAGCATTATTATTTATTATATTTGGAGCGCCGCCGTATTAGCGTATGATTTACTCGTTTACCGGTTCCGGAAGCGAGGCGGAAACAATTGCGTCTTCTATGTCCGTGTTTGTTTACTTTAGTTAATTAATCGCATTTATACGAAACTTTTTGTATTTATTTTTTAGTAGAGAAATAAAAAATCAATTGAGTCTGAATCTATATGGGCCATACAATGAAATAACTAAAATTTTCTTATTTATATACAGGATTACTGATAATTCGACCTACATCCTTTGCGAGTTGTTTATACAGATGTAGTCAAAACAATTCGTTTCACCCCCCTTAAATTAACAAAAATGTATATATACATACATATTATCACGTTTTTATCCCAAATGGGGTAGATAGAGCATTTGGGGTCTTGCAGCTCCAAGCAGACAGAGCCCAGGGCCGCAAGACTCAAAGGCCACTTTTAGCGTGATGTTGGACGAGAAGGTGAAAAAAGGAATCAAAAAATGATGGGTTGCAAGCCACATTCCCTATTAATAATGATTCGCATTTTCGCCCATTCCCTCGATCGGCTTCTACGATCTGCGCGGGAAGAGACGCAACCTATACATTCTAAGTTTTTTTCTTTTCTCCCAGACCAGCATAAAAGCGAAAAAGTTGATAATAAGAGAAATAAGACATTTTGATTTATTTTAGAAAATCCACCTTGAAGGTGTAACCAACTTTTTAAAAAGAAAATTTCGGTGACTTCAGATTCATCTCTCTCTCAAAATAAGTATCATTCTTAGTGTGCAAATGATGAGAAAAACATCTCTGTTTTCTCAGCTACGCAAACTGGTTAATAATCAGGAAAAGGTTGATGATTTTTAGCAAAACCTACAAAGTGCGTGTCGGGCCACGCACAGTGTAAGGTCCCGTAGTTGCGAATGCCGACTTTGAGTTCACGCCACTAAAAACGTGTAAAACCTAATTTTCTATTAAATTTGTATGATTTTTTTCTTTTCCGAGTACATTTTATAAGTTGCTCGCCTATAACTTTTTCTGACAGTTTTCCTTTAAATGTTATTATACACAGGGTTACTTTTGCAACAGCAGCAACCTTTTTGGAGCAAGTCAAGTCCGTGGTGCTGGACTACTTTCTATAAGAACAATCATCGAAACAAAAAAATCGAATTTTCACACACAATCCATTTGTTTTATGAAATGTTTTTTTTTCACGTGTCCATTTATAACCGTTTAGCGGATAGGGAGGGGGACGGGACTTGAATGTAACAAAAAATTGCTTTTTAAAACCTTATTTTTGAAAAACCTTCCAACGAGAGTTAGTCTCGAAATTTCTTAAGCGGAAGCAGTCTAAAGTTTTGCGAAAATAAAAAATAGGGTTCTAATGGTATTTTTTTTATGAAATCTTTTCAAAGTACTCCATCAGCCTCTATGCAAAGTTTCATGCGTCTGATCAAATTTTCAAAACACTTTTTCCAGTCCGCTGCAGGCACCTCGTTTATAGCCGGCTCAAACGCTGACAGCGCATCTTCCGGCGAAGTTAATTGTATCCCTTTGAGTAGATTTTTTATTTTCGGGAATAAAAATAAGTTATATGGTGCTAGGTCAGGGCTGTAAGGAGGGTGACCAAGGAGTTTGACCGGCGTGCTGTCCAGGAAGTTCCTCGTTTTGAGCGCGGTGTGGGGGCGCGCGTTGTCGTGGTGGAGCAGTAGCCCGCGGAGCCCTGATTTGATCACTTGTTGCTTACAACAGAAAACTTCTGGCAAGCATTTGGTAGTATACCATTAGGCGTTGATGCTTCTTTGATTCCGTAAAGGAATTGACACCAAGTAGCCAGTCAAATTAAAAAAGCTCGCTATCAAAATCTTCCCCCTACTTCTAGATCGCTTCACTTTGGTAGGCGTTGATTCGTTTTGAAACACCCAAACAGTCGACAGGCGCTTCGTCTGCTGCTTCAAATTTGTTTATCATATCGCGGCACCATTCCACCCGGGCTTGCTTCTGAGCATCTGTAAGGTTGTGCGGCACCCATCGTGAAACTATCCTCCTCACGCAAAGATGCACGTGTAGAATCTCGTGAACGCTTCCTGATCCAATGTGCAGGATGTGCTGAATCTCCTGATACGTCGCCTATTGTCGTGGATTATTTTTTTTCACTGCTAGCACGTTTTCTTCCGTAACAGCCGTCAAAGGACGACCACTTCTTTCCTCATCCCCCAAAGTTAGTCGCCCGCGCTTGAATTCGTTATAGCAACGATACACGGTTGCCTTCACCCATAAATGCCATTTGAAGCCTATCGTACGATTCATCCGGTTTCAGGCGACACTTGAAATCGTAAAAAATCATAGCGCGAAAATGTTCTCGGCTCAGATCCATTTTTCAATGAGACACGATAATTTGAATTAGTCCGCGAAAAATTAAAAGGAAAATTTTAAAATTTACTTATAAATTATTATATTTTAAAAATAGCTTGTAACTGGCCAGTCTCACATACATAAAAACTTTTTTTGCAATATTTTCTGAGTGGCCTGGTCTAAAATGCGTCAACTCGTCTAAAATGCTCATCGTCTAAATCTCATGTCGTCATACCTTCCTTTTTACTAAGCACCTTTTTTTCCCTTTAAGATTCACCAATATTTCGTAAAATACGCTTCTACAATTACTGGGGAGAGTTTCTGGCTTCTGACAATGAAGTTATTCACAGACGTCAATCTTTTCAGCATTTTTATTCACTTCCTTACTGTTTATTTGAAAAATCTTTTCCTTTAAGATTTCTATTTTATCTCGTTTGATATCTCTTTTCTATCTTAGAACCATCAATTCTCATAGCTGAGAAAACATATATTTTTTCTTTAAGATAGGTCTAAAGTTGCAATTAATCGAATTTTTCCAAATGTTGGTTATTTAGGCTGTATCCTCCGTTTTATCGTAAAAATTAATTTGTAGTTTTGACACCTAAATGATTTTATTTAAGTTTTTTTAATAGAAAAGCACCAAAAGCACTGATTGGAAAAGCTGAGAAAAAAATACAGCCCAAAAACTTCGTCAAAGTGGATTTTTCCGCAATAAAATGTTGTAAATCTCTGAAACTATCAACTAGTAAAAGCAATAGGGGTGGAAACGAATTGTTTTGGCCACATCCACCTCGTAACGGTTTTAGGTTGACATACCAGTAATTCATGTAAATTGTTTTAACTTGTCAGTGTCAGACGATCATTTTAACGAATTGAACATCTGTGTCTGGACGCAGTAAAAAAAAATCTAGGTCTATGCTGCCAGTGATGCGTGTCTAGCGCTGGCGATATTTCAATTAGTTTAAAGTGTGTGCGGCACCGTCCGTCCTAGTAGGCACGGTATTAAATTAAAAAGTATATCGGTATCGCGCGACGGCGAAAAATAGCGAGCATTCCGCTCTGATTAAAAGCTGACGAGGGTCCCCCCCCCGGCCCGCCCGCGCGCTCCGGGCCCCGCGGACATCAATCACATCGCACACTACCGTCGGTAGTTAGGTATTAGCACAGCGCGACTTCACGCACCGCTACACGCACCGCTCCACGCACCGCTTGCCGTTATGTGTAGCGTCAGATAAATTGTGACACGAGTTACATCATATTTGTATCAATGAGACAACTATATACCTAGTCGCGTCAATTAAGACTTTAACCAGAAAGTCATTAAAAGTCAAATTTTGATGATACTTTTTAAATATGTTTGTTATTATTCAAGACAAAAGTGAATTCACGAGTAACTAATTTATAATATTTTTGGCATCTCAGGCAAAATCCGGCATCTCTACTACTTAGTAGAACTAAATACGGAGTTGTTCTCCAATATTAACTAGAAATACGGAGTTGTTCTCCAATATCAACTTATGTGAATAGCAAAGCGGCGGCGGTGCCGGGACTTCCCGACCTCGTTAGCGCTGCAGCCAGCAGCCGTAAGCCGCTTACGAACTAGAGCTTGGAAGGAGCCTCTACTAACGAAGTAGCCGGTGAGGTAACGAACGGTGAGGTCAGCTTGAATATCGCGGTGAGTCGCGGCGCAGGAAAGGGATGCATTGTGTAGTACAAGTCAGCGCTCGGCCGAGGGCTCGACAGCTATCTACTACTACGACGAGGCCTCATCGACACGCGCGTCTCCTCTCACACGAATTTCTCGCTTCCAATTAAATTTAATAAAAACTTGGTTGAATTGACTTAAATCGCGTCCACTCATAATAGAGTAGAGATCAGTCTTTCATAGCTAATGTGTTATTTATTTAAAAAATTCTTAAGGCATCTGACGTAGCTCAGTGACCGTCATTTAACGACAAGAGTCTCCACTGGTTTACAGGTTTCCTGCACCGGAATCAAATGGTGGTAGTTGAAATATACCATACATGAATATAAACTCAGAGAGGTACCGCAGTCACAGAGTGAGTACTAGTAATGACGTAAAGAAGTGCCGCGTGGTGTACTCAGAAAAGAAATTCAAAGAAATATCTACTTATTGTGGTTAGCGCTATAGTTTAATTTAACTCGCGTCAGAACTCCTCACCTCTTCGTTTAGATACCTAGACATCAATTACAAGCCAATTTCATTCTTATTACTCTAGACAAACGATTCATATTACTGAATCTTACCCTCTGGAGTGGTCGCTGTGCGCATATTAATAATGTAGGTATATTTTCGATATCTAAACAGGGAGTGACACAGGCTTGACGCAGTCGCGCTCAGTGAGGCTCATGCCTCAAGACGCAGAGACTACTTGGCCACTACCGCTTTATGGCGATACTCTTACAATTAATTTAATAAAAATATTTAATCACATCCTCTGTATATCCCCTGGTGGAAACAGGCGTGACCGGGCAGTATGTATACGTATTCCCGGCCATATGTCTCCCGCCCAACACGTGTGCCTAAAAAGCTACTTTCTGCTCAGAGGTTACATACAATAAGGATGTGGGCTAAAGTTTTTTTTGGCTCATTAGGTGGATTATTAAAAATATTCATTAACTTTTTATTTAATTTTATTTGGTTAGCAAATAATGTCAAAGATACGGCGCATTTAAATTACGCATGATGTCACGATCAGGTACCTTTTTTTAGAGGTGACTTAAATCGCCCCCACTTCAAAACTTCAATGCGCTGCATTTTTATGAATTTTTACAATTTTGCTAAACGAAATAATATGGGTCCATTATTTTTAGGCAACATATAATAATTGACTAAATAATATAATCTAGCTTTATTATATTATGAATTTATACACACATATAATATATTCTCGTCAGTAAATAATGTTTAACATGCTGTGCGCACTATATTATTGGTTTTGCAACAGACATGTTTCAATTATATAAATTGTTTCGTTAAGTTGTGTTGTTAGACTGTGTTATGTGAGCCAATATTTTTTTTTACCCAGCAACATCCCTACTACGTTTCCTTTTCACTGCCCGCGGTTCGTGTGTATACAACATACACACCGCGGGCACTGAAGAAAAAAGCTCAGATTACAGACACATGTAGCGTGATCATCTCAGAATGATTTAATTGCAGTATCATTATCTTCGTTGTTATTGGACATTATAGAACCAGCGTTAAAATCATTACTAGGAATATAAATATTTTGATCAATATATATAACTAATATGATATTTTACTTTTGGTAGTTACAATTAAGCTTTTTAATTTAAATCTTTGTTTTAAATATTAATCATTTTGATAAAATTTACGATGTTTATTTTGCTTTGTTAACTATTTATCGTTTACTCCTGCAAATATTTAGGATCTAAACAAAACATAGGATATTTAGGAGAGAGTCCTTATATTTTCTCTAAAGCATTGCAAGCGTGCGCGGGCGCAGCGGAGGCTGCGCGAACAAACGACATCAACGCGCCAGCGGCGGCGCGAGGCCGGCGCGGCCGGGAAATGCAAACCTGTCTCTCAGTCAATGAAACAGTCGCAACAAGTAAACGTACGTACCTGGCATTTCATGCCACAATCTACTTATATTCAGGTCACTTTTTTCTACTAATAAGCGTTGAATTGCGCCCCAATATCCGGATCTATATGTGTAAAAATGTTTGCGAATATTGCGACCGCATTTTTGATCCTGTATTTTTAAGGTCGACTTAACGGTGATGGTAAACTTCACACAGGTAGACATACTGTCACGTCTTTATCACTAATCGGGCAATGAAATAAGACAGAGCATTTTCGGCCTAAGTTTTGGCTCTAAGCAGACGGTGTCCAAGGCCGCATCACTCAAAGGCTACTGATGGGAGAATGTAGAAAAAGGAATCAAAATAGTGATAGGTTGCTAGTTGCATCGGCACATTTTCGCCCATTCCCTCGATCGGCTTCTACGATCTGTGTGGGATGAGAAGCAGCTGATAAATTCAAAGTTTATCTTTTCTCTCAGACCAGCATGGATAAATAAATATGTATAGGGACAAATTACACTGATTGAGCTAGCCTCAAAGTAATTTCGACACTTGTGTAATGGTAATGGGATACTAACTCAACTATAGTATACTATAGTTGAGTTCATCATTCAGTAGTATAGGAGTTCATCCAAGACCCAGGACAATTTTAAAACGGCCATTTTCCAAGTTGCCCTACCGGGGATCGAACTCGGAACCTCTGGACGGCGGACTAGCATGGTGACCACTACGCCACAGAGGTCGTCAAATGAAGGATGAATAAATTAATGAATCTTACAAGGAGATGAGGTCCCTGTGCAGCGGCGGCAGCGCGGTGAGGTGCGCGCCGCGGCACTGCAGGCGGGCGCCGCCGTCGCCGCAGGCGCAGCCGGCCGGCGCGGCGCCGCGCGGCGGGCACGCGCCGCCCGGCGCCGCCAGCGCCAGCAGCGCCAGCAGCGGCAGCACCAGCAGCGCCAGCGCCGGCGCGCGCCGCATGCCGCTCAGCCCGCGCCGCGCCACTCCACACACATCTCCGCTGTCACACAGGCACGCACCCCACACTGTTGTACAATATTCACTACACTAGTATTCCCGACGGTTTCCTCTCCCGAGCCACCGGTACACCACGCGGCACTTCGTCGTACGTATTTTATCTCGCGGCGTGAGAGTGCGATCGCGGGGCGCAGTCCGCTACGTGTGGAGCGTGAGACGGGTGGCGGCAGACTGCCGCTGCCCGCCGCGGGCCCGCCGGCGCGTGGAGCCGCCGCCGAGTCTGCCGCGGCCTCATCACAACAACCGGACGCCGAGCGCCGTGGTTACGAGTACTTTGTTGCTTATCGCCCTCCAATTCCCAACTTTGAAATCGATTTTAAAATGAACAAAGTTCTGTTGAGTGCATGTAGGTAGAGCTACGGAGCATCTCATTTTGCAAAAGAAAAATATCCATCGTTTACAGGTTTTTGATCTTTTCCTCAATTTGCTACATACTACATACAATACGTGCATAAAATATAACTACTATGAACATTTGTGCGTTATCAATGCGTCCCAGAATATTTACTTGGTTATTCTTCAAATTATTTATTTACATTATCCAAAAGCTATGAGTCCTTGCGATGACTCAGTACTCAACTTTATTGCATTAACTATGATCCTTCTGATGGATCTGATACGGGAGCACGAAAGTGCCCTCGCCAAGTCGAGTAAAAAAAAGGCAAGGCTGTACCATTCTTTTCTCGAATGTCATTCGAGCCATTTTCTATCCCCTGTAACTTCAATACGGAAAGAATTAAAAGCCTTTATTTTCAGTGATCAAAAGGGCAATATATAACAAGATATATATTTCCTAATTATATTTTTGATTCAATTCATTTATTGCACTCACATCTTCCTCAGTTCTACTAATAATAGTAGTCTTACTAATATTACCCCTGATTTGAACCAGTAGTTTAAGAATTACTAGCTGTCCGACCGAACCTTGCTCACTTTTCTATATGAAAATAATTTTTTAGCCTCGTCACTCCCTAAATACCGCGTTTCGTCAAAATCGTTGGAGCCGTTTCCAAGATCTTCATTACATATACTACTCTGTCAAAAAAGTACCGGGAATGGGTCAATAAAACACAAAATTTATGGTATCTCCTTCAAAGTGGGCCCCTTTTGTAATGATATACATATGCCAACGAGTAATCAAAGTATCAAAAAATTTTATAAACGTATTTCGAAATGACTTCAGTTCTCGCCGCGAATTCTCCTTTACATCGTCTATCGACTGAAAACGCGCTCCTCGAAGTGGTCGTTTGAATTTTGGAAAGAGAAAAATCTTTTACAGTGATGGCCTTGTGAGATGGCGTGTTGAAGGAAACTCAAGATCTTTCTCGAGCGGCAACGTGTTTAATGCCCTGGCGATCGTTCAAATCGATTCGTGAGACACTCAAGTTTTAGCGGCTATGTTCTTAAAACTTGAATGATAAATCAGTGTAGCGATGTTAACTTTAGTTGAAGACGTTGAGGGCTGACTAGAGCGAGACAAATCTTCCACCACGTCTCGACCGCTTTTTAATGCACTGTTCCGCTTGTAAACATGTGTTTTTGATTAAGTTGATTTACCATAAGCTATCTATAACATTTTCAGTGACCCTGAACACAAAATTCCATTTGCGACGCAAAATTTGAGACAAAATCTTTGTTCGACATTTTTGCTCATTATAAAAATCGCGAAACACTTCAGATGAACTAACAAAATCAAGCACTGTAAACTAAATGACAGATGACGCTAAAATTTCGCGCCAATATAGAAATCAGTTGTGCCAACTTAGCGACGAAAATAATTATTTGATTAAATTGAAATTATCAATTCCCGGTACTTCTTTGACAGAATAATTAGTGTTTAAAAGAGAAATTCCTGCTCTTTTAAAGTTGGACAAGCTGGGTGACCGAGCTCTACTCGGTATTTTTTTAATGAAAGTCACTTTTTTAGCCTCTTCACTCCCTAAAAACAGAGTTTTATCAAAACCGTTGAAGCCGTTTCCGAGATCTTCATTACATATATACTCACCGATCGTTAAAAGTTCTAAGGTACTACGCGCGGCACGCGGTACGCGCGACACGAAATAATTCAATTTTTAACAAAAAAAGGATATCTACAAATTTCTTCATCATATCTTTATCAAATTAATATGATACCAATTTGGTAGTAAAGGTTTTCTAATAAAAAAATAATTATCAAAATCGGTCCACGATTGACAAAGATATCGTGTAACAAATCAAATCAAATCAAATCAAATATCTTTATTGTGGAACACAGGTTTACAAAGTTCTTATAAGTATTAAGGAATCACTGTGACCTATCCTTATGGATATACAATAATATAATGGTTATATTTACATTGATCAAAAAATTAAATAATTATAAAATTCACATTAAATTAGAACTAGTCATTTAATTATATTATAACATGCAATAAATTATATGATCAAAATATCGTTGAAATAATCTTTAACATTATAATAACATTTTTCAATCAGGAGCAATTTCAATTTCTTTTTAAAAGTCAACATGTCTAATTTTTTTAAATTATCTGGCAATTTATTGTAAATAGTAGGAGCCATACCTATTACATTTTTATTCATCATGGCAGTTTTATGTCCGCCCATTATCAACTTTTGTCTGTATTGATTTCTAACATTATTTGATCTCATTCTTGATTCCGTGAATTTAGGAAATAAGTGTGGATTTGCTTTTACAAATAGACACAACTCCATGATGTATATACTGGGTAAAGTCAATAGATTAAGAGATTTAAAAAAAGGTACACAGCTGTCTCTAGAATTTAAACCACACATTGACCTAACCTAACGAACATAAAAAAAAATACAGTCGAGTTGATAACCTCCTCCGTTTTTGAAGTCGGTTACAAAATAACTAGTAGTTCGCTGCAAATTTAGACCTCGTGATTAATATTGCACAAGTTTACTTGCCAGGCAAATTAAAAAATTACGATTTTTAAGCGTTCACCATAACTTTTGAACCGTGGAACTGATTTCCATCGAACATCGCTATGAACCTTCGCAAGGAAACTTGCTTTCAGGTTAAAGAACCTTATCGAAATCGGTCCATCCGTTCGAGAGCTTCAACTAAAAACAGACACACAGGGTCAAACTAATAACACTCCTTTTTTAGCCCTTAAGAAGGGTAATGATTCCTCACAAAAGAAAAAAAAAATGTTTGCATAAAATTAAAAGAAATATTTATTCATCATAATTATCTATCTGTCACTTTTTCCGATAATTTTACAAACTATTCGAATTAAATGTACACTCTCCTTGCCCAAATCCCGCAGCCCGCGATAACAGATGTAGGGTGTTGCCAACTTTAGAACGCACGCTTTACGCGGGACAAAAAATGCTCTTTTGCCTTTTTACATTTCTGAAATTAAAATAAAAAAGTTGGGAAGATTTTATTAATTTTTGCTTATGCACGTTGGGGGCCCCCATGGCCCGGGGCCCCGTATAATTAATCCGGCAGATACGGCGGTGGCTACGCCCCTGAAAGCAACGTATACGTACATCCGGCCGTCAACTCTTTTATATGCCCATGTCCACGGCGTCTTCCACGACCGAGTCATGGGTGGAACGGGAACCAAACCATTTATTTGAGGACCATTATATTTGTCAAACTTTACACAAATCACAATTGGCATATCTTGTGGAGGAGCCGACCCCGTGATTCACTTTCGTATCAGCAACATCTAGAGACATACTGTAAAATATATGTGTAATGATGTTTGAAAGTATTTTTTCTGCCAACAATTTAAGCTGCAAACACAGCATCATCTATTAATGTTATTCCGAAACCACAAAAAAATAAAAATATATATAAAACATATTAAATTATATTTGCAATTAAGCGGATTCATTTTTGCAAATGTGGTTATTCGCAAATGTGAGAAGAAAAGCTTCACGTCAGTAGTGCATGAAATAGTTTGAAGGGTTATCTGGGGTACAACCAAGACAAAATTTAAATTGAATGATGAATGATATCTTCGTTTCCTTTCAAATGTTTAATTTCAAATGGGGGAAGCAATGTGCCCGAAAAATTCTGGTAGTTAACTGGGCTACCTGAATTTTTCAAACTATGATCTACTGTAAACAGTTATTCATAGAATAGTTTAAAGCTTTATCTAGTGTATAATCAAACCAAAATTGTAAATGATGTCTCCATTTCCTTTCAAATAATTTATTACAGATAGGGGCAGTACTGGACCCCTAAAAATTCATGTATTCGCTCAACCGTTTCGCCATTCAGGCTTGGTACTGAGTGTGCGAAATTATTAGTTGATACTTTAAGGGGGTACAGGAATTTAAGATAAGATAAGATAAAATTTCTTTATTGCGCCAACTAAGTCTGACAATAATCAAAAGTACATTTAAAATCTAGTAGGTACAAAGGCGGGCATATCACTAAAGCATTTTTCTTTCAGCCAACCTTTGGGTAGAGAAAACTTACAGTGTAGAAGAATATAAGTATACCAATAAATAATATGAGTACATACTATAACAAATAAATTAACAATAAAGTAATATAAATACATAAACTACAAAATTTGTACGAACATTAAGAAAAGTAAATGAAAGTAGCCTGAGAAAAAAAAAGTAAAGAGAATTAGTTATAGCTAGAGGAAAGGTAAATTTTTTCAATGATTGGACTTTAGAAATATCCAGTGGCAAAGCATTTCAAAGATTTACTGCCTGAACTGAGTTTGGTTGGTTGGTTGGTTGGTTGGTTGGTTGGTTGGTTGGTTGGTTGGTTGGTTGGTTGGTTGGTTGGTTGGTTGGTTGGTTGGTTGGTTGGTTGGTTGGTTGGTTGGTTGGTTGGTTGGTTGGTTGGTTGGTTGGTTGGTTGGTTGGTTGGTTGGTTGGTTGGTTGGTTGGTTGGTTGGTTGGTTGGTTGGTTGGTTGGTTGGTTGGTTGGTTGGTTGGTTGGTTGGTTGGTTGGTTGGTTGGTTGGTTGGTTGGTTGGTTGGTTGGTTGGTTGGTTGGTTGGTTGGTTGGTTGGTTGGTTGGTTGGTTGGTTGGTTGGTTGGTTGGTTGGTTGGTTGGTTGGTTGGTTGGTTGGTTGGTTGGTTGGTTGGTTGGTTGGTTGGTTGGTTGGTTGGTTGGTTGGTTGGTTGGTTGGTTGGTTGGTTGGTTGGTTGGTTGGTTGGTTGGTTGGTTGGTTGGTTGGTTGGTTGGTTGGTTGGTTGGTTGGTTGGTTGGTTGGTTGGTTGGTTGGTTGGTTGGTTGGTTGGTTGGTTGGTTGGTTAGGTTAGGTTAGGTTAGGTTAGGTTAGGTTAGGTTAGGTTAGGTTAGGTTAGGTTAGGTTAGGTTAGGTTAGGTTAGGTTAGGTTAGGTTAGGTTAGGTTAGGTTAGGTTAGGTTAGGTTAGGTTAGGTTAGGTTAGGTTAGGTTAGGTTAGGTTAGGTTAGGTTAGGTTAGGTTAGGTTAGGTTAGGTTAGGTTAGGTTAGGTTAGGTTAGGTTAGGTTAGGTTAGGTTCCCCCCCAATGGGTTCCCGGTTTGTCGTACCGGGGGGGCTCAGTACCCGTGGTAGTCGGTGGCCACGGGGAAGCTAAGAGGAACCCGCGAGGGGGCGCTCCTGCTGGCGTGCACCAGCAGAGAGCGCCCACATTGGGGCGGCGGGGGAGTGGGAAGTTCTCCCCCCACCCGAGGAGGGGCGCTCCCGCGGGCTCGGCTTCGGCCTTGAGCCTGTAGGGATGCGCCCAATGGGGCGGCGGGGGAGTGGGAAGTTCTCCCCCCACCCGGGGTGGGGCTGCCGGGAGGGGAATGTTTCATTGCCCTCTCGGCGCTTCAGGCGGGGCCACACCGCCGTGGCTGTGGTGGGAGATCGGTCGCGGAGGAGGAGGAGTGTCGGTGTTACGTTGCCGCTCTCCCTATCCTCCGCGACCGAGCGGTGCCGCACCGTGTTTGCGGCGAGGGGCAAGCGGCGGAGCCTTTCATCTTCTCCGCCGCTGGGAGCCGGTTTATCTGGCTCCCATGGGTCCACAGGCGGTAGACTGCGTGGGAGTTTGCCGCCTCTCAATTGGGCCGAGGAGGTACGGCGCGTCCGTGAGTTCCGGACGCGCCGACTTGGTGAGTGGGGGGGGCGCTGTGACGCCCCCGAGGAGGGGCCGCTTTGGCGGCCAGCTGCGCCGGGGTTCGCGGATGTATTTCCGTTCCCGTGTCCCCGGCAAAAGCGGTTGAGATGGAACTCCGGAGGTTTTTTAGTGGGTAGGCACGTCGCTCTGGCGTGGAGTCCCACATAACCCGACAGCCTCCCCCGCAGGCTGACGGGTATCCGTAACAGGGATCTTTCCTCCGAAAAAAAAAAAAAAAAAAAAAAAAAAAAAAAAAAAAAAAGGTTAGGTTAGGTTGGGGTGCTATGGTCAGGAAACCTCCACGTTGGCTCGGCCTCTTGAAAGCTTTGCTTCTCTCACTTGATCTTTTGATCCGGCGAGAGCGGCGGGCTGACAAGGGACGGCGCTGGTGCACCCTGGGTGACAGTTAATAACTCCCTGCTATTTAAGGGTCTTGTTAGCTGTCGGCAAATATCCTGCCTTAGGGGGGGAAAGCGGAGCCCAGCAATGGGTAACGCTCGCTTTGGGGGAGGCTGGCGACGGCCAACGCTGCTGGCTCTTTAGTCGGCGGCGGTGCGCGGCGGAAGCTGTGCTTCGCGCGGCGTGTTTTGGTATACCATACACGTCGGGCAACTCGTTACCCCAAATTGATGGGGCCGAGGGTGCTGTCCGGTAGACGGGCAGTGCTGCGGGGAAGAAAACCTCATAAAAAATAACCCCAATCCTAAGGTCTGGCGTGCCGATGGGATGAATGGCGGGAGGGGAGTCCCGTCCCAAGCGCCTGGGGGGAAGGGGATTTACCGGGGACCTCACCCCGATAACAAAGGAAACTATGACATGGCAAGTTTGGAAAGACAATTACCCCAGGAGGGTACCAGCTCAGCTGGAGAATCCCTCCCTGCGTCTCAGGACGCAGGCAGCCCCACCGTATCTGGGGGGGGCACAAACTGCCTCAGGGACGTAGTCCCTTGCCCGGGCCAAGATGGCCGGATGGAGCGTTTGGAGGGCCGAGAAGGTCGTGGAGAGGTGGATGTCGAGGAGGGTGACGACTCCGACGCGAGCTCGACCATGAGCTTCGAGTCGGTGGCGTCAGCCTCCTGCGACAGAAGCAGGAGTGTTGGGCGTAAGAGGTGCCTGGTGGGCGCCCAGAGCGAGGCAGCGCCGTCGAAATTGACGACCGCGTCGAGAGGCCGATCGATGTCGGTCAGTGACCGCAGGGCCAGAGCGGAGGCGGCGGCTGCCAGCCAAGCCGAAGCTGAACGCCTGGTGGCTGAAATGGCCCGTAGAGCGATGGCGGAACGGGTCACCAGGCCGCTGGAGACCGAAGATGAGGGAGTGCCAGCAGAGGCGCTCAAAAAACAGGCGGAGACCAGCGTCTCCATAATCAAAGAGGTTGCGACTAAGTCGCGAAACCTAAAAGGCACTTTTGTGAAGAGCCTCAAGGAAGCCGCAACCTCGATTGAGGAAGTTGTGTCGGCCCTGCATAGGAGGTCGACCAACGAGGAGACGCTGCGGCTGCAGGCGCTGAATGAGCGCCTCGAGGCCAAGGTGGTGGCGCTAGAGCGCGAGATGGCCGAGCTCCGCGCAGTGGTGGAGCGAGCGACTGCGGTGGCCTCCGCTACACCTACATCGGTGTCTCCGGCGGCTATGATGGGTGGAGGCGAGGATCTGGACGCGGTCCAGAACCTAATTCTGAGGACAGTCGGCCCTGTCTTAAACGCCCGATTTGAGGGCATACAGGGCAGGCTGCTCCCAGAGAAGCGGCTGCGTCCTGCGCTGGCGGCCGACAAGCGTGGCAGCCAGAACGTGCAGGTGGCACTCCCGTCCTCCTCAGAGAGTGAAGAGGAGTGCCTCCAGGCGCCAATGCCAGAGAGCAGGGCCAAAGACTTCCTCAAGAGCCCGGCCCCCGCTCCTCCTATGGCAAAGAAAAAGACGAAGCAGCAGCGGCGCGAAAGCCAGAGACAGGCCGCCGCGGAGCCGAAGCCGTCCACTTCGGCGAGCACGTCTGCAGCCAAGCCGCTGGTGGCTGCACCGTCTAAGGACCCGGTGCGTGCGCCGGCCAAGGCTTCGGCCAAGGCCCCGGCCAAGGCTCCGGCCAAGGCCCCGGCCAAGGCTCAGGCCAAGGTTCCGGCCAAGGCCAAGGCTCTGGTGGCCAAAGGCGCACCGACTGCTTCGGCGTCACGCCCTGTCCTGGAGGCTCGCCCTCTCCCGCCTGCCCCTGAGTCCATGGACGAGCCATGGGTGCAGGTTGCCAGGAGAGGTGCAAAGCCGATGAGGCCGGCGGTGGCTGCTGCTCCGCCACAAGCTCCTCGAGCTCCGGCGAGGGCTCAGCCTAAGCTCCGCCCGCCGCGATCGGCTGCGGTTCAGCTCAGGCTGAAGCCAGGGGTGGATTCCACCTACGGGCAAATTCTCACGTTTGCCCGTGAAAAGGTGAACATCCAGAGCCTGGGCATTGCCGGGGTCAGGGTGAGGCGGGCAGCGACCGGCGCCCGAATATTGGAGATCTTGGGAGATGGGAGAGATGAAAAAGCCGACGCTCTCGCCACAAAGCTCAAGGAGGCTCTGGATCCCCAACTCGTGGAGGTATCCAGACCCCAAAAGACCGCGGAGGTCAGAATCCGGGAGCTGGACGACGCAGCCACGGTTGAGGAAGTCCGAGCGGCTGTGGCGGAAGCGAGCCAGTGCGCAGAGGACGATGTTAGGGTCGGGGACATTAAGGAGGACCACTCCGGTACCCGGTCGGTCCTCGTCCGATGCCCGGTGGCGGCTGCCAGGCGGCTCACCGCCGGAGGTGCACGCCTCCGTGTCGGCTGGTCCTTGGCGCGGGTTGTAGTCCTGCCGCCGAGACCACTGCAGTGCTACCGCTGCTTCGAGGTTGGCCACGTTGGACAGTCATGCACTGCAGAAGCCGACAGGAGTGCATTGTGCCTGCGGTGCGGTAAGCCTGGCCATAAAGCCGGGCAATGTAATAACGCCCCTAACTGCGTCCTCTGCGCGGGGCAGGGCAAACCGGCGGGACACAGGGTCGGGAACAAGGCATGTTCTGCCTCCCGACCCGGCAAACGACGCGGACGGCGCGCTGCAGCAGGGGCCACGGCCCAGCCACAGCCCGCCCGGCCGGCGCAACCAAGCGCCTCGGAGGAGATGGAGATAGGGGCCATCGCATAAGTATGGCCCAAAAATTCCTCCAGGCGAACATCAACCACTGCGCCAGGGCTCAGGACTTACTTTGCCAGAGCATGGCGGAGTGGTTGATAGATGTCGCGGTTGTCGCCGAGCCATATTTTGTCCCGCCGGCCGCCCACAACTGGGTGTCTGACCGGGATGGCCTGGTGACACTTATTGTGTCGGCGCGCTCTTCGCCTCCCGCGAATATTGCGCGGGGTCATGGAATCGTCTCTGCTCTGCTGGGCGGTGTCGTAGTGATTGGGGTGTATTTTTCCCCCAATCGGCCGCTCTGCGAGTTCGAGGCGTTCCTGACCGATGTCGAGGCACTCGTGCTCAGGAGCCGCCCTCATCCCGTGATAGTTGCGGGAGATATCAACGCTAAATCCATGGCGTGGGGATCTCCCGCATCAGATGCGCGGGGTTTGGTGGTCGAGGAGTGGCTCATCACTCTCGGGCTGACTGTCCTGAACCGGGGTTCGGTCAACACGTGCCTAAGCTGGCGGGGCGACGGCGGCGGGTCAATAGTTGACGTAACGTTCGCCAGCCCTGCCATTGCGGCGCGTGTTCAGGACTGGAGCGTGTTGGTGGACGTGGAGAATCTATCTAATCACCGCTACGTGCGGTTTGATCTCTCCGCGTCCGCAGTCGCTCCGAGCGGTCCAAGCTGGATCCCGAGTGAACTCGGCCCGAGGTGGCAGCTAAAGTGCCTCGACAAGGAGCTCTTGCATGAGGCAGCCGTAGTCCAGGATTGGTTCCAGGCGTCGGTCAACGTGGAGGTTGAGGGCGAGACCGAAAGGTTCCGGGGTGCGATGACAGCGGTTTGTGACGCTGCGATGCCCCGGGCCAGTACTCGCCCTCCCAGGCGGTGGGTATATTGGTGGACCCCGGAGTTAACTCGGCTCCGGGAGTCCTGCATTGTGGCAAGACGCCAATATGCCCGCTACCGCAGAAGACGGCGCCGGAACGAGGACGAAGAGGCTGCCCTGTGCAGGAGGCTCGTGGAGGCGAAGAGCGCGCTTAGTGTCGCCATTGCTGCGGCAAAAGAAGCGGCTAGGGAGGAGCTGCTGTCGACACTAGACAGCGACCCGTGGGGACGGCCGTATCGATTGGTCAGGAAGAAATTCCTGCCACATGCCGTCCCCCTCACGCAGAGTCTGGAGCCGCAGCTCCTGGACGAAGTGGTGGCCGCTCTTTTCCCGCAGCAGGGCCCGGAGTTTCAGCCTCCCAGTATGGCTCCTCCGTCGGTGGAACAGAGCGGGGACATCTCTGAGGAGATCCCCGAGATAACCAGGGGCGAGTTAGGCGCCGCCATCCTTAGGTTGCGTGCCAAAAACACCGCCCCTGGTCCGGATGGCATCCCGGGTCGAGCTCTTGTCCTCGCTCTGGATGTTCTGGAGGAGCAGCTGAGGGGGCTGTTTAACGCCTGCTTTGCGCAGGGAAAGTTTCCAACGGCGTGGAAAACGGGACGGATGGTCCTGCTTAGGAAGGAGGAACGACCGGCGGACTCTCCGTCTGGCTACCGTCCCCTCGTGGTGCTTGATGAGGCCGGCAAACTGCTGGAACGAGTCACTACCGATCGCCTGGTCAGGCACCTCGAGACGGTGGGTCCGAACTTGGCGGATTGCCAGTACGGATTCCGTCGGAGCAGGTCCACAATCCACGCCATCCTGAGAGTGAAGTCAGTGGCGCAGGAAGCGGTTTCCCAGGGAGGGTTCGTCGTGGTGGTGTCTCTCGACATCACCAACGCCTTCAACACCCTCCCATGGGCTTGCATTATGGAGGCACTCCGTTTTCACGGGGTGCCAACATACCTGCGCCGCTTCATCGGAGATTACCTCTCAGGAAGGAGGGTCATTTTCCCTGCGCAAAGCGGGTGGAAGGAGAAGGAGGTGACGCGCGGTGTTCCGCAGGGGTCTGTCTTAGGACCACTCCTGTGGAACATCGGCTACGACTGGGTGCTGCGGGGGACTAATCTCCCAGGTGTGGAGTTGGTGTGTTACGCCGACGACACCCTGGTGGTATCCCGCGGCACCTCGTTTCGTGAGGCGTCAATCCTCGCCACGGCTGCAGTCGCCGAGGTGGTGCGCCGAATCCGGCGGCTGGGTCTGGAGGTTGCGCTCCACAAATCTGAGGCGCTATGTTTTCATAGCCCTCGGAAGGCGCCCCCTCCAGACGCCAGTCTGATGGTGGGTGGAACCCATATTGCCATCAGGCCGACGATGCGCTACTTAGGCATCGTCCTTGATGGCAAATGGAATTTCGGCGCCCACTTCGAGGCGTTGGTTCCGCGGCTCATGTCGGCGGCGTCGGCGCTGACGCAGCTCCTGCCGAATCTCGGAGGTCCCGAGGCGTCCTGCAGGCGCCTCTATATGGGGGTCGTGCGGTCGATGGCGCTCTACGGCGCCCCCGTGTGGGATGAGTCCCTTAATCGCCAAAGTATCACCCTGCTGCGCAGACCGCAGAGGTTGATGGCGATAAGGGCCGTCCGGGGATACCGCACGATCTCCTTTGAGGCTGCCAGTCTGCTTGCCGGTTCGTTACCCTGGGACATAGAAGCGAGTGCCCTCGCGTCTCTATTTTATTGGCGTGAGGAGGCGCTGGCCCGGGGTCACCGACCGGCACCGAGGGAAGTAGAGGGACGTCGCAGTGAGCTGCGTCAGCGCTCTATCGAGGAGTGGGCCTATAGGCTGGAGCAGCCCAGTTTCGGAATCCGAACGGTTGAGGCTGTCCGCCCAGTCTTAAGCCAGTGGTTGGCGAGGCAACATGGCCATCTCACCTTCCGCTTGACGCAGGTGCTATCCGGACACGGTTGTTTCGGAGGGTACCTGTGTCGAAGAGCGGGTAGGGAGCCGACTGCCATATGCCACCACTGTGACGGGTGTGCGGACGAGGACGCCCAACACACACTGGAGAGCTGCCCAGCCTGGGCGGAAGAGCGCGCCGACATGTGTGCGATCGTGGGGGACGACCTTTCTCTGCCGACCTTGATTCAGGTCATGGTCGACAGTGAGACGTCGTGGAATGCGGTGCAGGCCTTTGCGGAGCAAGTGATGCTCCGCAAGGAGGCGGCGGAGCGAGAGCGTGAGGACACCACTGACCACGCAATCCGCCGCCGGCGCACTGGGCGCAGGAGGCGGGCCTATGGCCTGCACCAGCAGACCCCACAGTAAGGGCCGGTCGAGTGGTGGAAACGGGATTCTGCTGCTCGGCTTAACGGCCCTCCGGGTTGTAAGGCGTCGGGTGTCGCCACGCCTTAACCCTTTTGGGTGGAGTTGGCGGCCGAAAGGCCCCCCCCCTCAGGTTCGCTCTGATACCCTCTCTTAGTGAGAGGGACCCCCAGAGCGAACAGGGACCGCCACAGCGGTCGCCGCGCCGGGGCTATGGAGCGAGAATAGCACACGGCCCCGGCACATAGCGGCTGAGAGGTGACACCGCGGAGTTTTTAGTGGTAACACCACATAACCTTACCGGTTTCCCGTGACTGGTAAGGTATCCGAAGGGATTTTCTCCGCGACAAAAAAAAAAAAAAAAAAAAAAAAAAGGTTAGGTTAGGTTAGGTTAGGTTAGGTTAGGTTAGGTTAGGTTAGGTTAGGTTAGGTTAGGTTAGGTTAGGTTAGGTTAGCTTGGTGTGTCATACTGGCACCTGAGCAGGTGCGGGCATTAACGTGCTCGTGCCATCGTCGTCTCGTAAACCCTTTAGATTTATCTTTTGGGAACGAGGGGCTTGGCTTAACCGCCCGACCCGCGAGGAAGAAAACCTCTTTAAAAAATTACCCCTAATCCCAAGCGGCGGGGGCGCCGCGAGGGGATGCATGGCTGGAGGGATGACCAGTCGATAGCGCTCCCCCCACCAGAGTACCGGCCGACCCTCTGGTGGGTTACCCCTTAGGCTTACCCGGGTACAGGGGGCACTGCTCGGGTGGACGTTATACTTCCGCCATACTCGTGGGAATTTTATGGATTGTGAAAATAAAAAACCTAAAATTAAAGACGTCGAGGGAGGCCGAGAAGGCAAAAACGAAGAGAGGGAGTCAAGCGCTGCGGGGACGGAATACGATTCGGATTCCTCCATGGGAACCGCGCGCTCTAACAACGGGTCAAATTCGGACCAAGAGGTTGCGGCGACGAAAGCAGCTGCTGGGAAAAGGAGGCTAAGAGGAAGACCGCCTACTACCGGGCATTATGTCGGCCTAGCCAAGGCTAAGCGAGATTTGCTGGCGCTCAAACGTCAGGAGTATATGTTGGACAAAGAGGCGCTTGTGGAAAAGGTCGCCAAAAAGGCACGGTCGGGAAGAGCTCGTGACCAAGAACAAAAGTCGGTGGAGATTCTTGCGGCGGAACTTGAGAAGCTTCCCGCTACAACAATCAAGGAAAAGGTGGAATCAGAAGTGACCCTAATTAAGACCATCGCGTCAAAATCGGGCCATCTCAAAGGCACCTTTATAAGGGATCTGAAAAACGCAGCAACCGCAATCTCGGTTGCAACGGAAGCCCTCATAAGAAGGACTACGGACGAGGAGACACAGAGACTCCAAAGGGAGAATAGCCGTATGAAAGAAGAGAATGCAAGCCTCCACGCTCAAGTGGAAACTCTGCGCCAAGAGATAGTGGAGATCAGAGCTGAGGTCCGGCAGAGAGCTGACCATGGTCAGGCGTCTGCCGGAGACCCGGCAGTGACGAGAGAGCAGGTTGTGAAGATAATCTCCGAAGAGGTTGGCATAGCCATCACATCCCAACTAGCAGCGTTCAAGGAGGTATTGATCCAAGGTAGAAATCCTGTGGAAGTGAGGTCAGACGCTGAGTTGACGGAGAATATGCCTGAGACTGCTATGACTGAAGTCATAGTAGCTGAGCCTGAAAAGGCAAGCAGGAAGAGAGGGAAGAACAAAAAGAAGAAAACCGGACAGCTGTCTAAGCCTGAATCTGACAGTTCTCCACCACCTACTCAAGCTCCGCGAGAAGAAGAAGAATGGGTCCAAGTGACTAGGAAGAAGAACAAGAAGAAGAAGCAAACGAAGACAGCTGCACAGGCTGCAGCTGGACCCAAAAGACAGCAACCGGCTGGAGGCAAAGCACAGCCGCCGCATGGACAGGGCCAGAATAAGCAACCAAAGCTGCGCCCTCCGCGCTCAGCAGCGGTTCTTATTAAGTTGCAACCTGAAGCGGAGAAACAAGGAGCTACCTACAAGAAGGTCTTGGCCGATGCCAAAGGCCAACTACAGATGAGTGACTTAGGCATCGAAGGTGTCACTATACGGCAGGCGGCATCCGGAGCTCGTTTGATCGAGGTTGGAGGAGCCGACCGAACAGAGAAGGCTAATGCTTTGGCCCAAAAGTTAAGGGAAATCCTTGACCCCAACACAGTAAAGGTGTCTAGACCAATGAAATGTGCCGAGATACGAATCATTGGTCTAGAGGACTCTAACACACCAGAGGAGGTCTGCAAAGCTGTAGCAAAGGACGGCGGTTGCGCAGAAAGTGAAGTAAAAGTTGGAGAGATCCGCCAAGATCGGTCGCGGCGTGGCACGGTCTGGGTGAAGTGCCCCATAGAAGCGGCAAAAAGGATTACTACGCGTAACGAACCACTGAGGATTGGATGGGTTAAGACGAAAGTTATACTGCTACAGCAGAAGCCCACCCGGTGCTTCCGGTGCCTCGAAGCGGGCCACGTCAGGGAGAAATGCACGGTAGAAGCCGATCGCAGCAGCCTGTGCTACAGATGCGGCGAGGCCGGCCACAAGGCCCAAGAATGCCAGTCGGCACCCCACTGCGCAGTGTGCGCCGCGGCAAACAAACCGGCGAGCCATAGAGTGGGCAGCAAGGCCTGCGTCACTGCGAAAGGAAAGAAAGCAACGAGAAAGCCGACTAGCACTGCAATCAATGTGCAGTCCCAGTCGAGCGAGCGGCCGCGTGCCGATGAGGATGGAGAGATGACGGCCGCCATTAATGATGGACAACAACAGTAAATGGCTGCAAGCAAACCTCAACCATTGCACCAGGTCTCAGGACCTTTTCTTCCAGAGTATGGCGCAATGGCTGATAGATTATGCCGTGGTCTCTGAACCATATTTCGTCCCGGACAGTGACAGATGGGTCGGCGATCGCGATGGTCTGGTGGCCCTCGTCTCTTCACCGAGTGTGCCAGCCTTCGAGAGTGCAGTGCGTGGCAACGGAATCGTCTCAGCTCGACTGGGTAACACGGTTGTTGTGGGCGTTTACTTTTCGCCGAATCGCCCGCTACACGAATTCGAAGCGTATCTTGCGGAACTGGAAGTTGTAGTCAACAGGTGTCAGCAGTACAATGTGTTGGTAGCAGGGGACCTCAATGCGCATTCTGTTGCGTGGGGATCTCCAAATACTGATGACCGTGGTGTAGCTGTGGAAGAATGGGCTATAGCAGTGGGACTCTGCTTATTAAATCGGGGGACGACATACACATGCGTACGTCCGCAGGGGGGCTCCATCGTTGATGTCACTTTTGCGAGTCCCAACTTGGCCCGCCGTGTCGACGGCTGGCACGTGGTTGAGGACGAGGTGACGTTATCGGATCATGCTTACATTCGATTCGATGTCACCTCGTCGCCAAACGAACGGGCTAGCCCAAGGCGTCCCGTGGATTGGTGTGGCCCTCGTTGGCAGCTTAAAAAGCTCAACAAAGAGCTACTGGAGGAAGCGGCTGCCGTTCAGACCTGGTTTCAAGCGCCGGAGGAACGGAATATAGAGAGTGAAGCAAGCTGGTTTAGGAACGCCATGGTCAATATTTGCGATGCCTGCATGCCCAGGGCCAGTTCCCGCCCTCCCCGGCGCTGGGTCTACTGGTGGTCATGGGATCTCACACATCTACGTCAGGCATGCGTCGCAGCCCGACGACAGTACACCAGACAGAGGAGAAGACGCCAACGAAACCAGGCTGCAGAACAAGAACTGCATGAAGCCTATTTACAGGCTGCGGAGGCACTGCGCGTTGGGATAGCGGATGCGAAAGCCTCGGCCAGGGAAGAGTTATTACAGACGCTCAATCGCGACCCGTGGGGGCACCCCTACCAAGCTGTGAGAAACAAGCTTCGGCCGTACGCTCCGCCTCTTACTCAAAGTTTGCATCCCCAATTCTTGGAGGAAGTCGTGGCGAAATTGTTCCCACGACAGGAAGAGTTTGAGCCGCCTAGAATGACTGCGGCACCGATGACTGAGAGCGATGAATTAGGTGAGGTCCCGGAGGTGACAAACGCTGAGTTAGGGGCCGCCATTTTACGATTGCGTGCCAAAAACACCGCCCCGGGTCCTGACGGGATACCGGGCCGTGCCATAGTCCTAGCCCTCAATGAGAGCGTTCTGGAGAAGAGAGTGCAGGACCTTTTCAGTGCCTGTCTTGTTCAGGGTTCAGTTCCACAGTCATGGAAGGTTGGCAGGCTTGTTCTGCTTAAGAAAGAGGGGCGTCCGGCGGATTCCCCATCGGCGTTCCGGCCGCTCGTGTTGCTTGACGAGCTGGTTAAGCTGTTCGAAAGAGTGGTCTCTGCCCGGCTCGTCAAGCATCTCGTAAATACAGGCCCGGATCTTGCTGATCAGCAATATGGATTCCGCCAAGGCCGGTCGACAGTAGATGCCATATTGCGAGTGAAAACTATAGCGGAGGAAGCAGCCGCCCAGGGGGAGGTTGTGTTGGGTGTGTCGTTGGATATAACCAATGCTTTCAACACACTCCCCTGGGCCACCATCATAGAGGCGCTTAAATACCACGGCGTGCCACTATACTTGCGCCGCATCATCGAAGTTTATCTCTCTGAAAGGAGAATAATTTATCCCGGCCGAGATGGGTGGCAGGAAAAGGAAGTTCAGCGCGGTGTTCCACAGGGGTCTGTCCTCGGGCCTCTCCTGTGGAACATCGGGTATGATTGGGTACTGCGCGGTGCTACTCTTCCGGGAGTCCAAGTCACTTGCTACGCTGATGACACCCTAGTGACTGCCCGCGGCGAAGATGTGCAGGAGACTGTGGCACTGGCGACAGCAGGGGTTGCTCAGGTAGTGCACCGTATCCAAATGCTGGGTCTGGGGGTGGCGCTCAACAAAACCGAGGTGCTGTGTTTTCACGGCCCCCGAAGGGCGCCTCCCGCGGGTCTCACTATGACAATAAGTGGAGTCGAAGTTGCGATCAAGTCGACAATGCGCTACCTGGGCATCATCCTCGACGGTAGGTGGAATTTCGGAGCACACTTCAGCCAGCTCCAACCGAGGTTGACAGCGGCCGCAGGAGCACTATCCCGACTGCTCCCGAATTTAGGTGGTCCAGAGGCGTCTTGTAGAAGCCTTTACATGGGAGTTATACGCTCCATGGCGATGTATGGTGCCCCCGTTTGGGCCTCGGCCCTGAACCGCAAAAATATTGCCCTGTTGCGAGGACCACAAAGGATCATAGCAATCAGGGCCATAAGAGGATATCGTACGATCTCGCATGAGGCGGCGTGTGTACTGGCTGGATGTCTGCCATGGGACATAGATGCGAGAGCTCTTGCGTCACTTTATTTTTGGCGTGAGGAGGCGCATTCCCGGGGCCTTCGGCCAGCACCCCGAGAATTGGATGGACGCCGCAATCAGCTGCGACAGATCAGTGAAAGGGAGTGGGCTCGACGGCTGGAGCAGCCTAGCGCGGGCACTCGGACTATCGAGGCAGTTCGTCCTGTCTTGCGGCAGTGGCTTAACGGAAGGCACGGTGTCCTGACGTTCCGTCTGACACAGATTCTCTCTGGGCACGGCTGCTTCGGAGGTTATCTGTGTCGGAGGGCACTCCGGGAACCGACAGCGCGATGCCACCATTGCGACGTTTGTCCTGACGAAGATGCGCAACACGCGCTTGAATTTTGCTCTGCTTGGACAGAGGAGCGCTCCGTATTGAGTGCCGAGGTAGGAGATAACCTCTCGCTGCCGACCGCGGTGCAAGCTATGGTTGATAGCGAGACGGCATGGAAAGCGATGCAAGTCTTTGCGGAGGAGATAATGCTCCAAAAAGAGGCGGCGGAGAGAGACCGGGAGGCTAACGCTGAACTGGCCATCCGCCGCCGGCGCCCGGGGCGCAGACGTCGGGCGTACGCCCAGCAGATGCCCCCGTAATGAGGGTCGGTCGGAAGGCGGAAGCGGGATTTTCCGTCGTCCGGCATACGATCTTCCAGGTTGAATGGTGCGCGAAGTGTTCCCGCGCACCTTCCCTATTAAGGCCGGGTGTAAGCTTGATAAAAGAGCTACCCGTGAGCCGCTCGTCACCCCGACAGGGCGTGGTGAGCGAGCTAGAGCCACCATCAGTGGCACCGCGTCTGGGTCGTGGAGATTATTGTTCCCATGGCTCCGGCAATTAAGCGGCTGTGTATGGAACACCGTGAGTTTTTTAGTGGGTGAGAGCCCCACATAACCGTCCGGCCTCCCGCGGTTTAACGGACGGTAGGCGGAAGGACCTTTGTCTCACGTGAAAAAAAAAAAAAAAAAAAAAAAAAAAAAAAGGTTAGGTTAGGTTAGGTTAGGTTAGGTTAGGTTAGGTTAGGTTAGGTTAGGTTAGGTTAGGTTAGGTTAGGTTAGGTTAGGTTAGGTTAGGTTAGGTTGGGGTGCTATGGTCAGGAAACCTCCACGTTGGCTCGGCCTCTTGAAAGCTTTGCTTCTCTCACTTGATCTATTGATCCGGTGAGAGCGGCGGGCTGACAAGGGGTTGGGCTGGTGCACCCTGGGCGGCAGCTAATAACTCCCTTCTAGTAAGGGTCTTGTTAGCTGTCGGCAAATATCCTGCCTTAGGGGGGGAAAGCGGGACTCAGCAATGGGTCTTCGCTCGTATTGGGGTGGCTGGTAACGGCCAACGCTGCCGACGGTAACGCAGTTGGCGGCGGTTTTTCGGCGAGCTTGGTGTGTCATACTGGCACCTGAGCAGGTGCGGGCATTAACGTGCTCGTGCCATCGTCGTCTCGTAAACCCTTTAGATTTATCTTTTGGGAACGAGGGGCTTGGCTTAACCGCCCGACCCGCGAGGAAGAAAACCTCTTTAAAAAATTACCCCTAATCCCAAGCGGCGGGGGCGCCGCGAGGGGATGCATGGCTGGAGGGATGACCAGTCGATAGCGCTCCCCCCACCAGAGTACCGGCCGACCCTCTGGTGGGTTACCCCTTAGGCTTACCCGGGTACAGGGGGCACTGCTCGGGTGGACGTTATACTTCCGCCATACTCGTGGGAATTTTATGGATTGTGAAAATAAAAAACCTAAAATTAAAGACGTCGAGGGAGGCCGAGAAGGCAAAAACGAAGAGAGGGAGTCAAGCGCTGCGGGGACGGAATACGATTCGGATTCCTCCATGGGAACCGCGCGCTCTAACAACGGGTCAAATTCGGACCAAGAGGTTGCGGCGACGAAAGTACCTGCTGGGAAAAGGAGGCTAAGAGGAAGACCGCCTACTACCGGGCATTATGTCGGCCTAGCCAAGGCTAAGCGAGATTTGCTGGCGCTCAAACGTCAGGAGTATATGTTGGACAAAGAGGCGCTTGTGGAAAAGGTCGCCAAAAAGGCACGGTCGGGAAGAGCTCGTGACCAAGAACAAAAGTCGGTGGAGACTCTTGCGGCGGAACTTGAGAAACTTCCCGCTACAACCATCAAGGAAAAGGTGGAATCAGAAGTGACCCTAATTAAGACCATCGCGTCAAAATCGGGCCATCTCAAAGGCACCTTTATAAGGGATCTGAAAAACGCAGCAACCGCAATCTCGGTTGCAACGGAAGCCCTAATAAGAAGGACAACGGACGAGGAGACACAGAGACTCCAAAGGGAGAATACCCGTATGAAAGAAGAGAATGCAAGCCTCCACGCACAAGTGGAAACTCTGCGCCAAGAGATAGTGGAGATCAGAGCTGAGGTCCGGCAGAGAACTGACCATGGTCAGGCGTCTGCCGGAGACCCGGCAGTGACGAGAGAGCAGGTTGTGAAGATAATCTCCGAAGAGGTTGGCATAGCCATCACATCCCAACTAGCAGCGTTCAAGGAGGTATTGATCCAAGGTAGAAATCCTGTGGAAGTGAGGTCAGATGCTGAGTTGACGGAGAATATGCCTGAGACTGCTATGACTGAAGTCATAGTAGCTGAGCCCGAAAAGGCAAGCAGGAAGAGAGGGAAGAACAAAAAGAAGAAAACCGGACAGCTGTCTAAGCCTGAATCTGACAGTTCTCCACCACCTACTCAAGCTCCGCGAGAAGAAGAAGAATGGGTCCAAGTGACTAGGAAGAAGAACAAGAAGAAGAAGCAAACGAAGACAGCTGCACAGGCTGCAGCTGGACCCAAAAGACAGCAACCGGCTGGAGGCAAAGCACAGCCGCCGCATGGACAGGGCCAGAATAAGCAACCAAAGCTGCGCCCTCCGCGCTCAGCAGCGGTTCTTATTAAGTTGCAACCTGAAGCGGAGAAACAAGGAGCTACCTACAAGAAGGTCTTGGCCGATGCCAAAGGCCAACTACAGATGAGTGACTTAGGCATCGAAGGTGTCACTATACGGCAGGCGGCATCCGGAGCTCGTTTGATCGAGGTTGGAGGAGCCGACCGAACAGAGAAGGCTAATGCTTTGGCCCAAAAGTTAAGGGAAATCCTTGACCCCAACACAGTAAAGGTGTCTAGACCAATGAAATGTGCCGAGATACGAATCATTGGTCTAGAGGACTCTAACACACCAGAGGAGGTCTGCAAAGCTGTAGCAAAGGACGGCGGTTGCGCAGAAAGTGAAGTAAAAGTTGGAGAGATCCGCCAAGATCGGTCGCGGCGCGGCACGGTCTGGGTGAAGTGCCCCATAGAAGCGGCAAAAAGGATTACTACGCGTAACGAACCACTGAGGATTGGATGGGTTAAGACGAAAGTTATACTGCTACAGCAGAAGCCCACCCGGTGCTTCCGATGCCTCGAAGCGGGCCACGTCAGGGAGAAATGCACGGTAGAAGTCGATCGCAGCAGCCTGTGCTACAGGTGCGGCGAGGCCGGCCACAAGGCCCAAGAATGCCAGTCGGCACCCCGCTGCGCAGTGTGCGCCGCGGCAAACAAACCGGCAGGCCACAGAGTGGGCAGCAAGGCCTGCGTCACTGCAAAGGGAAAGAAAGCGACGAGAAAGCCGACTAGCACTGCAATCAATGTGCAATCCCAGTCGAGCGAGCGGCCGCGTGCCGATGAGGATGGAGAGATGACGGCCGCCATTAATGATGGACAACAACAGTAAATGGCTGCAAGCAAACCTCAACCATTGCACCAGGTCTCAGGACCTTTTCTTCCAGAGTATGGCGCAATGGCTGATAGATTATGCCGTGGTCTCTGAACCATATTTCGTCCCGGACAGTGACAGATGGGTCGGCGATCGCGATGGTCTGGTGGCCCTAGTCTCTTCACCGAGTGTGCCAGCCTTCGAGAGTGTAGTGCGTGGCAACGGAATCGTTTCAGCTCGACTGGGTAACACGGTTGTTGTTGGCGTTTATTTTTCACCGAATCGCCCGCTACACGAATTTGAAGCGTATCTTGCGGAACTGGAGGTGGTAGTAAACAGGTGTCAGCAGTACAATGTGTTGGTAGCAGGGGACCTCAATGCGCATTCTGTTGCGTGGGGATCTCCAAATACTGATGACCGTGGTGTAGCTGTGGAAGAATGGGCTATAGCAGTAGGACTCTGCTTATTAAATCGGGGGACGACACACACATGCGTACGTCCGCAGGGGGGCTCCATCGTTGATGTCACTTTTGCGAGTCCCAACTTGGCCCGCCGTGTCGACGGCTGGCACGTGGTTGAGGACGAGGTGACTTTATCGGATCATGCTTACATTCGATTCGATGTCACCTCGTCGTCAAACGAACGGGCTAGCCCAAGGCGTCCCGTGGATTGGTGTGGCCCTCGTTGGCAGCTTAAAAAGCTCAACAAAGAGCTACTGGAGGAAGCGGCTGCCGTTCAGACCTGGTTTCAAGCGCCGGAGGAACAGAATATAGAGAGTGAAGCAAGCTGGTTTAGGAACGCCATGGTCAATATTTGCGATGCCTGCATGCCCAGGGCCAGTTCCCGCCCTCCCCGGCGCTGGGTCTACTGGTGGTCATGGGATCTTACACATCTACGTCAGGCATGCGTTGCAGCCCGACGACAGTACACCAGACAGAGGAGAAGACGCCAACGAAACCAGGCTGCAGAACAAGAACTGCATGAAGCCTATTTACAGGCTGCGGAGGCACTGCGCGTTGGGATAGCGGATGCGAAAGCCTCGGCTAGGGAAGAGTTATTACAGACGCTAAATCGCGACCCGTGGGGGCACCCCTACCAAGCTGTGAGAAACAAGCTTCGGCCGTATGCTCCGCCTCTTACTCAAAGTTTGCATCCCCAATTCTTGGAGGAAGTCGTGGCGAAATTGTTTCCACGGCAGGAAGAGTTTGAGCCGCCTAGAATGACAGCGGCACCGATGACTGAGAGCGACGAATTAGGTGAGGTCCCGGAGGTGTCAAACGCTGAGTTAGGGGCCGCCATTTTACGATTGCGTGCCAAAAACACCGCCCCGGGTCCTGACGGGATACCGGGCCGTGCCATAGTCCTAGCCCTCAATGAGAGCGTTCTGGAGAAGAGAGTGCAGGACCTTTTCAGTGCCTGTCTTGTTCAGGGTTCAGTTCCACAGTCATGGAAGGTTGGCAGGCTTGTTCTGCTTAAGAAAGAGGGGCGTCCGGCGGACTCCCCATCGGCGTTCCGGCCGCTCGTGTTGCTTGACGAGCTGGTTAAGCTGTTCGAAAGAGTGGTCTCTGCCCGGCTCGTCAAGCATCTCGTAAATACAGGCCCGGATCTTGCTGATCAGCAATACGGATTCCGCCAAGGCCGGTCCACAGTAGATGCCATATTGCAAGTTAAAACTATAGCGGAGGAAGCAGCCGCCCAGGGGCAGGTTGTGTTGGGTGTGTCGTTGGATATCACCAATGCTTTCAACACACTCCCCTGGGCCACCATCAGAGAGGCGCTTAAATACCACGGCGTGCCACTATACTTGCGCCGCATCATCGAAGTTTATCTCTCTGAAAGGAGAATAATTTATCCCGGCCGGGATGGGTGGCAGGAAAAGGAAGTTCAGCGCGGTGTTCCACAGGGGTCTGTCCTCGGGCCTCTCCTGTGGAACATCGGGTATGATTGGGTACTGCGCGGTGCTACTCTTCCGGGAGTCCAAGTCACTTGCTACGCTGATGACACCCTAGTGACTGCCCGCGGTGAAGATGTGCAGGAGACTGTGGCACTGGCGACAGCAGGGGTTGCTCAGGTAGTGCACCGTATCCAAATGCTGGGTCTGGGGGTGGCGCTCAACAAAACCGAGGTGCTGTGTTTTCACGGCCCCCGAAGGGCGCCTCCCGCGGGTCTCACTATGACAATAAGTGGAGTCGAAGTTGCGATCAAGTCGACAATGCGCTACCTGGGCATCATCCTCGACGGTAGGTGGAATTTCGGAGCACACTTCAGCCAGCTCCAACCGAGGTTGACAGCGGCCGCAGGAGCACTATCCCGACTGCTCCCGAATTTAGGTGGTCCAGAGGCGTCTTGTAGAAGCCTTTACATGGGAGTTATACGCTCCATGGCGATGTATGGTGCCCCCGTTTGGGCCTCGGCCCTGAACCGCCAAAATATTGCCCTGTTGCGAGGACCACAAAGGATCATAGCAATCAGGGCCATAAGAGGATATCGCACGATCTCGCATGAGGCGGCGTGTGTACTGGCTGGATGTCTGCCATGGGACATATGGAGGTTGCGCTCCACAAATCTGAGGCGCTATGTTTTCATAGCCCTCGGAAGGCGCCCCCTCCAGACGCCAGTCTGATGGTGGGTGGAACCCATATTGCCATCAGGCCGACGATGCGCTACTTAGGCATCGTCCTTGATGGCAAATGGAATTTCGGCGCCCACTTCGAGGCGTTGGTTCCGCGGCTCATGTCGGCGGCGTCGGCGCTGACGCAGCTCCTGCCGAATCTCGGAGGTCCCGAGGCGTCCTGCAGGCGCCTCTATATGGGGGTCGTGCGGTCGATGGCGCTCTACGGCGCCCCCGTGTGGGATGAGTCCCTTAATCGCCAAAGTATCACCCTGCTGCGCAGACCGCAGAGGTTGATGGCGATAAGGGCCGTCCGGGGATACCGCACGATCTCCTTTGAGGCTGCCAGTCTGCTTGCCGGTTCGTTACCCTGGGACATAGAAGCGAGTGCCCTCGCGTCTCTATTTTATTGGCGTGAGGAGGCGCTGGCCCGGGGTCACCGACCGGCACCGAGGGAAGTAGAGGGACGTCGCAGTGAGCTGCGTCAGCGCTCTATCGAGGAGTGGGCCTATAGGCTGGAGCAGCCCAGTTTCGGAATCCGAACGGTTGAGGCTGTCCGCCCAGTCTTAAGCCAGTGGTTGGCGAGGCAACATGGCCATCTCACCTTCCGCTTGACGCAGGTGCTATCCGGACACGGTTGTTTCGGAGGGTACCTGTGTCGAAGAGCGGGTAGGGAGCCGACTGCCATATGCCACCACTGTGACGGGTGTGCGGACGAGGACGCCCAACACACACTGGAGAGCTGCCCAGCCTGGGCGGAAGAGCGCGCCGACATGTGTGCGATCGTGGGGGACGACCTTTCTCTGCCGACCTTGATTCAGGTCATGGTCGACAGTGAGACGTCGTGGAATGCGGTGCAGGCCTTTGCGGAGCAAGTGATGCTCCGCAAGGAGGCGGCGGAACGAGAGCGTGAGGACACCACTGACCACGCAATCCGCCGCCGGCGCACTGGGCGCAGGAGGCGGGCCTATGGCCTGCACCAGCAGACCCCACAGTAAGGGCCGGTCGAGTGGTGGAAACGGGATTCTGCTGCTCGGCTTAACGGCCCTCCGGGTTGTAAGGCGTCTGGTGTCACCACGCCTTAACCCTTTTGGGTGGAGTTGGCGGCCGAAAGGCCCCCCCCCACAGGTTCGCTCTGATACCCTCTCTTAGTGAGAGGGACCCCCAGAGCGAACAGGGACCGCCACAGCGGTCGCCGCGCCGGGGCTATGGAGCGAGAATAGCACACGGCCCCGGCACATAACGGCTGAGAGGTGACACCGCGGAGTTTTTAGTGGTAACACCACATAACCTTACCGGTTTCCCGTGACTGGTAAGGTATCCGAAGGGATTTTCTCCGCGACAAAAAAAAAAAAAAAAAAAAAAAAAAAAAAAAAAAAAAAAAAAGGTTAGGTTAGGTTATGCCCGCTACCGCAGAAGACGGCGCCGGAACGAGGACGAAGAGGCTGCCCTGTGCAGGAGGCTCGTGGAGGCGAAGAGCGCGCTTAGTGTCGCCATTGCTGCGGCAAAAGAAGCGGCTAGGGAGGAGCTGCTGTCGACACTAGACAGCGACCCGTGGGGACGGCCGTATCGATTGGTCAGGAAGAAATTCCTGCCACATGCCGTCCCCCTCACGCAGAGTCTGGAGCCGCAGCTCCTGGACGAAGTGGTGGCCGCTCTTTTCCCGCAGCAGGGCCCGGAGTTTCAGCCTCCCAGTATGGCTCCTCCGTCGGTGGAACAGAGCGGGGACATCTCTGAGGAGATCCCCGAGATAACCAGGGGCGAGTTAGGCGCCGCCATCCTTAGGTTGCGTGCCAAAAACACCGCCCCTGGTCCGGATGGCATCCCGGGTCGAGCTCTTGTCCTCGCTCTGGATGTTCTGGAGGAGCAGCTGAGGGGGCTGTTTAACGCCTGCTTTGCGCAGGGAAAGTTTCCAACGGCGTGGAAAACGGGACGGATGGTCCTGCTTAGGAAGGAGGAACGACCGGCGGACTCTCCGTCTGGCTACCGTCCCCTCGTGGTGCTTGATGAGGCCGGCAAACTGCTGGAACGAGTCACTACCGATCGCCTGGTCAGGCACCTCGAGACGGTGGGTCCGAACTTGGCGGATTGCCAGTACGGATTCCGTCGGAGCAGGTCCACAATCCACGCCATCCTGAGAGTGAAGTCAGTGGCGCAGGAAGCGGTTTCCCAGGGAGGGTTCGTCGTGGTGGTGTCTCTCGACATCACCAACGCCTTCAACACCCTCCCATGGGCTTGCATTATGGAGGCACTCCGTTTTCACGGGGTGCCAACATACCTGCGCCGCTTCATCGGAGATTACCTCTCAGGAAGGAGGGTCATTTTCCCTGCGCAAAGCGGGTGGAAGGAGAAGGAGGTGACGCGCGGTGTTCCGCAGGGGTCTGTCTTAGGACCACTCCTGTGGAACATCGGCTACGACTGGGTGCTGCGGGGGACTAATCTCCCAGGTGTGGAGTTGGTGTGTTACGCCGACGACACCCTGGTGGTATCCCGCGGCACCTCGTTTCGTGAGGCGTCAATCCTCGCCACGGCTGCAGTCGCCGAGGTGGTGCGCCGAATCCGGCGGCTGGGTCTGGAGGTTGCGCTCCACAAATCTGAGGCGCTATGTTTTCATAGCCCTCGGAAGGCGCCCCCTCCAGACGCCAGTCTGATGGTGGGTGGAACCCATATTGCCATCAGGCCGACGATGCGCTACTTAGGCATCGTCCTTGATGGCAAATGGAATTTCGGCGCCCACTTCGAGGCGTTGGTTCCGCGGCTCATGTCGGCGGCGTCGGCGCTGACGCAGCTCCTGCCGAATCTCGGAGGTCCCGAGGCGTCCTGCAGGCGCCTCTATATGGGGGTCGTGCGGTCGATGGCGCTCTACGGCGCCCCCGTGTGGGATGAGTCCCTTAATCGCCAAAGTATCACCCTGCTGCGCAGACCGCAGAGGTTGATGGCGATAAGGGCCGTCCGGGGATACCGCACGATCTCCTTTGAGGCTGCCAGTCTGCTTGCCGGTTCGTTACCCTGGGACATAGAAGCGAGTGCCCTCGCGTCTCTATTTTATTGGCGTGAGGAGGCGCTGGCCCGGGGTCACCGACCGGCACCGAGGGAAGTAGAGGGACGTCGCAGTGAGCTGCGTCAGCGCTCTATCGAGGAGTGGGCCTATAGGCTGGAGCAGCCCAGTTTCGGAATCCGAACGGTTGAGGCTGTCCGCCCAGTCTTAAGCCAGTGGTTGGCGAGGCAACATGGCCATCTCACCTTCCGCTTGACGCAGGTGCTATCCGGACACGGTTGTTTCGGAGGGTACCTGTGTCGAAGAGCGGGTAGGGAGCCGACTGCCATATGCCACCACTGTGACGGGTGTGCGGACGAGGACGCCCAACACACACTGGAGAGCTGCCCAGCCTGGGCGGAAGAGCGCGCCGACATGTGTGCGATCGTGGGGGACGACCTTTCTCTGCCGACCTTGATTCAGGTCATGGTCGACAGTGAGACGTCGTGGAATGCGGTGCAGGCCTTTGCGGAGCAAGTGATGCTCCGCAAGGAGGCGGCGGAGCGAGAGCGTGAGGACACCACTGACCACGCAATCCGCCGCCGGCGCACTGGGCGCAGGAGGCGGGCCTATGGCCTGCACCAGCAGACCCCACAGTAAGGGCCGGTCGAGTGGTGGAAACGGGATTCTGCTGATCGGCTATTCTGCTGCTCGGCTTAACGGCCCTCCGGGTTGTAAGGCGTCGGGTGTCACCACGCCTTAACCCTTTTGGGTGGAGTTGGCGGCCGAAAGGCCCCCCCCCTCAGGTTCGCTCTGATACCCTCTCTTAGTGAGAGGGACCCCCAGAGCGAACAGGGACCGCCACAGCGGTCGCCGCGCCGGGGCTATGGAGCGAGAATAGCACACGGCCCCGGCACATAGCGGCTGAGAGGTGACACCGCGGAGTTTTTAGTGGTAACACCACATAACCTTACCGGTTTCCCGTGACTGGTAAGGTATCCGAAGGGATTTTCTCCGCGACAAAAAAAAAAAAAAAAAAAAAAAGGTTAGGTTAGGTTAGGTTAGGTTAGGTTAGGTTAGGTTAGGTTAGGTTAGGTTAGGTTAGGTTAGGTTAGGTTAGGTTAGGTTAGGTTAGGTTAGGTTAGGTTAGGTTAGGTTAGGTTAGGTTAGGTTAGGTTAGGTTAGGTTAGGTTAGGTTAGGTTAGGTTAGGTTAGGTTAGGTTAGGTTAGGTTAGGTTAGGTTAGGTTAGGTTAGGTTAGGTTAGGTTAGGTTAGGTTAGGTTAGGTTAGGTTTTTTTTTTTTTTTTTTTTTTTTTTTTTTTTTTTTTTAAAATCTTATACCTCCAACAAAATGGAGACCTTTTTAATCTGAGTTCTCTTTCATTCCAGTTCTCTCTTCTATGCTTCTCGTACTTGCACGCTTCATACTTTCCTTTCATTCAATCTTCTTTTGCTCTTATACATGGGTGGGATGCCCATCTAACTATTTCTTGTTCTCTTTCATTATATTGGGATCTAGGGGATAACACCTGATGTGGTTTTTATTTATTTCATTTCTTTACATTTTTCACAATTTTTATTTTGTATTTCTATGTTTTTAACATTAATATGTGTAGCATTAACCTTATTTCATATTTCTATTTCTTCTAATTGTTATTATAATTTTTATTGTATTACATTATTCATATATACATTATTCCTTTATACATTATTCATTTATACAATTTTAGTTTATTCATTTATACATTATATTATTTTATTCATTTTTACGTTATACATTTTTATTTATCAGATGTTATCAAATATCTTTTTGTTAGGTCTTATTTCTATTTATTACAACTCTTGCGACATCGTCGCAAAAACGAAGGAAGACATCTCTTTCTTTCCCTGCCATTATATCCTTTATATTGCTGGGCTCTATTTTTAGTCCTATTTTTTGCTCTAGGTTATATCTCTCCCTGTCGTACTGAGGGCATTCTGTTAGTAGGTGTGTCACGGTTTCGTCTTTTGTCGAGTCACATATGCACGATGGGCTCTCCTTACGCTTGAAGCGGTTCAGGTATTCGGAGAACCCACCGTGTCCAGTCAGTATTTGTGTTTTTGTCATTGTCAAGTCAGTCTTTTTCATTATCCTGTACGCCGCCATCACATCCGGGAGGAACATTTTGGTAACGGAGGCTGTGCTCCCCTCTACGTACCTTTTGTTCCACTGTTCTATAGTCGCCGCTCTGATATTTCGTTTCACGTAAGAAATTGGGCACCTATCGTAAGCTGGTTTTCGCTTGGTGCATTCAGCGGCTTCCTTGGCTAGTACATCGGCTCTTTCGTTGCCCTCCAGCCCCGCATGCGCTTTTATCCAGAACAATTTTACTACTTTGTCCTGGAGAGATATTTTTCTTATGGCATCTCTGGCCTCTACTGCAAGGGGGTGGAGGCAACCGTGGTTCTGCACAGTTTGTAGAGCTGCCATTGAGTCGCTGAATACACCAAACGTTCGAGCCTTGTTGTATTTTATGATTTCTCTCAACGCGGTCGTTATGGCCAAGAGCTCAGCTTGGTACACTGTGCCGTAGTTTGGTAGAGAGAGCTTGATGGCGCGGGTTTCGGTGTCTCTTGTCCATATGGAAAGGGCCGCTCCCAACCCGCCTCCAATCTTGCTCCCGTCTGTATATATGTGGACGTCCAGATTATTCTGGGCATCCACTTGTTCCCTGTTTACCAGGCATTCGAACCTTATTTCTTTTTGCTCGGCAGGGTGGGGCGCTTCCAGCGCCGAGGATACCCTCTCGACCTCTCTGCCCTTTAGTTCCGCTATGGGTTCGCCTTTTTTGGCCTCATATAGCTGGGCCGCCTCTTTGATGCGTAGGTCGAGGGGTAGTATCCCGGTGAGCACCAAGGCCGCGTTGAGAGATACCGTGCGATAGGACTTGCACATTTTCTGTGCTATGCCCCTTTGCACTGCTCCCAGCTGCTTTTGTGTGCCCAATTTCTCCGCTGCAGTCGCCCATACACTGGCGGCATACAGGATTACCGGTTCCACCGTAGCCGTATATATAATTTTTATTACATCCGGGTGTAGGCCCCAACTGGCTTTTGCCGCTCTTGCCAATAGTTTATATATGCCAAGGGCCTTTCGGCATACATTCGCGACATGCGTGTTGAATGTTAGCTTGTCGTCGATGGTGACACCGAGCAGTTTCATCTCTCTTGACATGCCAATGGCTACCCCCCCCATGCTCAGTCGCGGGGTGTCGTATTTCAGCTTACGCGTTATGACCATTGCGCATGTCTTATGCGGCGCAAACCTGAGCTTATTTTCGACACCCCACGCCCGAACACGGTCGAGGGCGACATTGGCCTGCGTCTCGATGTCCTGCGCGGTGTCCCCGTCAAAGACAAGCACCACATCGTCTGCGAACGCCTGGCAGCGAGTGCCACTGGCCGCCAGTTCCTTGAGCAGCGGGTCTAGCAAGAGATTCCACAATGTGGGGCCCCCAATTGACCCCTGTATACAGCCCTTTGTGGTATCCGTCTCATGCTCTTCGCCACCGTACCTGACTCTAACCTTCCTCTCATTGAGGTAACTATCGACCATCCGTCTCAGGCTAATCGGGCACTCCTCCTCAGCCAATCTCACTCTAATTGCCGGCCACCAGGCGCTGTCAAAGGCTCCCTCTATGTCTAGTGATATCAGAGTAACCATTTTCTTGTCGTCTAATTTGGCACGAACTTTCTTAATCATTGCATAGAGGGAGTCTTCGGTGCTCCTTTGTGGCATGAACCCGTACTGTTGTGGGCTAATTCTGGGAAGTAGGTAGTGCTTGATTCGGCCCATGAGCATCTTCTCCAGGATTTTCCCCAATATTGACAGCAGTCCTATTGGCCTATAGGACTTAGGGTGGCTGTAGTTGTCCTTGCCTGGTTTCCTCAACACCACTACTACTGCTTCCTTCCACGCCTTGGGGAAGTAGTGCAGTTCCAAGCACTTGTTGAGGAGAGCCAAGAAGGTTTCGGGGTCAACGAAGATGGCATGCTGGCTAATATCCGCTGTAAAGCCATCGGCTCCCGGGGCTTTCTTGGGGTTGAAGGACTCTGTCGCTCTTTGGAGTTCGGCCATTGTGAATGGAGGCTCGCAAGCTTTAACTTGTTCATCTTCATTCACGGTGTCTGCCTTCAGTCTTATTCGACAGTGGTGTTCGGTGTCACTGTCGGTTTCATCCTGTGGGTAAAATGTTTCCGACAGCAACTTGACCGATTCCTTTGCACTGAGGGTTTCACCATCCTTCTCCAGTGGCAGATCCTCCTCTCTTTTTACAACCCTTCCTATCACTCGGTTTATCCCCTCCCATACTCCCTCCTTGTCCTGCTTCTGGCAAAAGTTCTTCCAGCTTTCCGTTTGAGCTGCTGCTGCCTTTTTCTCATATTCTTCTTTTGCTTCCAGGTACTCACCGACAACCTTCGACCTCCGTACAGGAGCTGCGCATCGTATTCGCCGCCTCCTGGTAGCGACCTTCTGCTTCAGCACCGCGAGTTCCTCGGACCACCACGGTAAGTTTACTTTTTCGTTATTTTTCTTTTTGGGTATGAACTCATTGCTTGCTTCTGTTATTATGTTTGTATATTTAGTTATTGCTATATCTAAGCCTTCTACTGTTTTTATTTCTTCTATTTTTTGTTTTGTTAAATTTAAGGGTGGCATCAACTGTCTTATTTTCTGTCGAAAATTTGACCAGTTGGCCTTTTTAGTGTTGTATCTTCTAGTGGTCCGTTGTATTTCAATTAATTTCGGTTTTTTCTGATAAATTTTAAAGATGATACCGTTGTGATCCGAGGACGTCAGGCCTTCATCCACTTTCCAGTCTTCTACCAGGTCTAGCAGATCCGTCGAACAGGCCGTCACGTCGACAAAGCTTTTGAAGCGCTTGCCTCCTCTAATGGTGTCGAAGGTCGGGGTTTTCCCTGTATTCAGAATATTGAGGTTGAGTTCCCCTAAGGCCTCCATCATAATACCCCCTCTGGGATCCATGACCGGACTGCCCCACCAGATGTTCTTGGCATTAGCGTCACCTCCTAAGAGTAGACCGTTTGGGCCAATTTGATCCACTATTTTGGCCAGATGCTCGATATCAGGTTCAATCGGCTTGTCCGATTCAAAGTAATAGGACACAAGTGTGGTGTTCCAGTCGTCAGTGCTTATTCCCACCACGACGATATTGTTGGTGGTTAGTTTCGGGTACTGCTTCACGCTTATGTCGTTGTCAAAGATAGCAATCGCCGCTTTTACAACGCCCTCACCTGCACTCTCGTTCTGGAACACCCTCACTCCCCTTCGACTTGCCATTTTTGTCTTGCCCCCTACATATGGTTCCTGTAGGAGCGCCACCGCGACCTTGCGCTTTGACGCTTCCACAAAAACCTCGTCCGTGGCCAATTTTTTCCTTTGGAGGTTCGCCTGTATCACCTTGTATTGTGTTAAGCCATCCTTTGCGCCCTTAGCAATAGGCCACGGTCGACCTGGCCAGGTCGTCCCACTTTTGTCTCTCGGGGCAGTCTCGGCTGAAGGCATTGTGGCCTGTACCTTGCTGCTTCGCTGCAACACAGTTGCAGCATTTAGCAGGCTGCCTTGCTCTCCAGCTTTCACAGTCTGCCCGGAGATGCGAACCACCGCAATGGCTACACACTTCCGCAGCCTCGCTACAGTGCCGCCTACCGTGCCCATAGCCCAAGCACCTCGTGCACTGGACCAGCGGTGACTGGTCCTCTACACGTACGTGTTGTAGGTCTATGTGGACCTTTGCTCTGTCCGTGGCTCTTTGCCAGATGGCTGGTGACACCCTCATTACCACATGGCATGTTAGTGGGTTTCTGGCATTACGCCGGTAGTGCACCGCCATCCGGTCTTCCTCACTGCCGAGGCCCTCGAAAATATCCCTGTTTTGGTTCCTCATGGCCTTCAGGATATCTTCATCCGTATGGACTTTCAGGACTCCCTGAAGAACCAAAAGCGGGTCCTTATTTTTGATGTCCTCGACGGTGAGGGCAACGCCCTCTCTTTGTAGCCTACCTTTAGCCTTCTCCCTCTCTTCCTTCGTCCTGAAACCCATTATAATTTTCCTATCCTTCGCTTTTCTGATTTTTTCTACTTTCACCCACCCTTCTTTAGCGTCTACCGCTTCTCGCACCTTCTTTAAGACTTCCTCGCCGGTCTCAGTCTCATCTGTCGAGGTTACCACCACTGAGTGGAGTGTGCCCCTCGCAGTTGCCGGGTTCATGGCAACATGGTGCGGTGCGGCTACGACGCTCGCGTAGGAATTCGCTGGGGCTACCCTGTTAATCAGGGCCTCCTGCTTTTCCATTTTCTCGCGCAGCCCATCCAGTTTCTCGCTGTGTTCCCGGAGGAGTCTAGTTTGCTCCTCCAGGCTCGAAGCGATCAGATCCTGTGTTGGGTTGATCGAGAAGGTGGATTTCGTCGTCTTATTCCTTGATTCTAATTCGTCCCCCTTTGTCTTTTCAGACGATAAGTCGTGTGCAATCTGGAGAAGCTGGTCTGCCGCGATGCCTATATCCTCTCTCAAGTCGGTCCTCAAGTTTTTTGACTCGTCTAAGCACCTTTTGACGTCATTGCACCAATAAATCATCGCCTCTATTTTATTTGGAAAGGCCGGCGGCGGAGCCTTTGGCTTCGCGACGATTTTTGCTGCCTGTGTTGGCGCTTTTTTGCCTTGTCCAAATGCTTTAGCAGGGCCTGCCTGCTTCGTCGCCGAGTTGGAACTACTCGGGGCTAATGTCCCTGGACCTTCTATGGGGGGGCATTTTTCGTTGCATATAATATTTGTCTGTTTATGGGGAGACTCCTCCCTCTGTGTCTCTCTGGGTGGGCTATGTACTACGAACATTGTTGGGGTATGCGTCAGTATTTATAAAACGTAAATTTGTAGAAGTTGTAAATTTGTAAGAAATTTGTAAAAGTCGTATAAATAGTTTTCTTTAAGAAGGTAGTTAATACTAAATGATGTGCCTCCCGGAGCCTATACCTTCTACCTCAGTATGTTATAGGTAGGGAGGCACCTGGGTCCTAATGACTAGTCAAAATTTAAAAAGAAAATAATAATTTAAAATAATAATTTAAAAGCAAAAGTGGCTAAGTCCACTTTTGACTACACTATAATTTTAAAAATCTTATATACTATACAGATAAATAGGTCTTCCCGGTGGTAGGAGGGGGCAATGAGTCCCTACGGTGCTCCTCCAAAACAAGATAATTTTTTATTTGCCAAAAATATTTTTCTAGAATTTTAAATGTAAAAAAAAATGTTGGTTAGGTCACCACTATAACGTCAATAACTTAAGATCTATCCCACTTGGGGGGTCCTCCTGCTAACAAACAGGGGTCAGGGGAGCACTATTGAGGACGACACACAATTAAAAATTTTTATTTGCCAAAAATATTTTTCTAGAATTTTAAATGTAAAAAATGTTGGTTAGGTCACCACTATAACGTCAATAACTTAAGATCTATCCCACTTGGGGGGTCCTCCTGCTAACAAACAGGGGTCAGGGAAGCACTATTGAGGACGACACACAATTAAAAATTTTTTAAAATTATCAAAAAATTTCACATATATATGGTACCACTACTCGTCAGCAGGTGGCGGGATTTTGTTTACCTCTGGTTTTGGATTTAAAACGATATTCTTAATAAACTAAAGCTAAAATATTATTTGAATGATTAAAACAAGATAATTAAATATATTATACATTAATTTTACTCAGAGGAAAGGGGGCAAAATAGGTCACAAAATCCCAGAATTTTACCAAATTTGATATCGTAATATCTCGTAAAATACTAAACTTAGAAATCTGGAACTAACTTTAAACCTATTTTTTCGACCCGGTCTTTGATAATTAAGGGTTGGTTTCCCCCGGGAACCCTTAATTAAAAAGCGATTTTTGCAATTGTAATTACGTAAAATCCCGGGCAAATTTTAAGTGTTATGGTAATAAAATGTATAACTCAAAAACTACTAAACCTATCGATTTCAAACTTGGTACATGAATTAGGGGATAGACGAGCAGGGTACTTATCTATACACAGTTATTTTCGGCCTTGAGGTTTCGTGCGTGGGCGGGTCCAAAGTTGCTTGATGTTGGTTTTGCGGGGGAAAAACACCGTATCTCCTGGACGCGTCGTCCTAAATAGATGATCTTGGTGCCTCCTGGTAGGTCTTCCCAGGGCGCAACTTTGGTGACAGCACCACTAGTGGGTGCACTCGGGTTGCTCCGTAAATCGACGAAAATCTCTGATTGGCCCAGCCGGTTTTTCGGTCCTGGTGCCCCGAAACGAGGTGATAAAAATCTGGAAATGGTGTCCAGACGAAGGGACGACCTTAATGCACACAACTGCAGTTGAAAATTAATAGGTCGTCGATTTAGTTTTTAAGTATTTTCGCTTTGAAGTTGAATTTTTCCAAAAGTTCACTTTTCTACAGTCACTAGGGTTCCAAAATTTTAGTTTTTAACACCTATTTTTATGCGAATGGATGCACTAGGGTCCGGGGCACTTTTTAATGTAGAACACTTGGCTATCCGACTTTTGGTGATTTTATTGTGATTTGTTTGGCTCGCCGGGTCCCGAAATTCCGTCACTTTTATCACTTTAAAAAATACTTATCAAAAATCTAGGTACTTGTCACTTCACTCACTTCGTCAAACTTGTCAGCGCGCATTTTTTGGTGTAATTTCCAAGGCTATAGCTGCTTTGGGTCCTCAGTTATGAATTTTTTACGTAAAATATCGAGTTTTTAGAGCGCGGAGCGTTGCGGGCAGTGCGCGTTCGGGTCGCCTGGCGCAGCGAAACTGGTTAGGTTAGGTTAGGTTAGGTTAGGTTAGGTTAGGTTTTTTTTTTTTTTTTTTTCCTCCCTGTAGTGGTTTGCCTCGGTTTGCCACTAACAGGGTATTTTTAAAGTCTCGCGATTTGATACGAGACTCAAATACGTTTGCGCATAGATCGGTTTTGGATATTGCGCATAGCGCGGTTTTTGATGTATATTATACATGTTTAATTGTGTTATTACTTAATTGGTATTTTTTTTTTTTTTTTTTTTTTTTTTTTTTTTTTTTTTATATATTATTCATATTCATATACATATAAAGTGCCTATTTATTTATTTATTTATTAAATTGCTTCAGCGTCTGGAACACTTCCATCACCAGTTGCAAAAGCGAACGCTGTGCCGTTCCCTCGTTTGCGAGGCACTCAGTGCTGTATGGATCCACCTTCAAAATTCCACACAGTGTTTCATGTTGTTGTCTCAGTGCTCCGTATCTGTTGCAATGTTTAAGAAGGTGTTCAATTGTTTGAGGGCTGTCATTGTCGCAGGGACACTGGTCATTTTCAATGATTTTGAATCGTTTCAGGTACTCCTTGTGATATCCATGTCCTGATAGGAATTGTGTGATGAAAAAGTTTGTTTTCCAATTATTTCTGGCTTTGAGTATCGTTTGCAGTTCTGGAAATAGTTTTTTGGTTTGGGTTCCTGTTGTTGAGCTTCTGTATGAGTCCTGCCATTTTGTGAGTGTTCGTTTCCTTAGTTCCTGTTTTATGTAGCTTATGGGTACTAGGTCGTAATCAGGGGCTTTCCTCAATGTTGCTGCATCCTTTGCTGCCACGTCAACAAGTTCATTTCCGGTGATTCCCGCATGCGCCTTAACCCATATGAATTTAAATTGTATACCGTTTTGTCCTTTTTCTTTATGAATGGTTTTATGAATTGCAGCTACTAAATTGTCTGTATTGCTTCGGTTTTGGAGTGCAGTTAGAGATGATTTGCTATCTGACAGAATTGTAACGTCTCTATGCTTCTGTCTTGTCGCCCAGTTGCAGGCTTGCAGTATTGCGAATAATTCCGCCTGGTAAACGGTGCAGGTGCTATGCAGTTTGTATTTCCGTATAGTGGGCCTATCGTCGGAAGTAGTGTAGGCAGCAAAGGCTGCTCCTGTTTGTTTGTTCTCTAGTTTGCTCCCGTCTGTGAAAATCTTTATGGTATTAGAGTTGCAGATGTCCTGGATTTCTTTGTCATCGTAGGCTTCATTCATAAGGATGCTGACTCTTTCATAAGGTGGTAGTAGATCTTTAGTTGGTATTGGCTTATCGATAGTTAGGTCATCAGGTAGTAATGATGATTTGCCTTGAAGTTTAGTGTTTTCGATTTCCTGGATTTCAAGTACCTTGAGGTGTAATGGTTCAAATCCGGCGATTGCCAAGACAGCTGTGGTGGAAATTGTACGGAAAGCTCTGGTAGCTCTAATAGCAAAGAGTCGTTGCGTGCTTTCTAGCTTTTTCCTTATATATTTCTTATTGGCTATATGCCCCCAGATGCCAGCTGCGTATGTTATTATTGGAACAATTACCTGCTTATATATTGTCCTTATGTTTTCAGTGTGTACTCCCCATGTTGCTCGTGTGTATATACATAGTTTATTGAAAATGTTAACCGCTTTTTCGGTTATGTACTTGACATGTTCTGTGAATAAAAGTTTTTCGTCTATTATAACTCCAAGGTATTTCATTTTGGGGGTAAATTGAAGTGCTGTGTTGTTCATTTTTATATTCGCAGTTTTGGCTTTAGGTGTGTATGCAACAAGTTGTGTTTTGTGCGGACCAAATTCCAGATGGACACTTTTACCCCATTCAAGTATTGTGCTGAGGGCTCTGTTTGTTTTATCTTCCAGTTGTGTGATATCGGGTGCTGACACTATTATTAAGACGTCGTCCGCAAAGGCTTGGATGTGGCATCCTGTTGGTAGGTTGGTCTGCATAAGCAACTCGTCCAAGATTATGTTCCACATGGTGGGTCCACATACAGATCCCTGCACACAGCCCTTGGTCATGGTTTTGGTTGCGCTCGCTCCGCCGTATTCTATAGTGACCGTTCTATTCTCGAAGTAGCTTTTGATTAGTTTGTAGGTGTTTCTCGGGCAATTTATTTTTCTGAGTCCCTTGAAGATGGCCGGCCACCACGCGTTATCGAATGCGGATTTTATGTCCAGACTAACAGAAACTACAAGTTGTTTTTTGCTTTTTTCGGTCTTAATGAGGTCAATGGCTGCAGCGATGGCTTGTGTGGTTGATTTTTGTTCCTTGAAGCCGTATTGTTTATCACTGAGCTTGTTTTGTATACTGGCATGATATGTTATTCTTCTGGTAAACAGTTTTTCTAGGAGTTTGCCAAATACCGGTAACAGTCCAATGGGGCGGTAGGAACTAAGGTCGGAGGAGTCTGTTTTGTTTAGTTTTGGGATAATTTTAACAATTGCATGTTTCCAGATCTTAGGGAAGTAGTGTAGTGCTAGGCATTGGTTGAAAAGTTGTGTTATGAATGTCGGGAAGAGATTACAGAAATTCAAAACAATGTCTGAAGTGAGATGGTCGTTGCCAGGGGATCGGTTTGGGTTCATATTTTTAATACATTCCATCACCTCTTCTTCTGTATATGGCTTTTCTTCAGAAGTATTCGGTTCCTCAATAGTAGCTGTAGGGTTGGTGTCTTTAGGGTAGAAGTGATCGATGAGAGCTTCGGCTGTTTCTGTTGCATCGGTAGTGTATGTGTTTCCTATCTTTAAAGTTGTGGGTGGTGTTGCGGGGGGTGCTTCTTTAAGTAGTCTATTGGTAACAGACCAAACATCTTCTTTCCCTTGCTTTTCGCAGAATTCCCTGAAATTTTTGTTGGAGGTGGCCTGGAGGTTTTGGGTGTATTCTTTTTTCGCTGCGCGTTGCCGTTCTATTATCTCATCTAATGGTAAATTTCTTCTTTTCTGGAGCCTAAGCTGCCTATGAATACTTATTACTTTTTGTTTAAGTTCATCCAGTTTGTCTGACCACCAGGGTGGTTTGTATTTTTTCCTTTTTCCGCCAAGTGGTATAGAAGCCCTGCATGACTTGTGTATAATGTTGTACATTCTATCTATGATTTTATCTATTTTTTGTGTGTCTGCTGTCTCTAAATTTTCTTCCAGGATTCCGTCTGTTGTCATCAGTTCCTTAATTGTGGTCTCAAATTTACTCCAGTTGGCCTTTTTATTTTTATATAAGTAGGTGGATGTAGAGGTTCTGGGTGGATGATTGGGGCTATTTAGTTGTAAAGTATATGACGTAGCGTTATGCTCTGAGAGAGGTGAGGCTTCAAGATTAACTTTCCAGTCACTTATTTGATTGAAGTTGTTTGCGGAGATGAAGGTTAAGTCTATTATTGAGGATCGGTATTGCCCGTGAGTGGTGGTTTCAAATGTGGGGGTGTTCCCCATATTGCAAATATGCATGTCGTTCGCTGAAATGAGTTCGACTACATCCCTACCCCTGGGAGTAGTTTTTTGGCTACCCCATAAGCTATGCCATCCATTAAAGTCTCCACCCACAAGGCAGCAAATTCCGGTGTTTTCTTTTAGGATGAGGTCAATTTTATCCAGTGTGTTGTTCTCATCGTTATTAGGTTCTATGTATGCTGATACTATTATGTAGTTCTGATGGCCTATTGTCAATTTTATTGTACTTATGTTTGGGCTGGAATATTGGGACATACCTATGTATTTTTGAATGGTTTGTTTAATGAGTATACATGCTTTGACTCTTTCCTTTGTAGTGTATTGATTGATTTGAATACCTGGAAGGTTTTTCATTTGGTTTTTGGTTCCTGTGTATGGTTCAGAGACCAAAGCTATGGAGTATTCGCTGGTTATAAAGTACTGGACAAATTCATCTTGCCACTTTTTGCACTTGCTGAGGTTGCATTGAATTATTTTGAGACAACTAGTGTCCATAGTCCGTTGTTTCTTCTAGGGATTTAACGATCTTTATTATTTTAGGGCACATTTTTGTGTCCAAGGCAGAGTGGTTTGTGTTGGTTGTGGTTTTTGTTTGTTTGCAATTATAGCAGCACTTCTTGGAGGGGTCCGACTTTACGGGGCAGGTGGTCATGTGGTGCGCTGTGGAGCCACAGTGGCCGCAGGGGTAGAAATCAGCCGTGCACTTGTTATTGGTGTGCCCGAATTGTAGGCATTTGTAGCACTGGACAAAACGGCTGAAGTCCGCTACGTGCACCCTCTGGTGCTCCACATTAGCGCGCTCCTCCTCAACCAACCTGCGCCGCACCGCCGGAGCCACCTCAAAGACCGCGTTGTATAACCGCTCATTCCTGTTCTTCATTAGGAAGCATAAACGTATGTCCTCAGCTGGGACTTGGTTCTGGTGGCATATAACGTCTACCAGATCCTCTCTTTTCACCTCCTTGCTTATGCCTCTGAAAATTATGAGGGGGCGCCGTAATTTGGCCTCTTCCGCAACAATACCTGGGACGTTTTGTACCTTTTTCATAGTCTCGTCTCTTTGTTGAACCGTTTCGAACTCGACCTTAAGCATGTTTTGCCGTAGAGATTGTACTTTAGTAGGCGCAAATGTGGTGTCTCTAAAGGTGACGTGCTTTCGCCACTCATCATACACAACCGGCTGCTTTTCGCCGGTTACGTCGCTTTTTATGATAATAGATGGGAGAGTGCGAGCAGGCTGGCGCCTCGGCGCTGGGGTGGCGGCTGCCGCAGCAAACGACTTCGTCAAGGGAGGCGGTGCCGGTATGGATGCCGGTAAAGCCTTAAATTCCTCCCGAATGCTCTCTCTGATGGTAGCTACTATGGTCTCTTTGTCTATGATGGGACTTGATTGTGATGGCTCCAATGCAACGGGAGTAGAAACGCTCAACCTAGCAAGGGTCTGACTGGCCCTCTGAATTTCCTGCGCGGCGGCCGTGATCACTTTCTTATTGCCCGCAGTTACGCTTTTACCTTCGGAGACCGCTTTGTTAATAACGCCAGTAAGTTTCGTCACCGCCGCCACGAATGAATCCATGTCGGTGACATCCTCCGAGTAGGCCGGCAATTCAATGAAGCTGGACGCCGCGTTTTTCGATTTGGATTTTTTGGCAATAGTTTTCCATTGAGAGTTATTCGGGGAGGCAGAAGGCACTTCGGCTACTGATTGCTGAGAGATAGTGGGAGAGGCCTGAGCAGTCGAAACCGAAACCGAGTCCGATTCATACACCAGAGGCGGTGTCTGAGTGCCCGCTCTAGCCACCGCAGCGACTATGGCCTCTGGGGAACCCGGCGCTTGCACAGGATCTGGAGGGGGCTGATCGGTTGGAAAAGCGCGCGAATGTGTCGGCAATTGGCTGCCCACACGGGTGGGTGACCTTTGAATAACCATTTTAGCAACTAAAATTTCCTTCCCAGGCGACCGAGTTCACCTAAGCAATGAAACCAGGGTGGGTGGGAGGGCGATTTTTTGTGATTTTGTATAGAAAAAGGTATTAAAAGACGTGGGAGTATGATATTAGACAAAAGACAAGGCGATCGGTAGCACCCTGATACGGGAAAGCGGAAAAATTTGGAAAAATGAGATATAAAAAATGAAAATTTCGTCTAAGTAAACGAAAGTAAGAAAATGCTGATTTATCTTTAAAAACGAGTGTTATCTAAAGCGGAGACGAAGGAAAGTAGTATATAATGAAGCAAAGAACACAAGGGCACACTGAAATATTATTCGGGAACAAAGATATGTAAATTTATATGGGATTTCAAGGGCTTAGGTAACCTCGGTTTGACCGTTAGAAACGCGAAAAATTTATATTTTAAAAACTACTGGGCCGATTTCCACAATTAATGTGTTGATCGACGCGGCAGGGCAATTAGTATTTGTTTTTAAAACAAAACTGGGCTATTGCTATAGAAAAAAAGTTGATTATGGACAAACAACGGATTTACAAAGAAAAAATATGCTGAAGGCTCTGTAACTAAGCGATTTTTTGTGATTTTGTATAGAAAAAGGTATTAAAAGACGTGGGAGTATGATATTAGACAAAAGACAAGGCGATCGGTAGCACCCTGATACGGGAAAGCGGAAAAATTTGGAAAAATGAGATATAAAAAATGAAAATTTCGTCTAAGTAAACGAAAGTAAGAAAATGCTGATTTATCTTTAAAAACGAGTGTTATCTAAAGCGGAGACGAAGGAAAGTAGTATATAATGAAGCAAAGAACACAAGGGCACACTGAAATATTATTCGGGAACAAAGATATGTCGGTTAGGTTAGGTTAGGTTAGGTTAGGTTAGGTTAGGTTAGGTTAGGTTAGGTTAGGTTAGGTTAGGTTAGGTTAGGTTAGGTTAGGTTAGGTTAGGTTAGGTTAGGTTAGGTTAGGTTAGGTTAGGTTAGGTTAGGTTAGGTTAGGTTAGGTTAGGTTAGGTTAGGTTAGGTTAGGTTAGGTTAGGTTAGGTTAGGTTAGGTTAGGTTAGGTTAGGTTAGGTTAGGTTAGGTTAGGTTAGGTTAGGTTAGGTTAGGTTAGGTTAGGTTAGGTTAGGTTAGGTTAGGTTAGGTTAGGTTAGGTTAGGTTAGGTTAGGTTAGGTTAGGTTAGGTTAGGTTAGGTTAGGTTAGGTTAGGTTAGGTTAGGTTAGGTTAGGTTAGGTTAGGTTAGGTTAGGTTAGGTTAGGTTAGGTTAGGTTAGGTTAGGTTAGGTTAGGTTAGGTTAGGTTAGGTTAGGTTAGGTTAGGTTAGGTTAGGTTAGGTTAGGTTAGGTTAGGTTAGGTTAGGTTAGGTTAGGTTAGGTTAGGTTAGGTTAGGTTAGGTTAGGTTAGGTTAGGTTAGGTTAGGTTAGGTTAGGTTAGGTTAGGTTAGGTTAGGTTAGGTTAGGTTAGGTTAGGTTAGGTTAGGTTAGGTTAGGTTAGGTTAGGTTAGGTTAGGTTAGGTTAGGTTAGGTTAGGTTAGGTTAGGTTAGGTTAGGTTAGGTTAGGTTAGGTTAGGTTAGGTTAGGTTAGGTTAGGTTAGGTTAGGTTAGGTTAGGTTAGGTTAGGTTAGGTTAGGTTAGGTTAGGTTAGGTTAGGTTAGGTTAGGTTAGGTTAGGTTAGGTTAGGTTAGGTTAGGTTAGGTTAGGTTAGGTTAGGTTAGGTTAGGTTAGGTTAGGTTAGGTTAGGTTAGGTTAGGTTAGGTTAGGTTAGGTTAGGTTAGGTTAGGTTAGGTTAGGTTAGGTTAGGTTAGGTTAGGTTAGGTTAGGTTAGGTTAGGTTAGGTTAGGTTAGGTTAGGTTAGGTTAGGTTAGGTTAGGTTAGGTTAGGTTAGGTTAGGTTAGGTTAGGTTAGGTTAGGTTAGGTTAGGTTAGGTTAGGTTAGGTTAGGTTAGGTTAGGTTAGGTTAGGTTAGGTTAGGTTAGGTTAGGTTAGGTTAGGTTAGGTTAGGTTAGGTTAGGTTAGGTTAGGTTAGGTTAGGTTAGGTTAGGTTAGGTTAGGTTAGGTTAGGTTAGGTTAGGTTAGGTTAGGTTAGGTTAGGTTAGGTTAGGTTAGGTTAGGTTAGGTTAGGTTAGGTTAGGTTAGGTTAGGTTAGGTTAGGTTAGGTTAGGTTAGGTTAGGTTAGGTTAGGTTAGGTTAGGTTAGGTTAGGTTAGGTTAGGTTAGGTTAGGTTAGGTTAGGTTAGGTTAGGTTAGGTTAGGTTAGGTTAGGTTAGGTTAGGTTAGGTTAGGTTAGGTTAGGTTAGGTTAGGTTAGGTTAGGTTAGGTTAGGTTAGGTTAGGTTAGGTTAGGTTAGGTTAGGTTAGGTTAGGTTAGGTTAGGTTAGGTTAGGTTAGGTTAGGTTAGGTTAGGTTAGGTTAGGTTAGGTTAGGTTAGGTTAGGTTAGGTTAGGTTAGGTTAGGTTAGGTTAGGTTAGGTTAGGTTAGGTTAGGTTAGGTTAGGTTAGGTTAGGTTAGGTTAGGTTAGGTTAGGTTAGGTTAGGTTAGGTTAGGTTAGGTTAGGTTAGGTTAGGTTAGGTTAGGTTAGGTTAGGTTAGGTTAGGTTAGGTTAGGTTAGGTTAGGTTAGGTTAGGTTAGGTTAGGTTAGGTTAGGTTAGGTTAGGTTAGGTTAGGTTAGGTTAGGTTAGGTTAGGTTAGGTTAGGTTAGGTTAGGTTAGGTTAGGTTAGGTTAGGTTAGGTTAGGTTAGGTTAGGTTAGGTTAGGTTAGGTTAGGTTAGGTTAGGTTAGGTTAGGTTAGGTTAGGTTAGGTTA